>OW240914.1:128634772-128670877 GCA_933207985.1 Pelobates cultripes | reverse complement strand
CCCCTTCATAACATCATGCCCTCTGTATTTACTGAACCCCTTCATAACATCATACCCCCTGTATTTACTGAATCCCTACATAACATCATGCCCCCTGTATTTACTGAACCCCTTCATAACATCACGCCCCCTGTATTTACTGAACTCCTACATAACATCGTGCCCCCTGTATTTACTGAACCCCTACATAACATCATGCCCCCTGTATTTACTGAATCCCTACATAACATCATACCCTCTGTATTTACTGAACCCCTACATAACATCATACCCTCTGTATTTACTGAACCCCTACATAACATCGTGCCCCCTGTATTTACTGAACCCCTACATAACATCGTGCCCCCTGTATTTACTGAACCCCTACATAACATCATACCCTCTGTATTTACTGAACCCCTACATAACATCGTGCCCCCTGTATTTACTGAACCCCTACATAACATCGTGCCCCCTGTATTTACTGAACCCCTACATAACATCATGCCCCCTGTATTTACTGAACCCCTTCATAACATCATGCTCCCTGTATTTACTGAACCCCTACATAACATCATGCCCCCTGTATTTACTGAACCCCTACATAACATCGTGCCCCCTGTATTTACTGAACCCCTACATAACATCATACCCTCTGTATTTACTGAACCCCTACATAACATCATGCCCCCTGTATTTACTGAACCCCTACATAACATCGTGCCCCCTGTATTTACTGAACCCCTACATAACATCATACCCTCTGTATTTACTGAACCCCTACATAACATCGCGCCCCCTGTATTTACTGAACCCCTACATAACATCGTGCCCCCTGTATTTACTGAACCCCTACATAACATCATACCCCCTGTATTTACTGAACCCCTACATAACATCGTGCCCCCTGTATTTACTGAACCCCTTCATAACATCGTGCCCCCTGTATTTACTGAACCCCTACATAACATCATACCCTCTGTATTTACTGAACCCCTTCATAACATCATGCCCTCTGTATTTACTGAATCCCTACATAACATCATGCCCCCTGTATTTACTGAACCCCTACATAACATCATACCCCCTGTATTTACTGAACCCCTACATAACATCATACCCTCTGTATTTACTGAACCCCTACATAACATCGCGCCCCCTGTATTTACTGAACCCCTACATAACATCGTGCCCCCTGTATTTACTGAACCCATATTTACCATCACACCTTCTGTACTCTGTATAGCAATAAATCATGGCTCCTGCATTTACGGTATCATATAAAGTAGATAAAGTAAGTAAATGTCAATAGTGGGTGCAATCTAATTGAGATACTCCCCTGATACAAAAAAAACCCAATCAATTGTAAATACAAAAGGATGCGCGAGTCAAATAATAGCAGATGGCCTCTATTACATATATTACGGTTACACAGGAGTGGTTTCAACAAGGAGGTGTGAAAGACGTTAGGAATACACAGGTTACTGGGAAGATCCAAGGCATAAGAAACAGGATTAACTTTATGCAAGATACGAAAAGGACATATAAAACAGGGAGCCAGCTTCATAGAAGGCACACGAAGGCGGATGTTATGAGTAGAAAGCCAAACCCTATCCCCCACAACATAGGATAGAGCCCCTCTGCGATGTTTGTCAGCCTGAACGTTTTGACGAGCAGCAGAATTGCAAGATGGACGAAGAAATAGAAAGAACAGTAGTAGCGATTATTCTGTCCGGGGGAATGACAGAGGTATCATCAAGCTCCTGTTTGTCGGTTGTTTCGAACTGTCTGGACAGAGCGTCAGCTTTAGTGTTACAATCACCCGGTCTGTAGGTGATGATATAATTGAAACGAGATAAAAACAGAGACCACCTGGCCTACCTAGAAGACAATCTCTTGGCTTCACTAAGGTAGGAAAGGTTTTTATGATCGGTAAGTATGAAGATAGGATCCTTAGTGCTAAAATAATGGCAAGGAGTTCCGGATTGCCTATGTCATAATTATTTTCGGCTTTGGACATCTGCTTAGAAAAGAAACCACATGGATGTAAAGGCCTCTCTGGAGATTCTCTTTGAGACAATATAGCACCCACCCCAATATCTGAAGCCTCAACTTCAAGAATAAAAGGCAAAGAAGGGACAGGATGCTGTAAAATAGGAGCAGAAGCGAACGCAGTTTTAAGAAATACAAAAGCCTCAAGCGCTTCTAGACATGAGTATTACCATCCTTTTTAGTCATTTGGGTTATAGGCGCTACAATGGAAGAAAAACCTTTAAAGGATTTCTATAGTGCCAGGAAAACACTCGTTTTCCTGGCACTATAGTGCCCTGAGGGTGCCCCCACCCTCAGGGTCCCCCTCCCGCCGGGCTCTTACCTTTCTCCAGCGCTGGGCGGGGAGCTCTCCTCCTCTTCTCCTCCTCCATAGCGACGTCATCGGCTGAATGCGCATGCGCGGCAGGAGCCGCACGCGCATTCAGCCAGTTCATAGGAAAGCATTTATAATGCTTTCCTATGGACGCTGGCGTCTTCTCACTGTGATTTTCACAGTGAGAAGCACGCAAGCGCCTCTAGCGCCTGTCAAGAGACAGCCACTAGAGGCTGTATTAACCATATTATAAACATAGCAGTTTCTGTGAAACTGCTATGTTTATAGAAAAAAGGGTTAATCCTAGATGGACCTGGCACCCAGACCACTTCATTAAGCTGAAGTGGTCTGGGTGCCTATAGTGGTCCTTTAATAAAGCGCCTATAATAATTTGAAAAACCAAGAAAACGCTGAATGGCTTTCAAACCCTGAGGTAGAGGCCATTCCATGATAGCAGAAAGTTTCTTGGGATCCATACGAAAATCCTTAGCAGAGATGATATAACCCAAGAATTGGACTTCGGATTGATCAAACGAACATTTTTCGAGTTTACAATAGAGACCATTAACAAGAAGAGTTTTCAAAACTAATTTAACATGCATGTGATGAGTATGCAAATCGGGTGTATATATTAATATGTCGTCCAAGTACACGATTACGAATGTGTGTATGTACTCTCGTAGGACATCATTAATAAACTCTTGAAACACTGCTGGGGCGTTACAAAGACCAAAGGGCATCACTGTGTATTCGTAATGACCACTCCTAGTATTGAATGCGGTCTTCCATTCATGATCCTTTTTGATACGTATGAGATTGTATGCACCCCTAAGGTCCTGTTTAGTAAACACAGTAGCTTCAGGGCCGGACTGGAGATACGAAGCAGCCCTTGAAAAAAATCTATGCCAGCCCCATAAGTCATTGTGCTATGTAGGGTGTTTTTATATTTTTTATATATAAAAACACCCTACATAGCACATAAATATATACAGGGAGTGCAGAATTATTAGGCAAATGAGTATTTTGACCACATCATCCTCTTTATGCATGTTGTCTTACTCCAAGCTGTATAGGCTCGAAAGCCTACTACCAATTAAGCATATTAGGTGATGTGCATCTCTGTAATGAGAAGGGGTGTGGTCTAATGACATCAACACCCTATATCAGGTGTGCATAATTATTAGGCAACTTCCTTTCCTTTGGCAAAATGGGTCAAAAGAAGGACTTGACAGGCTCAGAAAAGTCAAAAATAGTGAGATATCTTGCAGAGGGATGCAGCACTCTTAAAATTGCAAAGCTTCTGAAGCGTGATCATCGAACAATCAAGCGTTTCATTCAAAATAGTCAACAGGGTCGCAAGAAGCGTGTGGAAAAACCAAGGCGCAAAATAACTGCCCATGAACTGAGAAAAGTCAAGCGTGCAGCTGCCACGATGCCACTTGCCACCAGTTTGGCCATATTTCAGAGCTGCAACATCACTGGAGTGCCCAAAAGCACAAGGTGTGCAATACTCAGAGACATGGCCAAGGTAAGAAAGGCTGAAAGACGACCACCACTGAACAAGACACACAAGCTGAAACGTCAAGACTGGGCCAAGAAATATCTCAAGACTGATTTTTCTAAGGTTTTATGGACTGATGAAATGAGAGTGAGTCTTGATGGGCCAGATGGATGGGCCCGTGGCTGGATTGGTAAAGGGCAGAGAGCTCCAGTCCGACTCAGGCAGCCAGCAAGGTGGAGGTGGAGTACTGGTTTGGGCTGGTATCATCAAAGATGAGCTTGTGGGGCCTTTTCGGGTTGAGGATGGAGTCAAGCTCAACTCCCAGTCCTACTGCCAGTTCCTGGAAGACACCTTCTTCAAGCAGTGGTACAGGAAGAAGTCTGCATCCTTCAAGAAAACATGATTTTCATGCAGGACAATGCTCCATCACACGCGTCCAAGTACTCCACAGCGTGGCTGGCAAGAAAGGGTATAAAAGAAGAAAATCTAATGACATGGCCTCCTTGTTCACCTGATCTGAACCCCATTGAGAACCTGTGGTCCATCATCAAATGTGAGATTTACAAGGAGGGAAAACAGTACACCTCTCTGAACAGTGTCTGGAGGCTGTGGTTGCTGCTGCACGCAATGTTGATGGTGAACAGATCAAAACACTGACAGAATCCATGGATGGCAGGCTTTTGAGTGTCCTTGCAAAGAAAGGTGGCTATATTGGTCACTGATTTGTTTTTGTTTTGTTTTTGAATGTCAGAAATGTATATTTGTGAATGTTGAGATGTTATATTGGTTTCACTGGTAATAATAAATAATTGAAATGGGTATATATTTGTTTTTTGTTAAGTTGCCTAATAATTATGCACAGTAATAGTCACCTGCACACACAGATATCCCCCTAACATAGCTATAACTAAAAACAAACTAAAACTACTTCCAAAAATATTCAGCTTTGATATTAATGAGTTTTTTGGGTTCATTGAGAACATGGTTGTTGTTCAATAATAAAATTAATCCTCAAAAATACAACTTGCCTAATAATTCTGCACTCCCTGTATAGGCAATTGAAATAGTTGGCTGCACTCTCGGATTTCCTGAAAATGTAACTTTTATTGAAATATTTAAGAGAAGATCAATGTTTCAGTCCCTCTTGTGTACTTTCGTCATGATCCTGATGCAAGTCCACAAGAGGGACTGAAACGTTGATCTTCTCTTAAATATTTCAATAAAGGTAAAATTTTAAGGAAATCCGAGAGTGCAGCCAACTATTTCAATTGCCTATATATATACTGGATACTGGAGCCCTGGTGATGCAACAGTATATATATATATATATTTTTTTATTGATACATTTCTTCTTCTAATTAAAAATATTAGTTCTTTTAGGGTAATTAAATTATACAGTAAAGCATACTCACACACACACAGACAATCTTACTGATGCACACAAATAGGCTCATTGATAGACAATAACACACACAGACAAGGTTACTGGCACACACACAACTTTAGTACAGACAAACTCTGATACACACACACAAGCTTACTATAGACAAGCTCACTGTCACACACACACGCTCACTACAGACAAGCTCGCTGATGCGCACACACTCTCCCTACAGACAAGCTCATTGACACACACGCTCCCTACAGAAGAGCTCACTAACACACAGATTCACTACAGACAAGCTCACTGACACACATATGGTCACTACAGACAAGCTCACGATCACACTCATGCTTACTACAGACAAGCTCACTGTACACACATGCTCACCACCGACAGGCTCCGACACACCCATGCTCCTTACAGACAAGCTCACTAACACACACACACATATGATCCCTACAGACAAGCTCACTGACACACATGCAAGCTCACTCACTAGCAGGCACAAACACACACACACACACACACAAACTCACTAGCAGGCACACACACACACAGAGGCTCCCTCACTAGCAGATGCGCGCACACACACACACACAGAGGCAGACAGTCACTGACACCCAGGCAGACAGCCACACACACAAACACACACCGGCAGTCACTGACACCGAGGCAAACACCCACACATACAAAGACAGGCAGACAGCCACACACTCACACACACAGGCAGACAGTCACACACACACACACAGACAGTCACACACAGGCAGACAGTCACGCACACACAGGCAAACAGTCACACACACAGACAGTCACACACAGTCACACAGTCACACACTCACAGACAGTCACACACACACACACACCGGCAGACAGTCACTGACACCGAGGCAAACACCCACATATACAAAGACAGGCAGACAGCCACACACACAGGCAGACAGTCACACACACACACAGATAGTCACACACAGGCAGACAGTCATGCACACACTGGCAGGAGTTCACACACACACACAGGCAGACAGTCACACACAGACAGTCACACACAGACAGTCACACACTCACACAGTCTCACACAGACAGTCACACACTCACACAGACAGTCACACACACTCACACAGACAGTCAGACACTCACAGGCAGTCACACACACTCACAGACAGTCACACACTCACACACTCACACAGAGAGTCACACACTCACAGGCAGTCACACACACTCACAGACAGTCACACACTCACACACAAGTCACACACAGACAGTCACACACTCACAGGCAGTCACACTGTCTGGTGAATCCTACACTCCTGAACAGTCACACACTCACAGACAGTCACACTCCACTGAACAGGCCACCTCCATCACACACTCACACAGACAGTCACACACAGACACAGACAGTCAGTCTCACACAGACAGTCACACACTCACACAGACAGTCACACACTCACACAGACAGTCACACAGTCTCACACAGACAGTCACACACTCACACAGACAGTCACACACTCACACAGTCTCACACAGACAGTCACACACTCACACAGTCTCACACAGACAGTCACACAGTCTCACACAGACAGTCTGCACTCACACAGACAGTCACACTCACACAGACAGTCACACACTCACACAGATAGTCACACAGTCTCACACAGACAGTCACACACTCACACAGACAGTCACACACTCATACAGTCTCACACAGACAGTCACACACTCACACAGACAGTCACACACTCACACAGACAGTCACACAGACAGTCACACACTCACACAGTCTCACACAGACAGTCACACAGTCTCACACAGACAGTCACACACTCACACAGACAGTCGCACACTCACAGACAGTCTCACACAGACACAGTCTCACACAGACAGTCACACAGTCTCACACAGACAGTCACACTCACACAGACAGTCACACACTCACACAGACAGTCACACAGTCTCACACAGACAGTCACACACTCACACAGACAGTCACACAGTCTCACACAGACAGTCACACAGTCTCACACAGACAGTCACACACAGACAGTCTCACACAGACAGTCACACAGTCTCACACAGACAGTCACACACAGTCTCACACAGACAGTCTCACACAGACAGTCTCACACAGACAGTCACACACTCACACAGACAGTCACACACTCACACTGACCTCCTTCTTACCTCCTGTTTGTTGCTCCTGGAGGCTGGTTGTTGGGGAAGCAGGGACTCCTTCCTGCTTCCCATGCTGCAGTCAGCCAGGCCGCCGCACAGTAAGCCCCGCCCCCGCCGCACGCTAAGCCCCGCCCCCGGCACGCCAAGCCCCGCCCCCGCTGCAAATTTTTTTAATTTATTTTTTATGATCCTGCCGGCCATGTGTGAGCTGTGACGGCCGCCTGGCTCCCCCTGCTCCCATCGGGCTCTGTGCGGCCGCACAGCTCACACATAGCCGGCCGGGATCAGGGCTGTCAGACCGGCCCCAGGTGCCGCGGCCCACCGGGAAATTTCCCGGTATCCCGGTGGGCCAGTCCGGCCCTGTCCCTGAGAGTTCCACTGGTCAGTTCGGCTTAGCCTATGCCCTCAAGGGCCAGTGCACAGTCCAGCTGTGGGGATAGATGTCTTGTGCTCCTATGCTTCAGGGTGGGCTGTAGGGCAAAGTCACTCACGTGGTGCCCGCTGCTGGTGCGGTGTACACTGCTCTACTCTCCGCCACTTTAGGGCCTTCCTCTTTGCCGGAGCCCCGGGCTGCTGCCGCTGGGTAGGAATCCGCCTGGGAGTGTGTAACAGACCGTTTTGCCCACAAGCAAAACCCCTGGGACAGACACTGCCGCTGGGGAGGAAGGACGATACCTTCATCTCCCTGGACATACACTGCCTCTGGGGAGGAAGGATGACACCTTCAGCTCCCTGGGACACACACTGCCGCTGGGGAGGAAGGACGACACCTTCGGCTCCCTGGGACTCACACTGCCGCTGGGGAAGAAGGACGACACCTTTGGCTTCCTGGGACACACACTGCCACTGGGGAGGAAGGACGACACCTTCAGCTCCCTGGGACACACACTGCCGCTGGGGAGGAAGGACGGCACCTTCAGCTCCCTGGGACACACACTGCCGCTGGGGAGGAAGGACGACACCCTCAGCTCCCTGGGACACACACTGCCGCTGGGGAGGAAGGACGACACCTTCAGCTCCCTGTAACTCGCTCTGTCGCTGGGGAGGAAGGACGACACCTTTGGCTCCCTGCGACACACACTGCCGCTGGGGAGGAAGGACGACACCTTCGGCTTCCTGGGACACACACTGCCGCTGGGGAGGAAGGACGACACCTTCAGCTCCCTGGGACACACACTGTCGCTGGGGAGGAAGGACGACACCTTCAGCTCCCTGGGACACACACTGCCGCTGGGGTATCTCCCGCCTGGCCCACTCTGCTCAGGCTTGCAGGTACTCTCTCATTCCCTTCTTCACGAGCTGCACGGTTTCCTCAGAGGGGATGGATCCCCAGAGCGACAGCACCTCATTAACCCCTCTGTCCAACTGCTCCTGAGTGTAACCAGGCGCCATCCTTGCTCTGCCGAAGTTGGTTCCTCTGTAGATAGGGGCGCTGTACGGGTACTAGCGTTACCCTCAATTTGTAAATCCAGGGAATGGTGTTACCTTGTAGCTGTCCTTCTGGGCTGTGAGAATGATCCCGTCGCTTGCCACCAATTGTAACGGACCGTTTTGCCCACAAGCTGTTAAAAACCGTTTAGGCGATATTCCCCTTTCTCAGCTGCACAGACAGCTACTGCAAGCACCAATATCCCGAACTGGAAACCCACGAATTCACCAACTCCCGAACTGCAAACACACGAACACTGGAAACAGCCGAACTAGAGACACACGAATAGTTGTTAGCAGACGAACAGGAAATGCGCCCAAGTGGCTTACACTCCTGGCAATCAGTCTCTAACAGCATACAGTAAATCCCCCCAAAGACGAGACGACACTTCGGTTTGAGGGTCAAGCAGAATTTAGTTTACTGGGGCTAACTGCCCGGCTTTTATGTAGGTCTCCCACCTGGTGGACACTCCCCTAGGGGACCAAATGGGAAACTGGGAAACATATTGACTCTTAGCCAATCACACACATGCACCTTTAAACACTCCCACAATTACATCACAATCCCTCCTCTCTGTCCTGGAGATAATTGGGAAGTAATCCAATTATCTCCCAGGAGAGAGGCAAAACTCCATTAACCACATGGCAGTAACAATACAGTAAAAGACATAAAATTACATACAGCCACATTTATTACCTAAAAAGCTATCCCCAGATAGCTTAGATCTGAGCGCACATTACTACCGAATGGCGCTCAGATCACATACATACAGTTCAATCGCCACGGAGCCAAAGTCTTTCCCATAGTCTTTCGTTACACGAATAGGCTCCATGGCTTAGCTATCTGGGGGATGCTGTTCATCCGGCAAAACTACCGAATGAACAGTCATTCGGTTCTGCTTACCGAATGGGAAGGTAAGGAGGCTGGCGGCTCACCGGTGTTCGCGCCAATAAGTGTCCGTTTTCAGTTCCATAGTTTGGGCGCTGAACACCGCTGGCCGTTCGGGAGGTAAAATGGCCGCTGCCACGTGTTCGGCAGACGAACAAAGGCCACCCAGCGTTCATCAATTAAGCTGCGGTTAACCGCAGCTTCTGGGCGGTCAATTGATGGCACACTCCAGTTCCCAGGTGGTCCGTCGTTCGGTAGTTTGTTCGGTAGATGGAATCTACCGAACACCCTGGCAGAAAGGCACGAATAAACCTTTCAGCAGGGAAAATAACAGCTCTGAACTGCAGGGCCATAATCTAAAGGGAGCAGGCGAGCAACCAGGCTTCTCCAGTGCACAGTGGCGAGGTTGGTTCCGCCACAGAGTGTTTCGTCGGTTGCTGTGGGGCCTCTTGGTGCGTACGTCAATGCTTTGGGGTTAAGTCCCTGTTGGCTTTCTGCCCAGGTTCGAGCCTCTCTGTCAAACTGGCTGTTTGCGCGCATGGCTGGCGCGCAGTGGCCATCTTGCGGCCCTCCTGTGGGGCGCTGTCTGGTGGATATTGCGCGCCAGGGCAGTTGTTTAGGCCCGGCCTGGTGTGATGGTTGGCAGACCAGGATGACCCCCACGGTCCAGAAGGGGGGGGGAGCGAGATGCCGCCCTGAGACCCGGGAGAGCAGCCATCTCGTCCCGGCTCAAGCTCCAGCGAGCTCCGGGCCCCTGTCGGGTTGCTGTCGGTGCTTGGGCGGTATCCCTGCGTACCCCAGCAGCTGGGGGTCAGTGTGGTCTCCGTTGTAGGTCAATATTCGCGGTTGGCCTCCAGCTAGCTCCGATTTTCAGACCCCGGAGCGGGAGCTCAGACAGAGCATGTCTGATCCCGCCGGTGGTCAGGCCCCGCCCCCTTATTAGTGTATTTTTATATGTATATATTAATAAAAAATCACAGAACTCAGAGGGACACACACTGCCGCTGGGGAGGAAGGAAGTACTCTCCCTGTTTTTACACTGTTTCCCTCTTCTCCTTACATAACGTTAAGCCCACTATTAAGCATGCATAGGCTGTAGCCAGTAAACCTCCTCTAGGTGGTAATACTCTCATTTATCAGCATGTCTTTATCTCAAATGTTTTCATCTTCATTTTATTTTCCCTTTATCTTGATAACTAGCAATTATAGCACCCACTAGGCATCCGTTCAGATAGCCTGTTATCAACTAATCTCATAATGACATAGCTGCTAGTCGAACAATCTACTTGTTTATTATTTGTTTTTTTGTCAACACGCATGTCACACCAGCTTGTTTTAAGCCTCATATTCACATACCCACTCATGTCTATTTACCTCACATCGACCACATCTTATGTTTTGCTATATACTCTAGACATGTTTGGCTACCCTGTGACCTAGCTACTTAAAAGAAATGTGTGCAGTGACCTACTATGCCTTATACTTGTTCATGTATGTATTTTGCCAATCTTGTACTTGCTGTTGGGGCATTGCAAGCACTCGTGTTAACTATTTGAACCACAAAAATAAAGAATAATAAAAAAAAAAATATATATATATATATATATATATATATATATATACATACATATTATATGTAGATGCCTGGACGCCTATTGCGTCTTTTAGAGTGATCACATGGCCCGCAGGAGCCTAATTTGCAGAGGGGGGACTGTCTGGGCTTTTAGACAGTCCCTCCAGTGGAGAGGAACACCGATTGCCGGCGGCGGAACGGCAGCCATTGTGTAAGTACAGCGGATTACTGGGGTGGGGTTTAGATATATTTGTACATTGGGGGTACTGTTGTACTCAGGAGATGTTGCTTACTACATATCGGGGTGTTCTTTGTTAGTAACACATAACAGGAACTGAGAATCCATGCCTAAAGTACAATGTGAGAGAAAAATAACACAAAAAAATGACTTTCCAAAAGTTTGACAACGACAGGTGATAGAATTGGTGCATGGAAAGTGTTAAAATAGCACCATTTGAAATACCCTAGGGTGTCTAGTTTTCAAAAATATATAGTTTGATGGAGGTAAACTACATTGGCCGGCTTCAAAAATGTCCCAAATAGGACATGGGTGCATGATGACCAGTTGTGAAAATTCTAGGTTGGAAAACTGGAATGCGCACCCTCCAAATAAGGTCTTTTAGCCCCCAGAGAACCCAACACACCTATACATGGGTGGCATCACTGTATAAAGGAGATGTTGCTGAACACATATTGTGTTGTTCTTTGTCAGTAACACATAAAAGGAACTGAGAACCCATGCCTACAGTGTGAGAGATAAATAACACAAAAATGATTACCCCAAAGTTTGACAAAGACTGGTGGTAGAATTTACATGGGTGGTATCACTGTACTCAGGAGTTGTTGCTGGATACATATTAGGGTGTTCTTTGGCAGTAACCCTTAAAGTTCTTAGTACATGTATTCTTAAATTGCTGTGTGTCAAATAAAATCACCAATTATTATTTTATTTTTTTAAATTTGGCATAGAATTGGCATAGATACCTTAGGTTGTCTTCTTTTAAAAAAATATATACATGTCAAGGGTTATTCAGGGATTCCTGATAGACATCAGTGTTACAATGTAACTTTCGTTAATTTTGAAAAAAAAAATGATTTGGAAATAGCAAAGTGATACTTGTATTTATTGCCCTATAACTTGCATAAAAAAGCTAAGAACATGTTAACATTGTGTATTTCTAAACTCAGGACAAAATTTAGAAACTATTTAGCATGGGTGTTTTTTGGCGGTTGTAGATGCGTAACAGATTTTGGAGGTCAAAGTTAGAAGGTGTGTTTTTTTCATCATATTTTATAGTTGTTTTTATAGTAAATTAAATGATATGATGAAAGTAATGATATCTTTAGAAAGACCATTTAATGGCGAGAAAAACGGTATATAATATGTGTGGGTACAGTAAATGAGTAAGAGGAAAATTAAAGCTAAACACAAACACAACAGAAATGTAAAAACAACCCTGGTCCTTAACGGTAAGAAAATTGAAAGCGGTCTGGTAATTAAGGTGTTAAACTTTAACCTTTTTTTTTTTTTTTGGTATCCCGGTGGGCCAGTCCAGCCCTGAGTGGGGAAACTTGCACCAGAGTCCTCTCTACGTTAGTTCTGCCACTGGGTACATGCTTATCTCTGATGATTGTTTGCATTTTGCACTTTTTAATACAATTCATTGTGTCAATGAGAAAGTCCACTAAGGTGGAGGAAACAAGTTTGACCAATTGTAATTTATTTTAGTTTTGTATTTGTTGTTTAAATAGATTTGTATGCAATAAATTTAGGGTTTAGTAGCCCCACAACCTGTACCAGGGGAGGCACCCCAAGGCACAAAACTTTGTATTTTCTTGTCAGTGCACATCTACAGCGCAAAATTATTTTATATCTTGCTATACTTCACTATGTGTTGTTTATGCTTATTTTAGATGCATAGCTGAATCCCAAATTTTGTATGTAGATGGCTGAATAAAAGTATACTTTAGACTAGTAAAACTTATAATGAAGATTAAATGGTCCTAAAAAGTATTAGCACTCATGGGTCTTCTTTGTCAAATTATTCAATTTTTACATTTGAATGGTGACCAGCCCTGTCAATGTTTGGACCATACCAAGTTCATTTTTAAAGGACACTGTGTGGTCTAAAACATTGACAGGGCTAATCATCTTTTTCCTATTTGTTTGTTTCACAAAGAAGACCTATAAATGCAAATTCTACTTGTGTTATCTTTTGGATTATATTTTGCTGTTTTATTGGCACACTTCGGTGTAAATATATTTTTTTAATTTTATTTAATTATACCAGTAAGGTCCCATTTAAAATGAATTCAGTCAATCTCAGGAGCACCAAAACAACAAGATTGATAAAAGACATTAAGTTTAACAATGTAGCAGCATCACATAGCAGTATGAATATGTTATGCAGCAACGGCAAGTTCTCTTCCACTAAAAACATAGTAAAACAAAAATTAATTTGTAAGCCTGATTTTTCCAGGAAGAAAAAAAACACCCAAAAAGGCAATTTGAAAATAACTTTATTTCTTCATTTAAACTGTATACTGGCATGAAATGCCACTAAGAGACAAAACAAATGTAATCTACCTGGTACCTTCCCTCCTGTTGTGTTCCAGTCGGGTATCCTTTAAATTAAGAAATTAAGTATAGTGATGTCCCGAACGGTTCGCCGCGGACGGCGAACATATGCGGTAAACTTTGACCCTGTACCTCACAGTCAGCAGACACATTCCAGCCAATCAGCAGCAGACCCTCCCTCCCAGACCCTCCCACCTCCTGGACAGCTCACTAAGAATGCAGCTTCAAAATGAATGTAAAATGGATGCTGTCCAGGAGGTGGGAGGGTCTGGGAGGGAGGGTCTGCTACTGATTGGCTGGAATGTGTCTGCTGACTGTGAGGTACAGGGTCAAAGTTTACCGCATATGTTCACCGTCCGCGGCGAACCGTTCGGGACATCACTAATTAAGTATTTTTTTTTTTACAATATTTTTAAATTGCTGTTTTAGGCATTTTTTATCCTTAGAAAACCAGCTTTCAACCTTCCCACCCCACCCCAAATCACAGAGGCATCATAAATATTTATAGTAAATATGTCATGTCAAAGAGTTACAAAGAAAACAATGAAATGTGACAATCACAATTTAATAGAAAATTGTTTTTTATATCAATGTAACATACAACACATAAAGTTGAACACAGATTCTTAGTAAGAAACATGCAAATATCAGTATTTTTATTTTTAAATACTTGTTGGCATTTTACCATGATAAGACTGGCACATCTCTGTGAAGTCTTTCAGGAAACTTAATTCAACCTCAAGCAAGATATATCTATACCAATAAATTCATTTATGCAGTTTGCTAATAAATTAAGCACAGTCTCTGTAATTTACGTGTCTAATGAATTTATCTTAAAAACATAATAATAAAAATCAAATACATATATTTCAAGATTTGCATGGAAATAAAATCAATACATTTTTTTTTTTTTTAAATTAGACAGGATATGCTGTCACAACACCAATATTACACAACAAAAACATAGATCCCTTAGCTGTTTTTGTACTACAGCTCTATAATGCTCTGCTAGCAGAGAATTATGGGAAATATAGTTCAGCGTCTTGGTCAAGTGGGCAGTACATTTTACCCTATGAACTGTTTTTGCAGGTAAACTGTAGTAAGGCCACTTATCCTTAACCAAAACTAAAGTTATTGTCATATAAAATGACTTAACACATATAATAAGGTATATGTGTCACATATAAGCATATATACATGTTAGAGCTTTGTAGAGCTCAGTAATTTAAGCAGCATAATCTATAAGAGGTATAGTTGGCAGTGTGTCCCCTTTGTTTTAATTAATCTGAGAAATCGTACAATCCCCACAAAGTGGCAAAAACATTTAAATGGTGTTAAACTGTTTGTGTGTGCACAGCAATCGTTAACACCAAAGGTTTAGCACAACACTGTTTTAGTCATTGAGGCCTCTCCAAAACACCAATGCTTGGGGTCACAGTAACACTGAGGTGACTGCCTAGTTCATTTACTGCAAAGGACAACATGTGTGTCCAATCAACTGAAACTAGATGTTAGGAGAAAGAAAACAGCTCTGGTATTGTGCATGTTTAGTTTGTGGTTTGTATAGTTTTCTTAAACAGAACTACCACTTGGCAGAGGTTTGGATATTTTGTTTACATATCACATATATTTGACAAATATGTGTTTTGAGGTGTAAAATGTTCAATTAAACAAAGACATTCACAGTGCTGCATCTTGGAACTGTGTGACTCCTTTTAGGATCCCTGTCAATCATTGTTCTGCTCTTTGCACTTATCAGTCAGCACGGAGTTAAGTGCAAAGAGCAGAGCTTACATCAGTGAATGGAAGCACTGCTCAACACTTTTTCTGTTTCTTCTACTCCATTGATATTTCTGCCCCGGGCTGAGCTTGAACTGGATTGTGATGTCAGTTGCTAATGTTTAATATACTTTTATTAACATTTCTTATACAAGAAAATGGAGCCTCACATGAAAAATACAAATTATAGGTGATTTTCACTGTCTTATTCAATGGTGCCATTTCCACAGAAGTGACTGTGTAACTTTAGGCTAATGGGAGATACTGCTGTAAAGAGATCCCATGTGAGCAGCAAAATACACCTATGGCACCAAATATCTTTGCAAATATGAAACTCAGCTTTGTTTACGCACAGTAGTTATGCAAATGTCTGATATATTTGGTTGAAACACTAACACAATCAACATGGTGTAAAAAATATCGGAAAAGGATTTGGTACAGATTGGTCTCAAATGTATTATGAGCACGATTTCCCCCTGCAATTAAGAACATATTAATATTTCAAAGTTGTTAACAGTTATGGCACATGTTATTTATTTTAAACCTTTTGTTGATATATTGCAGTGATAGCCTTCTCTAATATCATCATTTCCTGCAACAAGTGATGTCTTTTCCTGTGACTTTGCCTCCTTTGACATGTCACTGCACAACTGCTTAGTCTTTGACAACTGGTTTGTGACATATAGTATTGCTATAATACTGAATTATTTCCTTCTTCAGCCATTGATTTAAAGATTACCAATCTACGGTTGTGATATCAGCTTTCAAGCTGTGTAAATGCTCAGTGTTTATATTTCCAGTTCACCGTTTGTGAATCCATTCTCCTTATGATAGCTTCTGTTGGGTAACATTATCATCATATCCATATTACAGATGAGAGGGTCAGCTCTGCAGGCATCTTGGGTTGTGAGGTTTAATATGCAAACTGTATATCTTGTCTGTATTTCTCCTCATGTTTTCTACTCATTTTTGCTGTCAGAGTAGTAAGTATTATAAGCATCTACTTGAGAAATTATAATTCTTGATAGTAGAGGTAAAAAGGGAGAAGTATACACAGTGACATCTCCTCAGAGCTCCCTAAACTACAGAGATCGGACGGTACTCCAGTCATTTTGCCATGCAAAATCTAGGTGTCTCACTTGGTCCACAGACTTAGCATTAAAAATTGACACATGCGATCAAAGACCTGATAAATAGTCAGTGTAGTGGGGAGAATCAACCCGTTTTAAAACTTCTAAACCATTGTGGTGGCACTTTGGCCTTTTAACTGTTGCACTTTAATTCCAGTAATTGACTGGGCAAGAATGATGGTAATTATAGTACAATAACAGCTTGAGGTTAAAGACTGAACACTCCTTTTATAGAACACAAGCTCTTTTGACCAGTGGTCTTTTCTTGTGTCCAAGTTTTCTTCTCTGCATGATGTTGTAGAATATGCTGACACTTTCTGAATAAGCAACAATAAATGGAATGATAACTTAAATGTAGATAAAACTGAACTGCCACTTTCACCCATTCTCCACAGTACATCTACTGCATCTACTGTAAGACTTCAAACTCTATTTGATCCACGCAAATCATTGTCCCAATAATTTTGGGATTCTCTTTTGTAGATCAATTTCAACCTGACTTGAAGGATCAGTGTTTCAGGAATTCATGAAAATAAGGAAGCAGGAAAAAAAATCATGAAAAGTAAGAAATGTGTTATTTAAAGATTTTCACGATTGCTATGCACAGAGTTTTGAGGTCAGTTACGTAGCCTAACTATGGTCAAGGTCTGAATTTGCCTCTTGGTAACTGAACATCCAGATGTTCTACAGTTCATTAGAATGCCATGTAGGGCATCTGCAAAATAAGTAGGGCTTGCTATGTGTTCTTAATGCCCACAGGCTTGAGAGTAGACTTGGAAAGCATGTCATATCTTGCATGTCAAATGTTCTGAAGGTTTGATATTATTCTCTGTTGGTCTATGTGATGTTTGAAATGTATTGATGTTTCTGTAGGTGTCTGAAGACGTTGAGTAGGGGTACACATATTAGAATCCTTGTTAGTGCCCAATCAGAGAGGCCATTTTGTATGCCACAGCAGATATAAGAGCAGCACCCCGTCCACTGCCCTCATTAGATTGGATGAATGTAATGTCACAGTTTGGCGTCATTTTGTGCACTGTAGCATGAAACTTGTCTTTAAAGCTGTAAAAGACCAAAAAATAAGGAATCTTTGTTATAATAGATATTCGTGTCACAGCAATCAAAAAGCATCTGATTTCAGAGTCATAAATATTCAGCATATACTATATATTTACATTACAGCTATCGAGCATTTAGTGGCAGCTGGTTAAGCTTAAAGATTGTGGGGTGTTAGACTGTACCCTGCTATCTGACTTGATTAACTCTGCTCATTTCACCCCATGTACAACATCATGCCTTGTTTAACACTGTAAACTTATAAATACATGTATGCATGAAATAACAATCACTTTAAAGTAGAACGGCTCGACCCGTGAGGCTGTTGCTAAGTGACAGCCATAGAAGAAAAAAAAAATACACAGGCCTGTATTTTAGGTTGTCCAGAATCTGGTGGACCAATGCATAACCAAAAGGTGATGTCAGAAATCCTGTTAGAGCAGATTAAGCATGTCTCAGACGTAAATACCCAGAAAATGGGGAAAATATACAAAAGAAAACATATTATTGACATGAAAGTTGCTTACGAAACGTATGAGCGTCTCCCATCTTTGTGCCGCCCCCCTGCACATTATGTCCAAATATAATTTTGATTTTTAATAAAGGACGATTTTAATTCATATAATAGAACACATTATTTAAGTCCTGAATGCAGGACCCGGAACTGCTGATTTTTGTAAGTTGCACAGCTTTTGAGCAGCATCTTTAGCTATCACTAAAGTGAGGAAGCAGAAGAACTAATCATGATAGACACATTATTATTTTTTTTCTAATACAAAATTATAATTAGTCCTGATGCCTTAATGCAACAGTTGCTTTATTTGTTTTATTCCAACAAAAACTGAAAGGGATTTTCCCTACTTGCCCCTATTGACCAGCCTCCACTGCTAGCAAATAAAAGGATCACAGATATTCAGTGGATAATAGGTATAATTCCACAGAAATTCAATAAATATTTGCTCATGTCACGGATCACCAGTAGATACCGGATATTCTAGTCTCCACTATGATATGTGCCCTGTAGATACTGAATGCACAGCACATTTTAACATTATCATTGCTGTGCAGTTTTACAATACACTCATACTCCTCATATATTGCTGTGAGGTTTTCTTTCTTTGAATCTCTGCTATTGGCTCCTAAATATCATGCGTTCAAGACAGTTATATGGCCATTGGGTTCAGATATACTCTCTCATTTTTACTGTTTGTGAATGGTTTAACCCTTTAAGGTAAGATGGTACACAGGACCTCCATTAAGATGAAGTTGTTATGGTGACATTAGTGTTCTTTTCATATGTTATAGTATCGTGTCATTGTTTTTTGTTTTTTTTAATTTATGTATATTGAAATATTTGAAGAAATCACATACCTACCTTTCCCACTCTCCTTTTCTGTTATGGTATATTATAACATAAATATTATAATATGATATTGGAAAGAAATGGCAGCTTTGCTTTAGAGGGGAACTGTCAACTCCCCAAGATCTTTAGTATGTTTATTTATCTCTATATTTAACAAATATGCATTTTGGAGATGTAAAACATTAAATAAGGCATCCCAAATGTCCCACAGTCCCAGTTTTGGGTTCCTGTCCCTCTTCAGATCCATGGTGTCCTGCATGGAAGATATCAAGTAACTGTCCCCAGTGGTACTGGTACTAGGATCATGCATGGAACACTTCAGCAGAGCTTGCTACATGATCGTCAAGCCTGGTGCCTGCCATTATGGGCATCAGCAGTGACGTGGGCTATGCCACTTGTGATGCCCCATCCACCTTGTGCTGAGTCGACATCACCCATTGTTGGGATGTATGTTAAATTAAATGAAAAATTCTACACTTTGCACTGTCTGAACTGGATTGGTGTATCATTTGCTACATTTATATACATTTTTTAAAAAACAACACAACTCATGAAAAAAGGATAACACAAGTTATAGATTAACTTTTCAATGTTTTGAGCAAACAAAAAATTAGATTAGTGCAGTGGGAGTATAAATCTACTGGGGGAAGAACCAGATATGGATTATTTGCATTCTTGTAGAATAGATACAGTTTAATCTATATATGATATACTAATTATAAAAATAAAAAAGTACTTTTATTTTTACATAGTTACATAGCTGAAAAGAGACGTGTCCTTCAACTTTAGCCTTTCTTGACCCCAGAATGGCAGTCAGATATCGCCTTGGATTAAAATGCTATAACCCACAAATTAAAAATTATATCCCTGTATATTATGTTTTTGCAAGAAGTCAATCAGCTTACCAAGGGTGTAATTTGTAAACTGATCCATCCACCCCTACAGTAATCCGCAGTAGTTCCTCTCTGCGGTTTTGGCGAATTCGGTTAAGTACAGCGGCAAGACCTGCTCCACACACAAGTGCAGCTCGTGTGGACACACTTTCACATGCCAGGCGAACAGTGTAACAATCACTCATGGTTGGCTGCACCCCAAGAGTTCGCAAGATGTTAGAAGTTTGTTTAAAATCCGAAGAGTCTCTGGAGGGTGGTGTGAACAGAAAAAAGTATTAAAAAGACAGCATATTAAAAAGGAGAGATTTAATAAAACAAGTGATAGACGTGACAGGAAACTTTGCACCAGTATTAATTTTGTCAACGAACAATTTTAGTCAAGTTTTAGTCGACTAAAATTTTTTAGATATAGTACACTAAAATACGACTAAAACAATTCAGATGACTAAAATACAACTAAAACTAAAATGGCTTTTTAGGCAAAAGACTATGACTAAAACTAAATTGACATATGCTGCCATAATTAAAGGACCAATATAGTCACCCAGACCACTTCAGCTCAATGAAGTGGTTTGGGTGCCAGGTCCCTCTAGGATTAACCCTTTCTTCGGTAAACATAGCAGTTTCAGAGAAACTGCTATGTTACCTATGGGTTAATCCAGCCTCTAGTGGCTGTCTCATTGACAGCCGCAAGAGGCGCTTCCGCGTTTCTCACTGTGATTTTCACAGTGAGAAGACGCCAGAGTCCATAGGAAAGCATTGAGAATGGACTGGCTGAATGTGCACTCATGCCGCGCATGCGCATTCAGCCAATGACGCAAGAATGGAGGAGGAGAGTCCCCCACCCGACGCTGGAAAAACAGGTAAATGTAACCCCTTCCACCACCTAGAGCACGGCGGGAGGGGGGCCCAGAGGGTGGGGGGGACCTAGAGACCCTATAGTGCCAGGAAAACAAGTATGTTTTCCTGGCACTATAGTGGTCCTTTAACACCGCATAGAAGGACTGCGGAAGGGGCTTTGGAGAGTGACACAAATAGGGACTGTGAAAGGGGCAAAATAGACAGATAGAGACTTTAACTAAACACATTAGATTTTAGTTGTGTTGACTAATATCTACTGGAGATTTAGTCGAAAACCAAGGAAAATAATAACAGGGAAAAGAGGCCCAGATTTGGAAATTAATCAGAAAATAGACGTAATAGACATACATGTGGAAACATTTGTAGATTTAGTTACAGATGGGCATGGATGGATTCAGGAGTCATAGAGAGTGGCTATCATGGGAAACAGTTAATAATGTGAGTGATGTGGGATTGGGACAGGTAGAGGAATATTTATGAAAATTATTCAGTATCTTTCAGGGTTTATAATGTATATGTGGCAAGTTTTACTTGTGGTCAATATTTGAGCTATTCACCCTTCAATCTGTGACACAAACTGTGTTTCAAAGGTCCATCTGTTCTTCAGTTTTTCAGATGTTTCTCCTCCAAACAGGATATCTTCGTTTACCATTTTCATTAGGACTAATCTGACAAGCTCTCCCATGTACTTCCCACCAATCATTTTCTCATATCTGCTCCAGGAAAGAAACAGATGTTAAACTAGACCGATAACATTTTAACTTTCTGCTATGACTTGGCTAATATTTCTAAAAAGACATGTATCCTTGATATGTAAACACAGCCAGAACCATTTCCTTACTTTATGTAGGGATTTATTGCTTATGCTTCAATTTATGATACAGGGGTTTAATCCCTGCTCCACAGGGAATGTGCTCTTTTTTCCCATGAGGTAACTTTGGGATTCTCCTTGGTTCAAGTAATCTACAAGTATTGCAATTTGGAGGCCAGTTTAAAGCTTAATGAATTAACCCTTTTCGATATTTCTAATTGCAGCATATCTCACTCGTTTATATTTGATTAATATCTTAAACGTGTAGCACTTTTATTTGGTTGCCGATTCATTAAAAGAAAGGCAAAGTTATGTTTGTCTTTTTCATCTTGCGTTAGGTGTTTTTTAGTTACACTGTTACAGAATTAACAAATTATTTACTAGCTGTGTTTAGATCAAACAGTTTACAAGCATTTTGCACAGCGGACAGAGATATGGCAGTGAGTTGTGACACCAGGGCTGCCACCAGTAGGGTACAAGCCCCGCAAGGTAAAAAAAAAATAATAATAAAAAATAAATAAATATATATATATATATAACAATTACCATGGTTACCATGTCAGTGCTCCGACATTGCCAGGGCTCGCTAGAACAGATTGGACACCTGACAGGAGTAATCAGGAGCCTCAAAATAATGCGGGCCACCAGGGAATGCAGTGTTCCCTGCCTTGCCACAGGTGAGAGCAGGGAGGGGGGACAAATATTAAATAAATTGCCCCTCTTCTCTCACCAACCACCCCCAAAAGTAGTAGCTATCTCAGCCCACATATGTGCACACACACTCAGATGTAATCTACTTGGAGTTTGCTAATGCATTTGATACAATTCCACACAAAAGGTTATTATTAAAACTGATATAAATTGGTTTAGATTAAAAATAGTGTTCCTGGATAAAACACTGGGCTAAAAATAGAGTGCAAAGGGTAGTTGTAAATAGAAAATGTTCAAATTGGAAAAAAGTGGTAAGTGGTGGGGCGCAGGGTTCTGTCCTGGGTCTACTTCTCTTTAATCTGTTTATAAATTACCTTGAACTGGACATTTAAAGTCAGTGTTTGTAGATTACATAACACTTGGTAAAACAATACAGTGTAAACATGATATTCCTTTTCTACAGAGGGTTTTGTTAAATTGGGAAACTGTGTAGACAAAGGGCAGATGAAATTCAACACAGATAAATGTAAAGTCATGCATTTTTTTATTAAGGAACCCATAAGCCACTTATACATTAAATGTGGTTTACTCGTGGATAAAATTAAACATTATTGGGAACAATTATAGATAACAAACTGGGCAACAGTACACAATACCGGTCTGCCAGTATTGATTCACATGGTCAAAATATATTGTACCTCTTTATAAATCAATGCTAATGCCTCACCTAGAAAATGCAGTGCAATTTTTGACACCAGTTTTAATGAAAGATATTGCAGAGATAGAAAAAGTGCAGATACAAGCTACAAAATGAGTAAAGTCAATAAAAACATTAATTATGAGGAAATACTAAAAAAAATGAAATACTACGAAAAACTGAATATGATAGCACTATACAAATATAAACAGGGTCAGTACAGAGTACTATGTGCTGCCTAGTCATTAGCAGTAATACACAACAGACAAAAGGTCACCCATTGAGTCTGGAAGAAAGGCATTTTAACTTAGAGTAGAGGAAAGGGTTATTTACAGTATGAACAATAAAGATGTGGAATTATCTGCCTAAAGAGGTTGTCTTATCATATTCTATAGAGAAAGGCTTGGGTGCTTTTTTGCATAAAATTGATATGTATGTAAACGGGTTGTCGATCCAAGGAGAAATCTGATTTCCATTATGGAATCAAGATGGATTTTTTTTCTTTTTGTGTCATAATTGTTTATGAGAACAACTGAGTTTTTTGCCTTCTTTTGGATCAACAGCATAAAATAAATGGTTTCAAGTTTGAACTTGATGGACTTTTGTCTTTTTTCAATCTAGACAACTATATAACTATACAAACACACACATTACACCCACTAGACACAAACTGCATCCACTACTTACACACACATTGCATCCACTATATACACCCACTATACTCCTCACACACAGCATCTACAACACACACGTTGCATAGACTATACACACACTACACACATTAAACACACACTCCCTCCCTGACACACAGTATCCACTACACACACTATATCCCCTACAGGTACACTCTGCATTACCTACCACAGTTCTAAGTGCCTATGAGATGGTGGTGGAATAGGTGACTGGACCTGTAGGCGGATAGGGGCCAGGCCTTGAGCTTTGTAAGATGCCCTAAAATGTCTTATTTCAGCCCTGTGTGACACTACTAGAAGAATTGTAGTGAAACAGTCAAATTCACTGCTACAGCATGTTGATTCAAGCTCTCCATAGGATAGGAAATGCATTATTAGAAAATCAAAAACTAAGGACCGTAGAGGACTCTGTAGAGGACAATAGAGTCTGTCTTTCTTTCCATATAGTGACAGACAATTGGTGTCAAAGCTTTGCAATCCTTACAGTTGCTGACCGGGATTTACAGAGGCCTCGTCCACCACTCGATCATACTCTAGTCGGAAATCCTCCAGCTCTCCAGTATCCCCAAATGCGCCCCACTCAGTGTTGACACACATGCGGCCCTCCTCTCCTTCCACCAGCTCCACATTACACATTTCCTCCATGTAACAGGCATTGCAGCCGGTTCCTGCAGAGTCATATGTGGAGATTTTAGTGTTTATTAGGTTATATTTAAGTTTATGAGTTTATGTGTATGTTTCCTGAGAGTGTCTTAACTCACCAACTATCATGCCAACTTCACAACGATGGTCTTCATAGTAACACGAGATCATTGTTGCAACTGTGTCATTAACCATGGCAACCACATCCATTTCAAAATCCTAGAAAAATCAGCAACTAGTTTAAAGTATGTTTAGGGATGTTTCTAACAAGTGAACAGAATGACTATAATGTTTACATTATACTAAAAGCCTCAATATAATTTTTGTCTCATTGATATGCAGATCAATTTTTAAAATTCCATTTAAATTATATAGTCCTAATCAGCAACAACATAAAATGCACATAAACCAACAGCAGAACAGTTTGATTTCCTACATGAGAAAAGGAAAAACATGCAGATGCAAGACACATCCAAAATTATGACTGATTTCAGAAATGCGGACTGTGCGAGAAATTGGTTAATTAGATGCTAAGGGTTATTTACTAAAGGACAAATATTACTCTATTTTACCACATTTTGCATTTTACCAGGGTCATTACAATGAAAATAATTTTCTCTTTACAACATTGCAAACTAGGCAATAGCCCAAATTATTTAGCTCACCCCTCGTCTTTTGATTGCATCTCTTAAAAGACCAACCACATTGTTTCCCTCTGCTCCAGATGCTTTAAATCCTTTGGTCCAATTCAAAAGAATCCCCTGCAAGGAAAGGTCTAGTCAATTTCAATGTTTATTTATGTGCTTGTTATTTAAAGTGGCACTGTCACCACCCCCAGGAAAACGAGTATTTCATAAAGATAAAATCTTTTTGAATGTGTTGGAATTTCACTGACATTCCAACCGAGTCAAGAGATATATAGAGACAAAGTAGGGGCTACTTTGTCTCTGTATTTCGCCTCCGCTTGACTTTATTAAACTCAGGGTGGAGTCAATAACAACAACCATCATCAGTAATGGCGGCAGGGAATTGGCCGTGTCTATGGAGGAACCCGCAGTCTCGCGGGATCCTCCAGAGAACTCAATGCAGTACTCTCTGCGATGTCACAGTCTGAGGACTTTGCAAATTCGACAAAGTCCCCAAACCATGATAGTGCCATTTTAAGTAAAATAATCTTGTTTTTTAAATGGATGTACATTGTAATATAATTAATGTAGCTGATTAAAGTACTCAGAAAGCCCTGGACATAACGGCTGAACTGGGAATAAAAAATAGCCATGTAAAAAATATTATACCACCCCTTTAATGCATTGTCTTTATATAAAGTGCACTTATACATATGGGGGAAAAAATTAAATAGAAAATAATTTCTCCAACATGAAGGACTCCACTCATAACACTTTAAAATAAACAAAAGAACTGTTTTATTGTAAGTTGACGGGCCACAGCATAAAGTCAGTATTTCAGCCTTATTACCTTCATGTCATAAGAACTATCTGGTTACGGGACTGACAGAGGCAGGCATATATTTTGACACCCCCAAATTTTAACCATTTGTGTGTAGATTTGGAACTCAAGCATCCGTTTGTGTGTATCTCCTGACCCTTATTGTTTTTCTCATAATACCCCTTTCAACCTTGTGTGTCTCTTAAACTCTCTTATCTCTTGTCTGTTTCCCAAGCTCCCCTAGATGTTCTGTTCATACACTCACTATATTTTACTGGCAGAAGCATTTAACACAATAACACAATTCTTGAGGGGGGTGTATTTCAACCCGTCTTGGTGACCTGAATTTATATTACAGGTCAGAACTTGCTTTGTTATTGATGACACATTGTTGTTATTTATAGGAATGTAGGTATGAACCAAAAGCTAATGTACACCCCCTCCCCCCCAAAAAAAGTTATAAAGTATATGGTGATCAAAGCACTCTGTAGAATGGAAGATCCAACAATACCAAATAAGGAGAGGAAACATGAGAAATGCTCGAGCCATGGGCCAATTCCACAGTGCGATGCTGATATTTAACGGTCTCTAGAGTAACGAGAACCACTACAGCTAAATGTGGTGGTTCTGGTGTCTATGGCATGTCCCTGCAAGCCTTTTCAGAGAAAAGGAAGTGGTTTACATTGCTGGATAGTTTCACCTCTAGAGACAGTCACCCAGACGGCAACTAGACGTGCTTCCTGTGTGCATCACTGGTGTTCGGCGTCACCACGCTCAGCATGGAAGCAATTAACTTTCTATGAGCAGATGCAGATTAGCGCAGCGCTGCATTTTGTTGTGCATGCACAATAGTCTACCAATGGTTTACTACTGGAACGCATTAGACTGGCTGAGATCATAAAGTTTGATGATCTTAGCCATGGAGGCGGAACCAGCCACTGCAAGACCGGTTGCTAAACTACTCTAATAGGTAGTTTAACACTATAGTGGCAGGAATATGTTTGTGTTCCTGACACAATAGTCCTTTAACCAGTTTGGGAAGGTATTGGCAAATGAATTCAGGGCACTTTCCACTCACTAGTTAAGGGGAGAGTTAATTTAATTAAGCCTTTCTCGGTAGAATGGAAGACAACATTAGATTATTTAATATCATGCACGTATCTCAAAAATATAGGTTTCTCTACTGCGCATCTTCTTATGTGAAAAAGCGTTTAAAGGGACACTCTAAACACCAAAATAACTTTAGCTTAATGAAGCAGTTTTGGTGTATAAATCATGCCCATACAGTCTCACTGCTTAATTCTCTGCCATTTACTAGTTACATAACTTAGTTCATGCAGTCCTACAGTGAGGGAAAAAGTATTTAATCCCGTGCTGATTTTGAATGTTTGCCCACTGACAAAGAAATGACCAGTTTATAATTTTAATGGTAGGTGTATTTTAACAGTGAGAGACAGAATAACAAAAGAAAATCCAGAAAAACGCATTTCAAAAAAGTTATAAATTGATTTGCATGTCAATGAGTAAAATAAGTATTTGACCCCTTCGACTTAGTACTTGGTTGCAAAACCCTTGTTGGCAATCACAGAGGTCAGACGTTTCTTGTAGTTGGCCACCAGGTTTGCACACATCTCAGGAGGGATTTTATCCTACTCCTGTTATAGTTCCTCTCCAAGTCATTAAGGTTTCGAGGCTGATGTTTGGCAACTAATAGGGGATCAAATACTTATTTCACTCATTGACTCATGCAAATCAATTTATAACATTTTTGACATGCATTTTTCTGGATTTTTGTTTTTTTTTATTCTGCCTCTCACTGTTAAAATACACCTACCATAAATATTATAGACTGATCATTTCTTTGTCAGTAGGCGAATGTTCAAAATCAGTAGGCGATCAAATACTTTTCCCCCCTCACTGTAGCTGCACCACCCGTGGCTGTGATTCAAACAGCTTTCCTACACCCCTCCAGAAAATTAATTTTATATTTTTTAGCTTCCCTTGTTACAAAACAAGGAAACAACAAGGCTACCTTCTTGCTCAAAAATATCTTGACCCAATATACTAGCAGTATTTCAGGAATAAATCTCCCTGTCAAAATGTAAACTCAATACAGACAAACCTAAAATCATCATAGTACCCATCTAACTCACACCAAAGTTAAAATCGCAATTCTTGTTTGTGTTCAGGTCAGTTGAAATACCTTGGCATTTGGATACCAACTGACCTCACACAGCTTTACCCTACTTCTTAGCAATGTGAAAACTGACATGCAAACTGACATATGTCTCATGATTTGGCAGCGTAAACATAATTAAAATGAACTTGTTACCCAGACCCCTCTATCGTTTCCAAACCATCCCCTGATAAACAGATTATTACATGCCAGATGCATCATAGATAAAACACACGTTTCCCCACTTTTTCCCCATTTACAGGAGCAACATTGCATGTCTGGTATTGGTATAACATCATTACTGCTCTCACTACACACAATGGGCCTCCTTTACTGCTGACTAACAATAACGATTTTCCTGAAACACTATTGCCATAAAACTTGCATTATCTCTAACAAGAGGACAAGATATACTTCATGAATTTTGTAAACTCAACAGAAATGTTACCATTAGCAGATATGCTAACAGATTAGGCTCTCCATATTATGGAACAATTTAAGTACCATCAGGTTAGATCCACCATGTGCACAATTTACAGATAAGGAACTCCTCATTAGAGTAATGAGTTCTTTATCAAATGCTCAGACATGACAACAGTTTCTTTATATCAACATCACATATGGTTTGGTCCAGAAAATAAAGTAGAAATTCCACTTTAAATAGTGTCTGGGTAATTTAAAGTTTTGGGGAATTTGGCTCACTAAGAATAACTCCCAGGTTTTAAGATCATGAAAGTTATAGGATGGAATATTAGAAATAGGATAAAGAATGGCAAATATGTGAGTAGGCTAGGTCTAAGATGCTAGCGTAACAGTCTACAAAATAAGAGTAACAAATGTCAGTGCCTTAAAGGTTTACTGCAAGCACCATGACTTCAGCATTGACTGGCATTAACCCCAAATTCTACTCTTTATATATAAAAAGCAGTTGTTGAAAATAATATTTTTTGTACACAAAAGCTCAACCACCATATATGACCAAGAATTTAATTTTACATTAAATTCTTAAAAAGGGGGAAATTTAACAATAAACGAGACCATTACTGAATGTAACAGGAACAATATATTGATTGTAAACACGCTTAAAAATTAGTGTTTGTGTGTATATATATATATATATAGAGAGAGAGAGACAGAGAGAGAGAGAGAGAGAAAATAGTAAGGATTTTTCCTGGATTTGAAAAAATACTTTAGTTTATTGTACAAAAATCAAAGTTCAGTGGATCGACGTTTCGACCAATACAGTCTTTTTCAAGATCAGAACTATATATATATATAGTCCTATTGTCTCCTTGCACACGCACTTCAATGTGGATTTCTGCCTGGTGCTGTCAAGCCAATGCCATAATATACACAAATATAGGGAACAAGAGGCAAGCACTCGCGGTCTTTTGGTTTCTTTAAAACGATTTTCCTTTTATTTCATTACTTAAAACTTGATCGACGTTTCAGCCACAGTACATGGCTTTCATCAGGATCTTTACAGCTGTAAAGATCCTGATGAAAGCCATGTACTGTGGCTGAAACGTCGATGTGTGCACTGTTTTTATTGATATTGCCCACCAATTTATGGGTTATTTAACATTCTCTAACGCAACTTCTCTTGGATGATCTTGTTGCTAACCTGCAAATGTGAAAGGTAAATCACAGCCTTCCTTTTTTTTTTTCAATATCATTTTTTATTCCGAATGTCAGGTATAAGTGATACATCATGTATAATATCGTCTTCAATATTGTAAAAAATGAGAGGTTATACGGTTGACATTTCAAATGTAATGCTTTACATCCACTTTTTTTATTTTCTTAGTTAACAAAACATAAAGGAGAAGAAAAAAATAATAATAGAAAACTTAAGAAAAAAAATATGATAAAAGAAGAAACTTCTGCGTCCAGTTCCCCCAGATAGTCAGTGTTCAGTTTGTGTGGTCAGTATCACATCATTGAGGTCTGCAATGATATGTCACTGAGGACCTTATGAAAAGTAGTCATGTTTGGTTAGGGTTTGTCTTTTAGTGACGTATGTGGCATAGTGTCCAAACTTTGTTTGATGTCAGTGTCAGCATTGGGGAGTTGGCTGGACTTCGTGTGATTAGACAAAAATAGAAAAACTAAAGTAACTGAATAGACTAAGTGCCGGTTCTTAAAGAGCAAGTCTACGTACCATAACCATTTACAGATTGCTGTAATGGTTATGATGTCAGAAGTTCCCTGGCGTTGTTCCCCAGTAATTAGTAAAACTGTTTTAGCACTGTTTGACTAATGTGATAGCTGCTTTAAGAATTAAATTTCCGTTATTGGTTTAAGCGCCTAAATATAAGCACAGAGCACTTTTTACGTATACACTGTTTGACTTTTACCTGAGTCTCCCGGATAAAAAATTTCTGCCTCCCCTCTTCAGATAAGTGAATTAAGTGCATTTATTACGTAAATTTAATCTAATAGAGAAGTTGAACTTGTGATTTAGGTGTAGCTGAAGAGAGGGCTGGTCTATGGGTGGTCTGCGTAGCTGAAGATAGTGCCTGTCCATGGGTGGTCTGGGACCCAGGTAAGTGTCAAACTGTTCCAAAACAGTTTGATTACTCAGTGTGAGTTAGCATAAGAGGGTTGTACCCGAACCATTACAGAGTACTGCTATGGGTCTGTCCATTTAGAAGCAGGGATCTGCATTTAAACTTCTTTCTCACAAATGGAACCATGTTAGTCACATTCTTGATTGCATCATATATGCAATACGGGCTGTCAGTCTGCTACATTTGTGAGGCTCCCTTGACAAAGGCATTTTGCCGAAACGTTGGGAGCTAGCTGACTGATTTTTCTTCCCTCTTCTCACTAGGTCTGGTATGCATCTGTTCTTTGTATACAGATTTATTTGTGGGTTGTTATGATTTGGTATCTAATTTAGCTATTTACTACACTGGTATTAAGCAATTCATTTACAGTGTATTTTGCTCATATGTAATTCTAGAACTTTTGGTAATTTCTCTGTACCATTTGTATGGGAATGTTTGTTATTGTTTTGATTCATTGATATGTATGATGAGAGATCCATTTGCTGTGGACCCATCTAATAAAGATTTTTATATATATTTATGGTTGTGATCCTTGCTTGGGTTCTACGTGTGTGTCTGTTTGCACAGCCTGGATGACAGGTTTGCAATATCTTAAAATTTCTGTTTTGTTTTATAATGTTTCAGAGGTTTGTTAATCTACTTTCTTTTTGAGTGTCACTACACTGCTAGTTTACATAACTTATACCTAAATAACAGTAATAAATACCAGCTCTAATTGCAGGACCAGAAAAGTGTTCTGGGATACTCAACAGTGCTTTCTGTCATAGCACTCAAAGCAAACCTCATTAGAGCATAACCTTATCTCTAGCTCTTTGTTATTCAATCTGGTTGATTTAACAAACAGGGAGGTTTATACCATCTCCAATTATCCACTTGCTCTCTGGACTAATGCCCATAGCATTTGCTTTTAATGCAGTGTGCAGAATCCTAATGACAGCAAGTTGTGGTTCGTTTGCTGTACCCAATATTTATTAATTTGTGAGTCTATTCACTAAACGGTGTATAAAAATTGACTTGTAAAAAATTACTAATGACTGAAATAAAAAAGCCAAAACACTTCATGGTCACTTTTCATTTTTAAAGGGGCACTATAGTCACCAAAGCAACTTTGGCTTAATGAAGTAGTTTTGGTGTCTCATATAGCTATTTACTACACTGGTATTAAGCAATTCATTTACAGTATATTTTGCTCATATGTAATTCTAGAACTTTTGGTAATTTATTTATACCATTTGTATGGGAATGTTTGTTATTGTTTTGATTCATTGATATGTATGATGAGATATCCATTTGCTGTGGACCCATCTAATAAAGATTTTTGTATATATTTATGGTTGGTGTAAAGGCCATGCCTTTTGAAGTTTCACTGCTCAATTCTCTGCCATTTAGGAGCAAAATCACTTTATGCAGCCCTAGTCACACCCAGGGCTGGCCTTAGGGGTGTGCGAGCTGTGCGGCCGCACAGGGCGCCATGGAGCAGGGGGCGCCCTGTGGCCGACACAGTTCGCACATGGCCAGGTGAGTGCAGGGGGAGCTGAAACAAGACCCCAGTTGGAGAGTTCATTATTTCCCACTGGGGACTACGAAAGTAAAGGGGCGGGGCTTACCGAACATCAGAGTGGGGCTTGCCACTTGGAGGAGGCAGGGCTAAAAGGCAGCCGGGGCAGAGCTTGCAGCTCACTGAAGCTCCAGGTACGTGCTGCAGAGAAAAGAATCCCTGCTTCCACTCCCATCTGACTGTCTGTTTGTGTGTGTAAGAGAGACTGTACTCTGTGTGTGACTGTCTGTAGCAGTGTCTGACTGTCTGCTTCTGTGTGTGTGTGAGACTGTACTCTGTGTGTGACTGTCTGCCTGTGTGTGTGAGAGACTGTACTCTGTGTGTGACTGTCTGCCTGTGTGTGTGTGAGACTGTACTCTGTGTCTGTAACAGTGTCTGCCTGTGTGTGTGTGTCTGTGTGAGACTGTACTCTGTGTGTGACTGTCCAGCTGTGTGTGTGTGTGTGAGAGACTGTACTCTGTGTGTGACTGTCTGTAGCAGTGTCTGACTGTCTGCTTGTGTGTGTGTGTGAGAGAGACTGTATTATGTGTGTGTGTGTGTGACTGTCTGTGTGTGTGACTGTTTTCTGTGTGTGAGTGTCTGTAACAGTGTCTGACTGTGTGTGTGTGTGTGTGTGTGTGTGTGTGTGTGTGTGAGACTGTACTGTGTGTAACTGTCTGTAGCAGTGTGTCTGACTGTCTGCCTGTGTGTGTGTGTGAGACTGTACTCTGTGTGTGACTGTCTGTAGCAGTGTGTCTGACTGTCTGCCTGTGTGTGTGTGAGAGAGAGACTGTACTCTGTGTGTGACTGTCTGTGTGTGTGTGACTGTCTGTAGCAGTGTCTGACTGTCTGCCTCTGTGTGTGTGTGTGTGTGTGAGACTGTACTCTGTGTGTGACCATCTGCCTGTGTAACTGTGTCTGACTGTAACTGTGCCTGACTGTCTGCCTTTTTGTGTGACTGTAACCAGGGCCGGCCTTTGGGGTGTGTGAGCTGTGCGGCCACACAGGGCGCCATGGCAACAGGGGTGCCAGGTGGCCAACACAGAAGGATCCGTTCAGTGGGTGTCAGGGTGGCAGGTGCTCTTCAGTCGGCACATCAGGCAGAGTGGGAAAAACTGACAGCTGGATACAGGGAGCAGCAGCCTTTAATGTAGGTGCTTGTCCTTATTGCTTTTTTTATTTTTATATATATATGAATTGCATTTAATTAACGTGGGCAGGTGGCTAGTAATAAAGGGGGGCAGGGGGCTAGTGATATACGGGGGCAGGGGGCTGATGAATGGGGCAGTGTTTTGTTGAAGGGGGTGCAGGCGACAGATTGTGAATGTGCCTGAAATTGTCTAGAGGGGGACAAACAAAGATGGCGGGGAGGGGGGAGGGAGGCGCCCACAAGATTGGCTTGCACAGGGCGTCTGAACACCTAAGGCCGGCCCTGGTCACACCTCCCCTCTCTATGGCTGACACATCCTGCATGAAAACAAAATGGTTTCATTTTCCATCAGATGTTACTTACTTTAAAATTTTCTATCTCCTGCTCTGTAAATTGAACTTTAAAGGAACACTATAGTCACCTAAATTACTTTAGCTAAATAAAGCAGTTTTAGTGTATAGATCATCCCCCTGCAATTTCACTGCTCAATTCACTGTCATTTAGGAGTTAAATCACTTTGTTTTTGTTTATGCAGCCCTAGCCACACCTCCCCTGGCTATGATTGACAGAGCCTGCATGAAAAAAAAAACTGGTTTCACTTTCAAACATGTAATTTACCTTAAATAATTGTATCTCAATCTCTAAATTGAACTTTAATCACATACAGGAGGCTCTTGCAGGGTCTAGCAAGCTATTAACATAGCAGGGGATAAGAAAATCTTAATTAAACATTAAAGGGCTCTCTTTACAGGAAGTGTTTAAGGAAGGCTGTGCAAGTCACATGCAGGGGGGTGTGACTAGGGTTCATAAACAAAGGGATTTAACTCCTAAATGGCAGAGGATTGAGCAGTGAGGCTGCAGGGGCATGTTCTATACACCAAAACTGCTTCATTAAGCTCAAGTAAGAAGCTGTAACTCTGCATGCTGTTTGCCTTAAAAAAAAACAGTCTGTTGACATCATCAGAAGTGGTAGCCTGATCTAATCACAATGCTTCCCCATAGGATTGGCTGAGACTGATAAGGAGGCAGATCAGGGGCAGAGCCAGCATGATTCAAACACAGCCCTGGCCAATCAGCATCTCCTCAGAGAGATTAATTGAATCAATGAATCTCTATGAGGAAAGTTCAGTGTCTGCATGCAGTGGGAGGAGATACTGAATCACAGGATGCTCGTGCACAGCAGATCTGAGTGGATGGAGGCATATTATGCCTCCATCAACTCTGAAGTCCCTCTGGTTCACTGTGAGTGACTGCAACTGGAGGTGTTCCTAGCTTTCAATGTAAACACTGTATTTTCTCGGAAAATACAGTGTTTACATGAGAGGCTGCAGGGAGCTATAGTTCTCACCTGAACAACCTCATTAAGCTGAAGTTGTTCAGGTGACTATAGTGTCCCTTTAATTACATATAGGAGCCTGTCAATACTAGCAAGATATTAACAGTGCAGGAGATAAGTGTAATGGATCACCTGGCACCCCGACTGGGTACCACCGTTGAAGGATGCTCCTAGCGCATCCTGAGGTCTCTAAGCACTCCAGCTGACACCATAACCACCGTAGACTCCTTCAGAGAGCAAGACAGGAACACGCTCTTACAAGAGCTTAGTAGTGATATAGCAAGAGAGTATGACTAGCATAGCAATCCCTTGTAGCAGATTCTCCCAATAAGAGACGGCACTCCAAATTGAGGGTGAAGTAGAACTGAAGCTTTAATCAAACACTCTGCTTTTATGCCCATTGTACAAACATAGTACCACCCACAGGGTTTTGAAGAACAACCAATCCAATACGTACAATATAGTAAAACACTCCCATTCATTCCCACAAACTCCTCCCCTCTGCCTGTGATATAATTACTGAACACAATGGGTATGGGTTAGGCAGGAAAAATATACTTTTTATACATGTACTGTAACTTTAAAACTATACATTCAATTCACATAAGTTACATATTATTAATCAGCACACTCCAAATACAAACATACCCAAAAATCATACAAATCTCCCCAGTAGTTCAAAAGTTAGCTGGAAGTCCATTATGACCGACCATTTTCATGCCCAAAACAGTTCCATAGATTTGGGCTGTGACGTAGTCCCATTCGAATGCACGAACGGGGCCGTTCGTGCATTTAGCTTAGTATAGCAGTGAGTTCAAATAGCCGAACGGGACTTAGTCTGTGTTGCTGAAAACTCAGTGGAGGGGAAGGTAAGGGTCAGCGGTGTTCGTTGAAATGTGCAGCCGATTTCAATTCCATGAATTTGGCTGCACACACCGCTGACCGCGTTCGGCTGAATAAAGATGGCCGCCGCCACGTGTTCGTTTGTACGAACGGCGGCCCCCCATTGGTCGGCAATTTACCTGCAGCGGCCTCCCAGCCTGGGAGGTAAATTGTCTGCACACTTCCACTTCTGGATGATCCGCCTGTGTGGTACTTGGTTCAGTAAGCCCCATTTACTGAACCAAGTGGGAGAAAGCCATGCAGTAAGGATTTTAAAGGTCTGTGGACATAGTCTTAAAGGGGCATTGTCACACAATGTCTCAATATGTCCCCAGACTGTTCTTAAAGGGCCAGCATGGTCCAATACAAGTCCATAAGCCCAAATGCCGTGTTTAAAGGGCCAGGAGCAGCACAATAGAAATCCATTAGCCCCAATACTGTTTTTAAAGTGCCCAATCTCCCAGGGGCCATAGTCCCAAGGCACGAGGCTGGCAATCAGTCCCCTACAAAAAACAGTGGCGAGGTCGCTTTCGCCACAATAAGTCATTCTAAATTAAATAA
>OW240914.1:128543098-128634672 GCA_933207985.1 Pelobates cultripes | reverse complement strand
CACACACAGGCAGATAGTCACACACATGCAGGCAGTCAGTCATACACACATGCAGACAGATAGTCAAACACACAGGCAGACATACACACACATACAGGAAGACAGTCACACACAAACACACAGGCAGACAGTCACACATACACACACACACAGACAGTCACACACACACACAGTAACCCACACAGGCAGACATACACACACACACACATACAGGAAGACAGTCACACACAAACACACAGACAGACAGTCACACACAGGCAGGCAGACAGTCACACACACAGACAGTCACACACACACACACACAGTAACCCACACAGGCAGACAGTCACACACACACACACACACAAACAGGCAGACATTCACACACAGGCAGTCACACACACACAGGCAGACAGTCACAAACAGGCAGGCAGTCAGTCACACAAACACAGACTGTCACACACACAGGCAGACAGTCACACAAAGGCAGGCAGTCACACACGGGCAGACACTCACACACACACACACACACACAGGCAGGCGGACAATCATACACACAGGCAGACAGTCACACACAGGCAGGCAGTCACCCACAAACACAGACAGTCTCACACACACACACACACACACACACACAGGCAGACAGTCAGCACAGGCATACAGTCACACACACAGGCAGACAGTAACACAAAAACAGGCAGACAGTCACACACAGACAGACAGTCACACACACTTATCGCTTTCCATTATGGCTGGAACGAAGGAGTGGAGGCAGTGCAGCTGTAGTCTAGTTGTTGGGGAAGCAGGGACTCCTTCCTGCTTCCCCCTTCCTATGCAGCAGTTAACAGGGGCTTCTAGGAGATTTTAACCCCATCCCCGATGTCATGTTAGTCCCACCTCTGCTACTCGCAAGCTCCACCACTTCACAATCGGTAAGCCCCTGCCATCCTATTTACTTTCATAGTCCCAGGTGGAGAATAATTAATCCTCCACCCGGGTATTTAGTTCCCCCTGCATTCCTGTCACCCGAACATGTGCAAGCCACACAGCTCGCACACCCCTAAGTCCAGTCCTGAGTGGACAGAGACACCGCACCAAGACCACTTCACTGAGATGAAGTCTTCTGGGTGCCTATAGTGTACCTTTGACTCCTTCCTGACAAAATTCTAGTTAAACTGTTCCTAAATGGTTTAAAGCAGTGGGTTCCAAGTCAGTCGACAAGGCATGCCTACCAGTCCAGGATTTAGGGATTACCCAGTTGTGTCTAAGGTATTTTAGAAAAAAAAAAAACAGTGACACAAATAGGTAATCCCTAAATCCTGGACTGGTAGGCAAGCCTTGAGGACTGATTTGGAAACTATTGGTTTCAAGGGTTTCTCCAGGCATCATGACCACGTCAGTGATTTAAAGTGGTCATGGGGCTCTGAGTCCTTATGTTCAGCGTTTAATTAGAAAAAACTGAACACTCAGATTTATAGCCCTTTGCTGCTAGAGATACAACTCCACCTCTGGCGTCATTATTAGCCATCCCAGAACAATAGTCTTAAAACACTGTTTTTGGTTTTATTGGAATAATACTTTAAGTAGGAAATGCTGGAGGTGGATTAGGAAAAAGACATTTTATGTCTTAGTAAATTTTTGTAGACCTAATACGGAGATTACATTATATAACCCTGCATGTCTGGCTTACTTCCCATTGCTGAGCTGGGCATTCGCTGGGCATGCTGGGAGTAAGCAAATAAAAGATTGCAAGAGATAAAAAGAGAGAGGAACAGGAATCAGGATTTGAACCTGATCGGAGTTGAAGGACACAGGAGGGAGATCAGTGGTATAGTGTGACTGTTTGAACTAGGCCTATGTTTGTTTTCAGGATACAGACACTAGTCACTAAAAGATAAATTTGTTGGAGAATTTACACACGTTTCTTCATTTTATTGGTAATGTTAACTCCTTGAGGACCAAGGCTTTTTTGAGCTGCAATAATGTTTGTGACCAAGGTCTTTTTGGCACTTTTGCCATGAATTCATTCTACCACAATTTACTCCTTTTTGTTCAGGTGCCCCCATACATATTATATATAAATATTTAAAGGAGAAATAGTGCTTTCTTTTGATCCCCTACATCAAGCATGTCAAACTCGCGGCCCACAAGGACCATCTTTGCGGCCCGGCAAGCCGCGAGTGCATGCTCCGTGTTAAAGCACCTGCTTTTCCCATATTGCAGGTGCCTACTCTGCTATCATTTACCCAGCCAGGGAGGAGGGCCGCGAGGGAGCTCAGTGGTCCAGCTACTCACTGCTCCCTCGCGCGCGCCGACTGAAATGAAGCCGGGTGCCGGAATATGACGTCATATTTCTGCACCCAGCATCACTAAACCGCGTGTGGGAGCAGTGAAGAGCTGGAAGGACCCCAGGGAGATGCCCCACTTTGGCTCCATAAGGTAAGGAGCAATAATGAAAAGTATGTGTGTGTCTGTGTCAGTGTGTGTGTGTCTGTCTGTTTGTGAGTGTGTGTGCCTGTCAGTGAGTGTGTGTGTGTTTGTCTTTCAGTGTGTCTGTATGTGTCTGTCAGTGAATATGTGTGTGTTTGTCTGTCAGTGTGTCTGTCTGTCAGTGTCAGTGTGTGTCTGTCTGTGAGTGTGTGTGTGTCTGTCTGTGAGTGTGTGTGTCTGTCTGTGAGTGTGTGTGTGTCTATCTGTGAGTGTGTGTGTGTCTATCTGTGAGTGTGTGTGTGCCTGTCTGTGAGTGTGTGTGTGCCTGTCAGTGAGTATGTGTGTGTGTGTGTCTCTCAGTGTGTGTGTGTCTGTCTGTCAGTGTGTGTGTGTGTGTCTGTCAGTGTCTGTGTCAGTGTGTGTGTCTGTGTCAGTGTGTGCGTGTGTGTGTCTGTCAGCGAGTATGTGTGTCTGTATGTGTGTCTGTCAGTGAGTGTGTGTGTCAGTGTGTGTCTGTCTGTCAGTGAGTGTGTGTGTGTCTGTCTGTATGTGTGTGTCTGTGAGTGTGTGCCTGTCAGTGAGTATGTGTGTGTGTCTGTATGTGTATGTCTGTGATTGTGTGTCTGTCAGTGAGTGTGTGTGTGTCTGTCAGTGAGTGCGTATGTGTGTGTCTGTCAGTGTGTCTGTCTGTCAGTGTGTGTGTGTGTCTGTCTGTATGTGTGTGTCTGTCTGTGAGTGTGTGTGTGTGTGTGCCTGTCAGTGAGTATGTGTGTGTCTGTATCTGTCTGTCTGTGAGTATGTGTGTGTGTGTCTGTCAGTGAGTATGTGTGTGTGTGTGTCTGTCTGTATGTGTCTGTCTGTGAGTGTGTGTGTGCTTGTCGGTGAGTATGTGTGTGTGTGTCTGTCAGTGTGTCTGTATGTGTCTGTCAGTGAGTATGTGTGTGCGTCTGTCAGTGTGTGTCTCTGTCAGTGAGTATGTGTGTGTGTTTGTCTGTCAGTGTGTCTGTCAGTGAGTATGTGTGTGTGTGTGTGTCAGTGTGTGTGTGTCGGTCTGTGTCAGTGTGTGTCTGTCAGCGAGTGTGTGTGTCTGTATGTATGTGTGTCTGTCTGTCAGTGAGTGTGTGTGTGTCTGTCTGTATGTGTGTGTCTGTCTGTTTGTGAGTGTGTGTGTGTGTGCCTGTCAGTGAATATGTGTGTGTGTCTGTCAGTGAGTATGTGTGTGTCTGTCAGTGTGTGTGTCTGTGTCAGTGTGTGTGTGTCTGTCAGTCAGTCAGTGAGTGTGTATGTGTCTGTCAGTCAGTCAGTGAGTGTGTATGTGTCTGTCTGTGAGTATGTGTGTGTGTCTGTCTGTCTATGTGTCTGTCTGTGTGTGTGCCTGTCAGTGAGTATGTGTGTGTCTGTCAGTGAGTATGTGTGTGTCTGTCTGTGAGTATATGTGTGTGTCTGTCTGTGAGTGTGTGTGTGTGTCTGTATGTGTGTGTGTGTGTGTGTCTGTATGTTTGTGAGTGTGTGTGCCTGTCAGTGAGTATGTGTGTGTGTCTGTCTGTCAGTGTGTCTGTCTGTCTGTATGTGTGTATCTGTCTGTTTGTGAGTGTGTGCCTGTCAGTGAGTATGTGTGTGTGTCTGTCTGTGTGTCTTTATTTGTCTGTCAGTGAGTATGTGTGTGTGTGCCTGTCAGTGAGTATGTGTGTGTGTGTGTCTGTCAGCGTGTCTGTCTGTGAGTATGTGTGTGTATGTGTGTGTCTGTCAGTGGTATGTGTGTGTTCGTCTGTCAGTGTGTTCCTGTCAGTGAGTGTGTGTGTGTGGTGTATGTGTGTGTCTGTCTGTTTGTTCGTGTGTGTGCCTGTCAGTGAGTGAGTGTGTGTATGTGTCTGTCTGTGAGTATGTGTGTGTGTGTGTCTGTCAGTGAGTATGTGTGTGTGTGTGCCTGTCAGTGAGTGTGTGTGTGTGTGAGTATGTGTCTGTCTGTGAGTACGTGTGTGTGTGTGTGTGTCTGTCAGTGAGTATGTGTGTGTGTGCCTGTCAGTGAGTATGTGTGTGTGTGTGCCTGTCAGTGAGTATGTGTCTGCATCTGTCAGTGTGTGTCTGTCTGTCAGTGAGTATGTGTGTGTGTGTGTGTGTGTGTGTGTGTGCGGCCCACATAAACTCAAACCTTTTTTATGTGCCCGTGCCACACTTTGAGTTGGACATGCTTGCCCTACATGTATACATAATGCAATATTAAATAGGAAGAAAATATATTAAAAGTGAGAAAAAAATGTAAAAAACATTTTCTCAGTTTTACATTTAATAATTTCAATGAACCAGGTGCAAATAATAAAAACTAATGCAAAATAGAATAACTAATTAGTTCTGAATGTTAAAATGCCCAATATGTCTAGGATTTCAACAAATTTTTAGAAGTTATAAAACAAATAGTGAGAGGAGTGAATTACGGTTTTACAGCTAAAACTTTGCAAAAATTTTGCATGCTAAGATTACAACTTTAATTGTAGTCACAGAATCCAAAACCCCTATACATTTAACCATTTTATCACATTCCTAAATCAAAGTAGGTTGTTTTTTTTTCTGCACATATTTTGGGAAAATTCACAGACCACACATGTCCCACTTTGGAAACACCACATATATGTGTTCTGCTACTGTTCTCAAGCACAATGATACTCTGCATGTATAACCTGTACCCCAATCCTGCCCCTAATATTGTTCCTAATCCAACCCTTAATCCAACCTATAACTGTGTTCCTGGAGAAGCCTGCTGGCTAACCTCTTGCCTAAAGACTATGGGACCTGTAAAAAGCATGTAAAAAGACTATGTTTGTGTGCTTTTCCTGTACTGTTTGGGAACCGAACAAATCCACAAACTAAAGACCACTCGGGATGCTTGTTAAACCCTATTGACACTTTGTAACGATTCTCACCTCAGTGTTCTAAGTGTTCGTCTGGGTGGCTGCCGTTCGTATGCATTTTGTTCACATGAACGCAGGCAGCAGTGTTTGGTCATTGAGTGCATGGAACTAAAATCGGACACTTGACCTCGCAAACATCACTGAACTTCCATTCCGCCTGCGTTTGGTTCCTTGCATCCTAGAAGAGCACTTTTTGGTGGAATCGTTCGTATGGATTAGGGGAACGAGCTCCACATTATGACTATGAACTACGTTCGGTATTTTTAGGAGCCTCATGTGCGATTGGTCCACATTTTATCCCGCTGGCGTTTCGGCTGTATTCATGGTATCTGAGTGCTTTTTGGATATCTTGTGCTCTCAAATCCAGGCTATCCGGGGATATAAGACTTGAGGGGGTACATGGTTGTTTTATGTGTGTTTTGTTGGGTTATAAAATATTGTAGATTTTTCTGTACCTGAGAGATCATTTAATTATAGGTTTTCCTAGGCAATTATTTCTCAGGCACAGAGGATCTTGGGAGAAAAGACCCTGTATGTTTGTACTGGAAACCCCATGTAGGGGCTTTTGCATAAAAGGCCATGCGTAATAGATTCTGTTAAAAAAAAAAAAAGGCCATGCGTGGCCATGAATAAAAGAGTCTACTCCCAGCATTAAGTCTGGGATAATGTGTGGAGGGAACAGCTATACTGCTCTATTTACAGGTGATACTCGAAAAATTAGAATATCGTGCAAAAATGATTTATTTCAGTAATGCAATGTAAAAGGGGAAACTAATATATGAGATAGACGCATTACATGCAAAGCAAGATAGTTCAAGCCGTGATTTGTCATAAGTGCGATGATTATGGCTTACAGCTTATGAAAACCCCAAATCCACAATCTCAGTAAATTAGAATATTACATGAAATCAATAAAACAAGGAGTGAACAATATCGGACCTCTGAAAAGTATAAGCATGCATATGGACTCAGTACTTTGTTTGGGCCCCTTTTGCAGCAATTACTGCCTCAATGCGGCGTGGCATGGAAGCTATCAGCCTATCGCACTGCTGAGGTGTTATGGAAGACAAAGATGTTTCAATAGCGGCCTACAGCTCTTCTGCATTGTTCGGTCTCATGTCTCTCATCTTCTCTTGGCAATGCCCCATAGATTCTCTATGGGGTTCAGGTCAGGCGAGTTTGCTGGCCAATCAAGCACAGTAATCCCACGGTCATTGAACCAGGCTTTGGTGCTTTTGGCAGTGTGGGCAGGTGCCAAGTTCTGCTGGAAAATGAAGTCAACATCCCTATAAAGCTTGTCTGTGGAAGGAAGCATGAAGTGCTCCAAAATCTCCTGGTAGACGGCTGCGTTGACCCTGGACTTAATGAAGCACAGTGGACCAACACCAGCAGATGACATGGGTCCCCAAATCAACACAGACTGTGGAAACATCACACTGGACTTCAAGCATCTTGCAGTGTGTGCCTCTCCATTCTTCCTCCAGACCCTGGGTCCTTGGTTTCCAAATGAGATGCAAAAGTTGCTCTCATCAGAAAAGAGGACTTTGGACCACTGAGCAACAGACCAGGTCTGTTTTTCTTTAGCCCAGATAAGACGCTTCTCACGTTGTTTGTTGTTTAGGAGTGGCTTGACAAGAGGAATACGACATCTGAAGCCCACGTCCAGGATCTGTCTGTGTGTGGTGGCTCTTGATGCACTGACTCCAGCCTCAGTCCACTCCTTTTGAAAGTCCCCAACACTTTTAAATGGCCTTTTCCTGACAATCCTCTCCAGGCTGCGCTCATCCCTGCTGCTTATGCACCTTTTTCTTCCACACTTTTCCCTTCCACATAACTTTCTATTAATGTGCTTTGATACAGCACTTTGGGAACATCCAACTTCCTTCGCAATTACCTTTTGAGGCTTTCCTTCCTTATGGAGGGTGTCAATGATGGTTTTCTGCACAACTGTCAGGTCAGCAGTCTTCCCCATGATTGTGATTCCTACTGAACCAGACTGAGACCATTTAAAGGCTCAGAAACCCTTTGCAGGTGTTATGGCTTACTTAGCTGATTAGAGTGGGACACTAGAATATTAGAATATTGCACCTTTTCACAATATTCTAATTTACTGAGATTGTGGATTTGGGGTTTTCATGAGATGTAAGCCATAATCATCACACTTATGACAAATCACGGCTTGAACTATCTTGCTTTGCATGTAATGCATCTATCTCATATATTAGTTTCCCCTTTTACGTTGCACTACTGAAATAAATGAACTTTTGCGCGATATTCTAATTTTTTGAGTATCACCTGTACTTTCTATACCTCCAATACTCTCTAGAGGAGAGCACTAAACACTGAGAGCTGGATCCAGGGCCTGGGTCCAGGGTGGGAAGAGGCCGCAAGACCCCAGCCAAGCTGCGGCGGCTAGGGGCTGAAAGTGCTTATGGTGTCCCGGCGAAGTGCTTATGGTACTCGATGATAACTAGGAAGCGTGTTTGGCGGAGATACCCAGGCGGGGTACCAGGCGGTCCGCCACACTAATCCATTCACCGCTCACTAATTTTTTTTACATTTAGTTTATTATTTTTCAAGTGCAAAGCATACATCATAAATATGTTCACATAGGTCAGCATTGAGAGCAAGAAAAAAACAATATTCAGTGTACTTCAAACTAATAGCAGGTTGCAGGGATATCCCCCACTGGTCCAAAGGTGGGGGGGAGGGAGACCGACTCAAAGCCAGTGAGCTCCATAAAGGTGTCAAGTATTCGGAAGGGTGATACCCAGGATTGTAAGCAAGATTCTTTTCCAGAAAAAAAAGAGCAGTTAAATCCAGTTTTAGGCTGAATAAAAGGATTTCCATGAGGAGCCCACATCCCCTAATTTAACCCATAATTCTACTTCCATCCAACCCTACCTACCTATACTTCAACCCATAATCCTACTCACAATCCTACCTATAATCCCAGCCCTAATTCCATCCTCTAATCCCACCATCTAATCCCACATCTCAAGGGATTCCCTTTGCTGATGTCAATACTGGTTCTGGGGGCCCGTATGTACAGTATGATTGCAGCATGAGAGGGTGATCTCACTCTCATGCTGCAGCTGCAACACACAGAGATCAGTGCTGGGCAGCTGGCAATGGGCAAGCAGGGTCTGATAAGAGGGGACACTGTGCTAGGCTGGGGGAGGCAAAATAAATACCACCGCATTTAAATTAATTTAAAGGGCTATGAGCAGGTCTCATTTTGAGCACTGCTCATTGTCTGTCTGTCAGTCCAGGGCCACTATTTGTGGCCCCAGCTGACAGAGTGGATCCCCAGGTATCTTGCAGGGAATTAACCACTGTTGGTACTTTTACTGCATAACGATCTATGCCAGGCATAGGCAACCTTCGTCACTCCAGATGTTTTGGATTACACCTCCCATGATGCTTTGCCAGCACTATGGGTGTCAGAGCATTATGGGGGATGTAGTCCAAAACATCTGGAGTCCTGAAGGTTGCCTACCCCTGGTCTATGCCATTACTGGGCATTACAGCCCTGCACTGCGTGACGGCATAGACTGGTCGTTAAGTGGTTAAGCAAATATAATTTTTAACGGCATGACCACTTTATTTATGATTAATGTATGACATCATCACTCCTCCTCAGTTGAATCTAAAAGTATGGCTTCTTCAGATGCTGTAATTTAAAAAAAAAAAATGGTTCTAATTTAAAGTTAAAGACATTATAAAGTTTTATATTTTACAGATGACTTGAATTGACTAGATGACTAGAATTTATACCGCCACATACAATAAATTCCCTCTCATATATCTCTCTCTTGGTGATATGTGAATGCTACTACCTGAACCTCACCTGAACCATCTGGAGTGGAACGCACATAGGTAGGTAACATTTTAACGCTAGCCTCCTCATTGGTTTCCAGGTGAAGTCCCCTTTCCATCTCAGTCTGCATTCTGCACATCAGAACTTGTAAGTCTTCTTCCTGTAACTGAAACTCCAGCAGCATCTGTTCCACCTGCAAGAAAACCAGCATTATGGTATGGGTGGAAATAGTAGTGGGAGTAGTGGGCATAAAAAAAAGGAAAACAATGACATGCAGAACAGAAAAAATAAAATACAATAAATGCATTAATACAATAGACACAGAACTGTGTATGTTTATGTGAAATCAATTAAAAGACACAACTTGACATTGTATGACCGCAAACCATTAAACAACAGTAAACAAAAAAGAAAAAAAATATATACATATAAATATATGACATTAAAAAGGACACCATTAAAGTAAAACTATAACCTTAGGAATGCAAATATGTATTCCTAACTCTATATAGTGCACTAGTCGCCATTTAGGTGACCAGGCCAGTGCTGCCAGGGTTAAAAAAGGCAATTTATGTTCTCTCAGCCCTTCATGTCTCCAGTGTCTTCCATGTAGCTCCGTCTCTTTGGCTGAGATCATCAGTGTTCCCATAAGAAAGCATTGGGAGGCTAGAGCAAATACACTGCAAAACGTCACCCCTACAACAATCAGAGGGTCTCCTCAGACCATCCTACTAAAATAACAGTTTTACTATACTATTTTACAGACGCATCTCTATAGTTTTCTTTTAATCACTATTTAGTAAATATACCCTTAATAAAAACATTAATTTATTTATGCATATTTTGATTGGGGTATATTTAAAACCAGCTTGCAACAGCTATCGGCTCTCTTTTCAAGCCGTCCTCGTCTAACCCCGCCCAGACTTTCTGTGGCTGTCCAATCACAGACTTACCATTGTAGCTCAATGAAAAGTCTTTGGGCAATTGCTGCCTCTTGAGTTTTACTTCACTGAGCTAACCAAAGCAGGGAGTAACCGAACATGTTGTCTGATTGACAGCCGTGGTCAGGGGCGGGCTGGGACAGGGGGCAGGGAGGCAATTGCCCCCCAGGCCGCCCTAAGTTATTTTTAAAACGTCCGCAGGTGGCTGTCTAATTTAGTGGTTTAGGCAGCTGTGTCGGGTCCTCGGTCAGCGAGATATGGTCTGCAGCTCTGCACATTGCAGAGCTGCAGAACGGATATCACCACCGGACCACACATTATTACCCCCCTCCCTCTCAATATCACCCCCCTCTCACTATCACCCCCCTCCTTCACACTATCACCCCCCTACCTCTCACCACCACCCCCTCACACCATTACCACCCCTCCTCACACCATTACCACCCCTCCCTCTCACCATTACCCCCTCCACTCACCCATCACCCCTTCCTCACACCATCATCCCTCCTCTCAATATCACCACATCCTTCACCATCACCCCCTCATTTACCCAGCTCCTTGACACCATCACCCCCCTCCCTCCACACCATCACCCCCTCCCTCCACACCATCCCCACCCCTCCCTCTCACTGTACCACCCCTCCTCTCACCATCAGCCTTCCCCTCGCTTACACCTTCACCCCCCACTACCACACATTATTGCCCCACTCCCTCTCACCATCACCCCCATTTCCTCTCAATATCCCCTCCTTCACCATCCCTCCCCCTCTCACTGCATCACCTGGCTCCTTGACACCATGTCTCCCCTCCCTCTCACCATCACCCCCCCTCCTCACACCATCCCGCCCCTCCCTCACTGGCGTGCCCCCATCTCCCCATAGGCCATGCCCCCTCCCTCACACCATCACCTTCTCCTCACCATTGCCACCCCCTCCTCCACCATCACCACCCTCCTCTCACCATCAGCCCCCTCCCTATCACCATCCCCTCCTTCTCACCATCCCCCCCACACATTTATTGCCACCCTCCCTCTCAATGTCACCCCCCTCTCACCATCCACCCCCCCTCCCTCACACCATCACCTTCCTCCTCACCGTTGCCGCCTCCCTCCTGCATCACCGCCCTCCTTCACCATCAGCCCCCCTCTGCCTGTCTTCCCCTCCTTCTCACCATCACCTCCCACACATTGGCCACCCCCCCCCTCCCTCTCACCGTGCCACCCTCCACTCTCAATATCACCCCCTCTCACCATCACCCCCCCTCCTTCTCACCATCACCCCCCCCCTCCCTCACCATCACTTACTCCACACATTATTGCCTCCCTCCTCACCCATCTTACCTCCTCAATGTTATCAGCCCCCTCCTTCACACCATCACCCCGCTCTCACCTTTACCCGGCTCCTTGACACCATCACCCCCCCCTTCACACAAATACCCCTCTCTCTTACACCATTACCACCCCTACCTCACACTATTACCACCCCTCCCTCCACACCATCAAGCCCACTTCCTCTCCTTGATCCGCCTTGTTGCCATCCTGCCCCTCCTCCTTGTCATCCCCTCTCCTCCTATCACCCCCCTCGCTCACCATCACTTCCCCACACATTATTGCCCCCTCCCTCTCACCATCACCCCCTCCTCTCAATGTCCCTCACACCATCTGTCTGACTCCTTGGGCTTCCCATCACCTCCCCTCCTCTGGCATCACCCCTCCACAATTGCCCCCCCTCCTCCACACCATCACCCCCCTCCTCACACCATCACCTCCCTCCCTCTCACCCATCACCCCCCATCCCTCACACCATCACCCATCCCTCACACCATCACCCCCCATCCCTCACCATCACCCCATCCCTCACACCATCACCCCCCTCCCTCACACCATCACCTTCCCTCCCTCACACCATTACCACCCCTCCCTCACACCATCACCCCCCTATACAGAGCATAAAAAAGGTTAGCACAAGTTATAGATTGTTTTCATTGTTTTATCCAAGAGTGCACATTTCAGAAAAGTGACAGGTCCCCTTTAATAATACTCGTTCGGTTGACATCAGATGGTTGAAAGGCTAAGTAAATTTTTTCAGAAACTGAACCTGCAGCAATGAGAGTTTCCGTCTGGTACTACAGTTGTTACACTCGTAGTTTACCTTTTCCAGTCAATAACCATCATTCTCTCTCTCTCTTTTGATTAGTCATACAGGTCCTGGAATCACTTCAACTAACCAGACCAACTTCCAACTCCACCACTTCTGTTTTTAATGTTTCATCTTGACAGAACGACAAGGCCCAGTCCTGTCACAATTTCATTGTGCAAGTATACACGTGATGAATTGGTAAGGCTAGTTTTCACAATGTTACATCATAAAACTTATGCATGTAGTGGTGCTGCCAATCTATCACAAAGCTGCGTGTATAAACATTATTGTAATGTTACATTGTGGCAAGCATATACAGCATTGCCTTTGGCATCACATTTCTTCTCACAGTGTTAACACATATATAGGGTTTGCATAATGAATGGGAGCATTAAAAGCACACTCCAAGCACCATAAATCACTACAGTACGCAGGCATTGAGGAGCAGAGCCTGGTGTTACCCCAGGTAAGAATTCAAACCATTTTAAAACGGTTTGACTATTTACAATGGGAGGGTGCCAGGGCACACCTAGCACTGTAACTACATTTTTCACATGGTGTTGTGCACAGATCTCATCCCCACTAGCTGCCCAGGATTTTCAGACAATCCCTCTAAAAAATAGAGAAGTGAAGTATATAAAGAGAGAGCTTTGAAAATGATAGATTACTGTGCCACTACTCACATGTATGAGCATCATACATGTCCGTATCACATCAGCATCATATGAGCATCATACATGTCAGTATCACATCAGGCATATTGTACATGCAATAGTAGTGCAAACCTTTCCCCCCAGAAACCTATATCATGAGATACGCATGCAGTGTGAACATGCCTGTTACAATGTTATAGCAAAGTTAATGGCAGGAACCGCACTCATTTCCAGCGGCCACGGGTGCTCCGGAGCAGGACCAGCAATCCCAACACGATAAGGCAAATAAAAAAACTCACATGCACTCCAAGTGTAATGCCGCAGGCAGGTTTATTGCAACAAAATGCACCATGTGGTCGAAACGTTGCGGTGCACTTTGTTGCAATAAACCTGCCTGCGGCTTTACACTTGGAGTGCCTGTGAGTTTTTTTTATTTGTTACAATGTTATAACACGGTGATAACCAGATGTTTGTTCCGTGGTGACTTGTCATTCTAATGGCATGCAAAGCACCATGGGAATTGTAGTTCTACATCTGGGAATCGATCTTTTGGGCACCCCTGGCTTAGGTTATGTGATAGAATCTGCATCAGGTAAGGCAGCAAAGTAATAGTCAATGTCATAAAGAACCTGGGATTCTGGTCTCAAGCCCCTTAACTCCTCAGTAATCTGGATCCTTCAAACCCATCTTCACATAGCACCTTACCTCCTGAGAAATGAGCTGCTCCATTCTGGCGAAATATTGGTTTGTCCACAAGTCATATAGATGGCGATCCCAGTTTGTGTTCAATACTGTGGCTCTTGCGTCAGTTTAGAAATATGCATGAGTGTATCTTTCCATATATCTGTATTTCTGTTCTATTTAATTTATGTATGTCTCTCTACTATGTATCCACCATATATCACTGTGATATACTTGTCTGTGCTTCTGGCTTCCAAAGCCTCTGTGTTACAGAGTACGTCTCTGTGAACCCTGTGCCTTCCTGTGAAATGCTTGTCTGTCTATCCAGTAGAATCAGGCTCTTCAGTACTGTGTATGGTGTCTGTTTGCTGTTGGCTATGACTAGCTTACAGTTCAACTTGATAAGGGTTCATAGTATGGTGAAACTTAAAGGGCAGGAGAGAGGGGAAGGGAGGGAAAATAGAAAAAAAAAGTAAAACGTTGTAGAGGTGGGTAGAAGGTAGGAAAGAGAGATTGGAGGGAATGGGAAAAAGAAGGGAAACTTGGTAAAAGACAGGAAGGCAAAAAGAGGAAATAGAATTGAGAGAAAAGAGTATGATAGATAGGAGAGATCACATTACAGTACAAGATCACACAAAAAAAGAGAAAAATGCAAAAAGAAGGACAAGCAGTCAAAAAGAGTTGGTAGAAAAGCAGAATAAATGCTAACATTAGTGATGCACCGAGACTTAAAACACTGGAGAGATCGCTTCACTTAGAGAAACATCTGCATTACCTGTCATTATGTGTGCAGGTTACTTAATGTGTAATTGTTTGTGTAAATCTATGTATCTATTTGTCAGCTTTTATAGCACAAAAGCATTGGAATAGCAGGGTGATCCTGACAACCCCCCTCTCACAACAGGTGTCCTTGCAAAGCACATCATTGCCAGTCAGTTGCTCTGGCACTGCAGGGGTTAATCAGTAACCAATTCCTGTTAATGTGAATTTCTCAAAGGAAATCTGCTGAGCACACAAAGCCCGTCCCACACACACATATACATTTATGTAACTGGTTTAACCTTGTAGTGATTGCAAAACAGGTACATTTCCCTGAGAGCACTCAGGCATAGAGAAAAGCACTCAAAATTACTAAACGTTACATAAAGTCAGTTCACACATAATTAAAGCAGTAAACTTAGTTGTATATAAAAATGTATGTAAGGCTAGCTCTCGACCTAGGTAGTCGCATCCCTGTGGGGCTCCATCTAAACAGACTAAAACTGAAAAAAGTAGAGTTCTTCATGGGGAATCTTTGGCATCCTTGTAGCCCAGATGTGCTATGTGGCGAAAGACTCTGAAACCAAAGTCGTATCAGCCCAGGTTTTATGCTGATTGGCGACTTGCTCCGAAGGCCGCATTGCAGTAGTAGGCCTGACATGGCATCAAAACTCGGGAGACTTCTTGGACGCCACCGATGATCTGCTTTTATGTAAGATAGAGAATGTAGGCCAGGAATGCCCAAAAGGTATATCTCCAGATGTTGTAAAACTACAAATCCTGTGATTCTTTGCATGCCTTTATAAATGCAAAACATCATGGAAGCTGTAGTTTTAAAACATCTGGGGATGTATCTTTTGGGCACCCCTGATTTAGGCTTTCAGGAACCCTCTAAATCCTACCAGGCGGTTTAGGGGCTTCTAGCTCAGTAATGCAGCCATTCTCACAAGCCTCCTGGCAGATGTTTGTCAGAGTATTAACATAGATATCCCAAGTGTGAGAGGATGTCAGGGGGTTTACAGCAAGACTTATCATGATGGAGGAGACTACAGTGACTCACTGACCTGCAGAGCACAACTCTCTTACCTGCAGAAGCAAATTTGTGATCTAACCTTAGCAAGAACCCAGATGGAAGCATAGAATGTGACAACAGATAAGAACCATTCAGCCCATCTAGTCTGCCTTATCTTATATCTAGGATAGCCTTATGCCTATACCACACATACTTAATCTCCTTCACTGTGTTAACCTCTACCACTTCAGCTGGAAGGCTATTCCATGCATCCACTACCCTCTCAGTAAAGTAATACTTCCTGATATTATTTTTAAACCTTTACCCCTCTAATTTAAGACTATGTCCTTTTGTTGTAGTAGTTGTTCTTCTTTTAAATACGGTCTCCTCCTTTACTGTGTTGATTCCCTTTATATATTTAAATGTATATATTTTATCATATCCCCCCTGTCTCGTCTTTCCTCCAAGCTATACATGTTAAGTTCCTTTAAACTTTCCTATTTAGCTTTACCCCGCAATTCATGAACACCAACTAGCAGCTAAGGAGTATAAAAGAAGGTGGAAACACCTAAAAATAAGAGGCTGTCTGATGATGTTACCATGTTACCGAACTGCCACACTTCCTACATAGGCTACTCATAGCCTTACTACCTACTAAACAAGCAAAAGATATTCAACTAGATTACATGTTTTGCCTGTCAAAGCCTCAGTCGAACAACACCTCTGCCTCCAGTGATCTTATGATCATGTTTCAAAATGGGCAAGATAAGGCTGCCTTACTAAATGTTACCAGAGTGAACAGTCAACATAAATTTTAAGAGATGTAGCTCACCTTTTCTCAGATCTCTCATGCATGACCCTGCAGTGGAGAAAATCACTCTGTCTCCTCACAGCTATCCTTTCCACACATGGACTGAAATACCGATGGGGTACTCCCCGCTCACTTCTTATTCCATACAACACAGAGCACAGAGTGTCTGATGAGTCAAAGATAGATGCTGACCTGTCTAATCTGAGCCAGGGCCTGATCTCTCAACCTAAAAAATGGTGGTGACTTCTCCGGTGTGGGACCCTGCAAATATCGTCCCATTTACTCATGCAATTAGACATGCTCCTAGTGTGTAAGTTACTTAATTATTGGTTATATATTCTGTTGGGGCTTGCCCTGTTTTTAATATTTTTGTAATTTTTATAATTACTTTGTTTCCTTTGCTAATAAACCACTATTTGCACACCCTATAATGCTATGATTTCCAGGCATGGAAATACACACAAATATCCAGGCACACCCCATGGTCTCTTCAGAACACAATCTTTTTTTGAATGAAAAATATGAAGACAATTTATCGGCACCTACATGGTCTTTTCACGTCTTGCAGGTCTATAAAGGCTAATAACGTGTATGCTCTGGCCAGGTTAGCTCCCAATCCATCTCCCCAGCTCCAGTTCTCTCTTGTATTTTAACCCCTTAAGGACCAAACATCTGGAGTAAAAGGGAATCATGTGTCCTTAAGGGGTTAATCTATCCCTGGGAGCTGTTTACCCCAACACTCTAGGCTATCTCTCTCTTTTGAAAATCTTTTTCATTTAGTTTTTGTTGTTCAGTTCTCGCAATTATATTTTAATTGAGATAGTTTTCAGCTGTTTTATCACAGTCTGTGTTTGCTATAACATAAAAAACAGACATGACAAATTCTTATTGATATTGTTCTTTGTTTATATAATTATATACATGTTGCATAGTGTAGTGTCAACTACAGGTCTTACTGTGGAATAAATAAAGAATTTAAAACTATTTATTTAGTCTAAAATAAACATTGTTGTTGAAAAGTAAGATTTATAGGCTATGCAGAACACTTTCTTAAACTGACCAAATAAACAATTTGATACATCAAGTAAACTTTTGTGCACATTCAGTGAGGACTGATTTGGCAGACAGAAGTGTATATTTTGGAAACCTAAAGAACAGTTTCTATTCCAAAATATATAACTCTAACTCACGTTTAGATATATATTTTTTTTATTTTATAAAATATAGAAATGTGTTATTTGCCCTTTGCATCTTAACATTTGTGGCAGTGTGGGAACACTGCTATATTATTATTATGTTATTATTTATATAGCACAAGCAAATTCCGCAGCACTTTACAGTGGGTGGACGAACAAACATGTAGTTGTAACCAGACAAGTTGGACACACAGGAACAGAGGGGTTGAGGGCCCTGCTCAATGAGCTTACATGCTAGAGGGAGTGGGGTAAAATGACACAAAAAGGTAAGGATGGTATAAGACTAATGACAGTTGCAACAGAGGAATCAGTCGGGAGCTATTAACAGTTTAATTGATACGCTTTTATGAAGAAGTGGGTTTTTAATGATTTTTTGAAGGAGTGGAGACTGGATGAGCATCTAACGCAGGAGGGAAGTGAGTTCCACAGAAATGGTGCAGCCCTCGAGAAGTCTTGAAAGCGAGCATCAGAGGTGGGAGTACGGACAGAAGATAGACGTAAGTCTTCAGCAGAGCGTAAGGGCCTAGACGGGACATACTTGTGTATAAGGGAGGATAGATAGGTGGGAGCAGCATTATGTAGAGATTTGAAAGCAAGAACCAGAATTTTAAATTGAGCCCTATATCTTACAGGAAGCCAATGTAGGGACTGACAGAAGGGTGATGCATGGGCGGTGCGGGCGGACAGTAAGATGAGCCCCAGAATGGCACTTTCAGTGTTCCCTGACTAGAGGGGGTTAAAGTCTCTCCTGTGAAGAGCTGGGACAGAGACAGAGAGACTGTGAGTCAAAGAGACTGCTGAAACTGTGTGGGAACAAAAATGTATTTTGTGAGCCTTTATTTTTATTTGTTAAACTACTGGGGTCAGCTTAGCTGCCCAGTAGCATAGAGAGGGTACTCTATGTTTAGTAAGTTTCCAGTGTGGAGTAGGAGTTTATTTTGGTTTAATGTTTTGCTGTGGCTAAATTGGGGCTGGCTTGCTAAATAAAGCTTTCCTCATATTGGAAGAAAGAGCAGTTTCTGTTGTTTATGACCCAAGACCCGGCCCAGCCTGCTACACGCTATAAATGGAATTTTAGTCAAACCATGTGTTACCCCCTTATATGGTTTTATAGGTAACTTACTGAAATGCCCTAGTGCTGCTATATTGAGGAATATTGTTAGCTTGAAGTATTACTAGACCTAAACCAGGGGTTATTCTGCCAATTTCAGACAGGAGATTATCTTCGGCCTGTGTTAAAGGAACACCAAGACCATTTGATCTAATTGAAATGACCCGGTCCCCTTAATCCTGCAAGTGACAACATTACAGGTTCAGTGAAATTGCAGTGTGTACATTGCAGGGTTAAGACAACCTCTAGTGCCTGTCTTCCAGCTTTGCTTCAAAACCCCATAGAAACGCATTGATTTAATAAGAGTTCTTTTTGCACTTTTCCTATTTGTTTGTTCTACTTTATATTCCCTCTTTCTTTTAAGTACACTCATAAATGTTATATATTGTTTTTTAAGGAACAGATAGAACTTTCTGATAGCCTTTATTAGTGGTAGGCCACCTCCAGCACTCCAGATGTTGTGGACTACATCTCTCATAATACTCTTACAACCAAAATGCTGGCAAAGCATCAGGGGAAATGTAATCAAGAACAGAAGGTTGCATACCCTTTGCCCTATATTAGTGATGGTGAACCTTTTGAGCCAGAGTGTGTCCCGGTGCCGCGGGCTTCTGTCAGCGTGACCGCACTGAAAACCAGTGGTCACACTGACAGAAATAACAAACACTCACCTCACCCGCGGCAGATCAAGACCCGACCTCCTTCCATCTCGGTTCCCGGCGTGTGCAAGGTTATCAGAGACGCTGGCCACTGCGGTTCCAATTCTATTAAAGAAATACCCCTTGCCCATATTAAAGATGTCGCTTACGTGCATCGCGTCATGGACGTGCACGCACGTTTTGGGGTCAGAGGTCACAAATAAGCCAATTACAAATCTAGGAGGGTTATTTAAACCCAAATTACCTTTTGATCAGTGCCCTGTCGTGGTTTCCCTTTGAAGTTATCCAAGAGTGTGTTCCTGAGCATTTATTTCAGGTTTCTGATTCTGGCTTCGTTTTAACTACCCTGTATTCTGGTATCCCTGATATTTGGCTTTCCATCATCGTTGTGTCTCCTTCTGTGTCCCTGACAAGTATTCTGACTATTCTCTGGTACGTTAAGTCCGGCCATTCTAAGGCCCGGTAAGACGTTACCTTAAGTCCTAGATGTGATATAATTCTGCTTGCTGGATCTACTAGTAATCCTGACAATAAACAACTTGAAAGCAACTTATTTATCTTAACTCCTTAAGGATGGAGCCAATAGTACACTGTGACGAACTGAACCTCGTCACTGGTTCTCGGAGGGACCTACTTGCCAACCTCCTGCCCACAGACTATGGACCCTGTAAACTGTGATATAAAAGTCTCTTTGAATTATATGGTTTGTTTACTGACGAGCCGCACGAACCGGAGACCACCCTGGAGCTTGTTAAGCTTAATTGATACATTGGGGAGAGTCAAAAATGGGTCGCAAGAGAATACTGAGAACGGGCAGCAGCTGAAATAGCCTGCCCTTCGGTCGGTCCCCGCTCGTTCTCAAGCTGATTTTTGCTCATCTTGTGCCATTACAGAGAGAACATATCTGAAGCATATCAGACTGGTCCCACATACAGGCAGTCAAGATCCGAAATGCCAGCAAGTTCTCTCTGCACGAGAGATACAGCAACCCCAGACGATCGTTTCAGCCTTGTTAGGCATCATCAGTGAGGCATATCTGATATTTCCTTAGGCACCGTGAGCAAGGGGTCCATGTCTGGATTATCCCTTTAAACTTGTGGAGAGTCAAAAATGGGTTGCAAGAGAATACTGAGAACGTGCAGCAGCTGAAATAGCCTGCCCTTCGGTCGGTCCCCGCTCAGTTCTCAAGCTGATTTTTGCTCATCTTGTGCCATTACAGAGAGAACATATCTGAAGCATATCAGACTGGTCCCACCCATACGGGCAGTCAAGATCCGAAATGCCAGCAAGTTCTCTCTGCACGAGAGATACAGCAACCCCAGACAATCGTTTCAGCCTTGTTAGGCATCATCAGTGAGGCATAGCTGATATCTCCCTAGGCACCGTGAGCAAGGGGTCCATGTCTGGATTATCCCTTTGAACTTGTGGAGAGTCAAAAATGATCGTCTGGGGCTGTTGTATCTCTCGTGCAGAGAGAACTTGCTGGCATTTCGGATCTGGACTGCCCGTATGGGTGGGACCAGTCTGATATGCTTCAGATATGTTCTCTCTGTAATGGCACAAGTTGAGCTTAAACCAGCTTGAGTTCTGAGTGGGGACCCACTGAAGGGCAGGCTATTTTAGCTACTGTCTGTCTTCAGAATACTCTTGTGACCCATTTCTTGCTCTCCATTAGTTTAAAGGGTAATCCAGACGTGGACCCCTTGCTCACGAGAGAGATATCAGCTATGCCTCACTGACGATGCCTAATAAGGCTGAAACGATCGTCTGGGGTTGTTGTATCTCTCGTGCAGAGAGAACTTGCTGGCATTTTGGATCTGGACTGCCCGTATGGGTGGGACCAGTCTGATATGCTTCAGATATGTTCTCTCTGTAATGGCACAAGTTGAGCTTAAACCAGCTTGAGTTCTGAGCGGGTCCCACAGAAGGACAGGCTATTTTAGCTGCTGTCCGTCCTCAGAATACTCTTGCGACCCATTTCTTGCTCTTAATTGATACATTGTTGCAATTTGCACCTCTGGTCTAAATGTTCACCTGGGTGGCCACAATTCCTATGGACGACCATGCGGTGGCGGCCATCTTGTTCACATGGACCAAAACCGCAAATAGACTTTAGGGGACGAATGCCCTGGAACTATTTTCGGCATGAAAACTTTGCAGTTCCCAGGCCGGTCCTCCGTGGCACTTAGCCGTGATTCTATGGAACTATTTTCGGCTATGGGACCATGCCTGCGGTCGGTCAAATAGATGACTTCTAGGAAATTTCTGAACCCCTGAACTGATCTGGGTGATTTTTGGATATGTTGGTCACCCAGATCATGGCTATCAGGGTATGTAGGGTTTTATGTATTGTTAGGGTACTTTTGGGGTGGTTTTAAAAAGTATGTTTTTTTCTGTGCTAGGAGATAATAGGATTAGAATTAGTACAGTTACTTATCCAATTATCTCCCAAGCAGGGAGGAGGGATTGTATGTTTATTATGGGAGTGTCAGGCATTTAATCACTGTTCTTATTGGTCTGTGTCTTTGTGTTGGAGTCCCCAACAAGGTCTAGGTGGGCTTACTCCTTGCATGGGGATTGTCATAAAAGGCCAAGTGTGGCTCCCATTAAATTGACATTCGTTTACCCCTTCATGAAGTCTTGGCTCATGTTTGGGGGATTGGAGAACTACATTCACTCTGGGGATTGCTATATCACAATACTCCCCAGGAGTATAATCACTAGCTCTTATAAGAGCTGTTCCTTCTCCTAGACATGTGCAATCCGTTTCGTTCCGAATGCAAATTTTGACGAATTTTGGACATTCGGATGCTTACGAATGTCCAAATTGCCGAATTTCGGAATACTGAACCGAATTGCTGAAGTGCTGAATTTCGGAAGTGCTGAAGTGCTTTGGATTTCTGAAAAGTGGCAAAACAGGAAAGGGTTGGGTTAGGGGTTGTGGTAGGGTTAGTGCTTGGAGTAGGATTAGGGGTAGGGTAACCCTAACCCTATACTTGCCCAAAGGGCCGAAGTTCTGAAGTGTGGAATACCGAACCAAATATTTTTCCCATGTACATCCCTACCTGCAACGCTCTCTGGTCTAGGAGAGGTCTACCCACTGGAAGCTAGATCTGGGTCTTGGGTCCAGGGTGGATGGAGGACAGCGAGACCCCAACCAAGCTGCGGTGGTTCGTGGGGTTTACAGTGGTTATGGTGTTCCAGTGCAGTGCTTATGGTGCTCGCAAGTACTAGGAAGCAGCGATTGATGGAGGTACCCGGTCGAGGTGCCAGGCGGTCCGTCACATACACATTCTGATGTAATCAAAACAAACCCTACAATTTTACTATATGTCTGGTAATTCATAATTCACCTCTTTCATATTAAGTGAACCCACATTTATTATATAATTTTGTTCAGGAGAAACAGGATTTTTATTTCAAATATTTAGATATGACACATAATTTTTTAGGTCTGAAAATGAAAAAAAAAGTGTGAGAAATTAAGAAATGGTGCCACAACTGCTTTAAAGGCCATTTAAGGGGGCAAGCGGGGCTAGGCCGCCATGTTGACCAGTCACATGCAGGAGAGGCTCCTGAAGGACTCAGCCAAATAAGCTAATATTTGCGACTCCTACACTGAATCTGAGCCCAGAACAACAACACAGTGAACACATGACTGCTGGTGCTGCAGCAGTCTCCGAGATCAGGAGTTTTTAGAGGCCAGCAGGGCAATAAAGCACTTTGGAGTCTGTGGCCTACTCGAGAGAGGAACAGGATGGACAGCCGCCACCCCACTTTCTCCCCCGTCTTTCACACACCAGTCTCTGATGTGGTTGCTGGTCCCGTTTCACCCCCCTGGACCGGCTGGGGGGTTATCCCGGTTCCCACTGGAGAGTCAAAAACGGCGGGGAGAGAAACGCTATAACACACCCTATACTCAGAATCCCGTGCTGTAAAGCTAAAATGGCCGCCAGCCATACATCCAGGAGACCGACCTTGCTGAGCAGCCTGCATGCGGATACCCTGGGGGGAAAGGATCTCCCCTCCCATTCAGGGGCTCCCTACCACCACTACTGTGACAGTCCACTAGCTGAAAAAGGACTATCTGCGGCTTACAACCCACATTCCAGCACCGACACCCCAGCATCTACTCACCTGGGCAGTGAGCCTCGAGGAGAACAAACCCCACATTACTGTCTGATTTATGAAAGGACTCTGATGCAGGCTCTTGACAGCGTTCGATCAGTGGGTGCAAGAAATGGGCTGCGCTGTGACCTGAGACTGGCAGTGCAGAACAAGCTGGGCTTACCATCATGTTGGGATGTCACACTATCATGCTCAGCCAGGTGGGCAGGGGGAGTGGGCTGAGGGGTCACTCAGACCAGCTAACAAGTATAAATGCCCCTAGCATTAGTCCCATGGCGACTGGTTTTGGCACCTGCTACGGAGGGCTCCAGTGGCTTTCACCAGTGGAAAAACTACATTTGTTTAACTTGTTTAAACTACCTTTGCTGTCCCAATGCATATGACATGCATCAATGTTCTTTAACTATGACTCTGACCTCTATGCATTGATCTAATCTTGCTTCATCCTATCAAACAAAAAGTGCAGTTTTGCTTCATGGATTTCCACTTCTTTCTTGATTATAACTTTTGTGATTAATATCCAGGATGTATTCATGCAGTTCAAAAATAAAGAATAATAATTTAAAAAAAAAAAGCCATTTAAATGGCGATTGCATAGAATGCCGTAACGGTGGGAAAGGGTTAAAGTGCAACACTGCAATTAGAGGAACACTATAGGGTCAGGAACACAAACATATATTCCTGACCCTATAGTGTTGTTAAGACCTGCAGTGGTTATAGTACCCCAGGGGCCATGTGATCGCTCAACAGGGATGCTGACGGGCAGCATCCCTGCAAGTGTAAAATAAAAAATAAATGTTAATAAAAAAATATATAATTATATGTGTGTATATGTATGTGTATATATAAATATATATATTTAGGGCCCCCACCCGCCGCTCAGGGGTGGGAGCCAGAGGGGAGGACATTAGGTCCCCCTTATTCCAATTTAGGGCCCCCACCCGCCGCTCAGGGGTGGGGGCCGGGGGAAGGACACTAGGTCCCCCTCCTTATTAGTATTTAGGGTCCCCACCCACTGCTTAGGGGTGGGGGCCAGGGGGGAGGACATTAGGTCCCCTCCCCCTTATTAGTATTTAGGGCCCCCACCCACCGCTCAGGGGTGGGGGCCAGGGGGGAGGACATTAGGTCCCCTCCCCCTTATTAGTATTTAGGGCCCCCACCCACCGCTCAGGGGTGGGGGCCGGGGGAAGGTCACTAGGTCCCCCCCCTTATTAGTATTTAGGGCCCCCACCCACTGCTTAGGGGTGGGGGCCAGGGGGGAGGACATTAGGTCCCCTCCTCCTTATTAGTATTTAGGGCCCCCACCCACCGCTCAGGGGTGGGGGCCAGGAGGGAGGACATTAGCTCCCTCCCTTATTCCAATTTAGGGCCCCCACCCGCCACTCAGGGGTGGGGGGAGGACATTAGGTCCCCCCCCTTATTAGTATTTAGGATCCCCACCCACCACTCATGGGTGGGGGCCAGGGGGGAGGACGACAATAGGTCGTCCCCCCTATTGGTATTTAGGGCCCCCACCTGCCGCTCATGGGTGGGGGCCAGGAGGGAGGACATTAGCTCCCTCCCTTATTCCAATTTAGGGCCCCCACCCACCACTCAGGGGTGGGGGCCAGGGGGGAGGACATTAGGTCCCTCCCCTATTCCAATTTAGGGCCCCCACCCGCCGCTCAGGGGGGAGGACATTAGGTCCCCCCCTTATTAGTATTTAGGGCCCCCACCCACCGCTCAGGGTTGGGGGGCTAGGGGAGAAGACATTAGGTGTCGCCCCCCTTATTAGTATTTAGGGCCCCCACCCACCGCTCAGGGGTGGGGGCCGGGGGGGGGACATTAGGTGTATGTTTATGTGTGTGTCAGGAGAATAGGGGGGGCACGGATGAGGGGAGGGAGGGGGGGACCCACGGATCAGTTTCGCACCGGGGCCCCATGGATTGTGTGTACGCCACTGTGGGGTTAGATGGTGGTTGTGACAAGACCAATCTCGCCACTGTGCATTGGAGAAGCCTGGTTGCTGCCTTTAGACTATGGCCCCATGTTGAAACGCTTGATTTTCCCCTGCAAAAAGACGAAAGCCGGGTCATTCGGTGCTTGCCCTGTTTGAGCGGTGATACCCCAGATAGCTATGCCATGGAGCCCATTCGTATAATGAAAGACTATGGGAAAGACTTTGGCCCCATGGCAATTGAACTGTATGTGTGTGATCTGAGCGCCATTCAGTAATGATGTGCGCTCAGATCTGAGGGATATGTTGAATGTACCTGTTTTATGCAATGGCTGCACAGTTATATATTTTTATGTATTTTATTGTCTTTTGCTGCCATGTGTTCAATTGAGTTTTGCCTCTGTCCTTGGAGATAATTGGATTACTTCCCAATTATCTCCAGGATAGAAGACTCTGTGGAACTGGTTTTGGGCAGAAAAGCCATGCTTCATTTAGTCACAAAGGACTACGATCTATTGTTTGAACCACTGGACCAATTTGTATGATTTTGGCGTATGTTTGTATTTGGAGTATGCTGATTCCGAAAATGTAAGTTTTATGTGAATGTGATGCATACTTTTAAAATTATGAATTATGTGGAAAAACTGTATTTCTCTGCCTGTGTAAGGTGTAAGGTAATTGTATCACAGGCAGAGGGGGGATTTTGTGTGGGAGTGTCTGAGTGTATTGTACATGTTTATTGGTTGTTTTCCAAAACCCTGTGGGTGGTACTAATGTGTAAGAATGTGTATATAAGAACAATAAACCCACAGCTCTGTCTGTTCCTGCTTGACCCTCAAAACAGAGCCTTGTCTCGTTCTTGGGGGGATTTATTATATGCTGTTCCAGTTCGACTGCTAGGAGTGTAAACCTATTCGTATGGTTTTTCCTATACGGCTGTTTACGGCATTCACATGGTTTCCTGTTCGGCGGATTGGTGTCTTTGGTAGCTGCCTGTATATCTGGAAGGTGAATATCTCCTAAACGGCTTTTAACCCCTTTTATGCCTGGGGGTGCCGTTACAGTGGTTTTAACACTATATAGGATCAGGAATACATGTTTGTGTTCCTGACCCTATAGTGTTCCTTAAAAAAAAAAAAAAAAAAAGGAATATTTTAGATTTTAGTTATGAAAAAAGGTTAACAACTTTAAAGGACCACTATAGTCACCCAGACCACTTCAGCTCAATTAAGTGGTCTGGGTGCCAGGTCCCCCAGGTTTTAACCCTTCAGATGTAAACATAGCAGTTTCAGGGTTAATCCAGCCGCTAGAGGCGCTTCTGCGACGCTGGATGCGAAATTCCCATCCAGCGTGCAGAACGTCCATAGGAAAGCATTAAAATTGGGACTGTTGGGGAAATAATTGTAATAGCAGTCACATAATCCAAACTCCCTTCACAAAAGTATATTAATAGAAATTAGACTCCCTCAGGGAGGGTATTCAACTAATAGCATTATGATCTTCATTTACCACCATCATCTGTCAAGTTTGTTATATTTCATTTTTCTTTTATTCTAATGTTTTATTTTCATGTGGAATTTCACTGTCTATGTGTGTCCTACTACTGTAACGAACCCCTATTTGTGTTCTACTACTGCCCCACAAGTAAGACCTTTTTAAAAAAAAAAAAAAAAGTTATAAGTCAAGTTGCAAACCTTCCAATTTCAGTTTTCCTATTTGCATTTTCACTGACTGTTTTACTGGGCTCCATCTGAACTTTACCCCCATAATGATATATCATGTGCTGTTCAATATGGATCATTCTTTTTGCTTGCCCATCTCATCATCAATTTCTGCCAAATTTAATAATAATTTTTTTTATTTATTTTACTGGGTCTCTGTGAGTCCAGGAATTTTTTTTATTTTAATTGCAGGAGACGCTAACAGAGCCCTTAAGACATGCAGCTACTTACCGTGGCCTTGAAACGTCACCCCTGTTTGTTGAATGTTTATAAACTGTGCTTCTAATTTGAATCTGAAGTTAATCCATGAAACCAAGAAAGGTAGTTATAGGTTTGCTTGACACGTTTCTTTATCTTCCAATTTCTGTGAATACATAGATGCATTGCTGCAGTGTGCTTCTACCAGCATATCTGCTGGGTAAACAAAGTTGTTGTTTGTAACATCACCATTAAAAAAAAACAATACCATTAAACTGTGGGTTTTGCCCCCCATTGGCTTTTGCTACTATTGGGGTTTTATTTCCACATTAGCAGTATACATTTAATTCATATTTTGAAACTATTCAATGGCTGAATGGAACTTCTGACTGGCTCGGTAAATGGCTTTATAGTTTAAAAAGTGGTTATGGTGCCTAAATATTCCCTTTACACTTGTGCATATTTTGCAATGTAAAAGAATACTTTTTTTTACACCAAATGGTAATGATTAGGAAGCCATCCACTCTAGGTGTTCTCGACTATAGGTGAATCCTGGCTGACAGTGATGGGAGTGGCAGTCCTCACTGTGTGCAGAATTCTTGTTTAGTTAAGAGGTACGCTTTATGAACATGGGATTGTAATACAGAGTAAATTGAAACTTCAAAATGGGAGGATCTTATTTCGCTACTGTTCATTAAATGGTCAGAGTATAATAAATAGAAAATACAGCACTAACATTTTATGATTTTGTTCTGGAAAATAAACCCATGCAGTACAGATTTAAGCACACTTAGGTTAACAAAAGGAAGCTGGGAGAAGGAGAGTGGTAGACAGTGACACCCTTATGTAAAGGGGTTAACTAGTTGGCATTTTTTGGGTGGGATCTTGGAGCTGGACAATCTCAGGGCACAGAATATATCTCAAACTTGGAAGCTGTTTCAAACAAACCAGAAAACAGTCTCCTTCTTGGGGATTTTTTGTTTGGTACCCAATTAAAAAATAATAAGGTTCAGATAAAGATGAGTAAAATAATAAATATTAGCATGTGCTAGACGTAGCACAAATTTTAAATAAAAAATTAAAATCCTCCAGTATCCTGCTTGAGGGTATTTTTTAGGAAACTCCTAGTATTTTAGGGAATACAGATTCCCAAAAGGACAGCAGAATGTAAGTATTATGACTACATGTGGGCACAATGCCACATTCCATAAATCTAGGTGTCTGGCTAAAACCCGGTATTTGTATATCAAAACGTATTAGTCTGCAATTGCTTAATCTACCTTTAATTATTCATGCAGCTTTATCTGTGCATTGATGTTTGTAGGTCCCTGTATATATTTGAGCTGGTTGGGAGTGACTTCATAAAGTTTTGTCTCTCATTTAATCTTGTAGACCATTGGTTCCCGAACTGTTTAGGTTCAAGGCGCCCTTAATATTTCAATATTTTTCCAAGGCGCCCAAAGTTAAAATAATTTCCTAGGTTGTTTATATGTACAGCGCAGCGGCATATGCCATTCAAGTGCAGATCCAGAACCTAATCTTGGGAGGGGCATTAGTAGATTATTTAAAGAAACAATCCAGACACAATAACCACTACAGCACTTTGTAGTGGTTATGGTGCCAGTAGTGCCCTCACAGAGTAAGTATTCTAACTGTTTAAGAACAGTTTGACAACTTACCCGGGATCTGCCAGGATAGGGGTTGTAGTAGGGGATAGGGGCAGTAGTGTGCACATATGTGTGTGTGGTGTGCAGTGAGTGTACGGGTGTGTGAAGGATGTAGTGTGTGTTTGTGAAGGATGTAGTGTGTGTGTGTGTGAAGAATGTAGTGTGTGTGTGTGTGTGTGAGGGGTACAGTGTGTGGGGGCAGGTTGTGTGAGGGGTACAGTATGTGTGTATGGGGGTTAGTGTGTGTGTGTGTGTTTATGGGGGGTTAGTGTGTGTGTGTTTATGGGGGTTAGTGTGTGTGTGTGTGTTTGTATGGGGGGTAGTGTGTGTGTGTGTATGGGGGGGCAGTGTGTAGGGGGTAATGTAATATGTGTGTGTGTGTATGGGGGGTAACTGTGGGAGATATTAGGGCATATAATTATATTTTTTATTTTAATTAGTAAACTTTTTTTTAATTTAAATAAATAATTACCTTTGCATGGGAGTGGGAACATTTCCTGCAATCCCTGGTGGCTTGGTGGTCCCAGTGGTGAGAGTGAACTCTAGCAGCCTCAGGAGCTGCTAGAGTTCACTCTCGCGAGTTTTGGAGCATTTCCATGGTAACAGCGAGAAGAGAACCCGGCAGAGCTGCAGGTTAGAGCTCCCCCAGGTCCTCTCTCCTTCGCTTCTCTGCCAGCATTGCACTGCGAGCAGGCCGGAGAGGGAGATCTCTGACCCCCCTCCGGTCCTGCAGAGCCAGCAGGGGAGAGCACAGTATGATGATAGCACCGGGAAAATATCTTGCGGCTCACCTGTGTGCGGCACACAGTTTGGAAACCGCTGTTGTAGACGAAGCTTACTAATCCAAATGTTAGTAAAGAAGTGAGCTATATCACTGATATACAGAGTTAGACATATTTTCAACCTCTGAGTTATTGTGGTTGGTGAATAATCACTAGCTGACCGCTCTCAGCCAATCAGTGGTGCCCTCGCCCGTCGGCAGTCCACGTTTCCTGTATCTAAAATTTCAGAAGTCGGATGCCGCCAGGGGGAGCTGAGATCAGCAATTTTGCGGTTAACCCGTTCGAAAACAGTTTAAAGGGACACTATAGTCACCTGAACAACTTTAGCTTAATGAATCAGTTTTGGTGTATAGAACAGTGATGGCGAACCTATGGCACGCGTGGCACGCCATGCCCTCTCTGTCGGCATGTGGCCATAGGTTCCCCATCAATGCAGAGTAGGCACCTGCCTGCCCGAAACGGCAGACGCCTACTCTGCTTCCGTGTCAGGAGACAGGGGGAACGATCTGTGGAGCAGCTCTCCTGTCCTCCCGCGAGCAAGATGTGTGGAGCGTTGCCGCACGTTACCATGGCAACGCTCCACACAGCATCATGCAGGAGGACAGGGGAGCTTCTCCCTACAGAACTTACCACCACCGGACGTCCATGGTTGGCTGTGCCTCTCCCCCCCCTCCTTCATTAAAGAAGGTAGGGGGGATAGTAATGTAGCATACTTTTTTTTTTTTTAAACACGTACCCCCCCCACAGTACCCCTACCCCCACAAAGTACCCCTACACAGTACCCCACACAGCACCCCTAACCCCCACACAATACCTCTAACCCTCACACAGCGCCCCCACACACACAGTATCCCTACCTCCCCACAAAACACCCCTACCTCCCACGCACCAGTACCCTCCCCACACAGTATCCTAACCCTCACCCCTCCCTACCCCCACACAGCAGTACCCTACCCCACACATTACCCCTACCCCCACACACACAGTACCCTCCCCTACACACAGTGCCCCCCCCCAAAGCACCCCTAACCCCACACACAGTACCCCTACCACACACACCCCACCCCAGTACCCCTAACCCCCACACCCCACAGCACCCCCACACACAGTACCCCTTCCCCACACACACAGTACCCCTCCCTCATACCACCCCTCACACAGTACCCCTAATCCACCACACAACACCCCCCACACACACACAGTATCCCACCCCCACAAAGCACCCCTACCAGCCACACAGCACCCCCCCCACACAGTACCCCTACCCCCACAGAGCACCCCTACCTCCCCACACAGTACCCCACCTGCCTCCCCGCACCCACAGCCTCCCCCACACCCAGCACCCCTACCCCCACACACACACAGCAGCACCCTACTCCCACCACATACAGCACCTCTACCCCCACCACACACACAGCACCTCTACCCCTACCCACCCTACCCCCACAGCACCTACCCCCACACACAGCAACCCCTACCCCCAACACACACAGCACCCCTACCCCCACAGCACACACAGCACCCGTACCCCCACAACACACACACAGCACCCATACCCCCCACAGCACAGCACCCTTACTCCCGCCCAGCACCCCTACCCCCACACAGCACAGCACCCCTACCTCCCCACACAGCACAACACCCCTCACACACACACACACAGCAACCCTCAGACACACAGCACCCCCCACACACACATCACCCCACACACAAACACATACACTGCACCCCTCAATGCAGTATGTGTGTGTGTGTGTGTGTATTCAGCAGTCTGTGTGTGTGTGTATTCAGCGGACTGTGTGTGTGTGTGTATTCAGCGGACTGTGTTTGTGTATGTATTTAGCAGTCTGTGTGTATGTATTCAGCGGACTGTGTGTGTGTGTGTTTATTTAGCAGACTGTGTGTGTGTGTGTGTATTCAGCAGACTGTGTGTATGTATTCAGCAGTTCAGTTCTTTTAAAACAAAGGTTGTTAATTAGTTCGGACAACTGTACGAGTTGTTTTTTCTAAACTTAAACCTCAGTATTCAGGTTTAATTGCCGTGTTGGCACTTTGAGAGAAAAAAAAGTTGGCATGTATTGCTGTTTGGGCACTCGGGCTCAAAAAGGTTTGCCATCACTGGTATAGAACATGCCCCTGCAGCCTCACAGCTCAATCCTCTGCCATTTAGGAGTTAAAACCCTTTGTTTCTGAACCCTAGTCACACCTTCCTGCATGTGACTTGCACAGCCTTCCATAAACACTCCCTGTAAAGAGAGCCCTATTTAGAGAGCCCTGGTATGTTAATAGCTTGCTAGACCCTGCAAGAGCCTCCTGTATGTGATTAACGTTCAATTTAGAGATTGAGATACAATTATTTAAGGTAAATTACATCTGTTTGAAAGGGAAACCAGTTTTTTTTTCATGCAGGCTCTGTCAGTCATAGCCGGGGGAGGTGTGGCTAGGGCTGCATAAACAGAAACAAAGTGATTTAACTCCTAAATGACAGTGAATTGAGCAGTGAAATTGCAGGGGAATGATCTATACACTAAAACTGCTTTATTTAGCTAAAGTAATTTAAGTGACTATAGTGTTCCTTTAACCCTTGAAAGTAAGAATACACCCAGGGTCTTCCTGGCACCATAACAACTTAATAGATGAATTTGTTTTGATGCCCACAGTGTTCCTTGAATTTTGTAATTCACTTTGAATTTGCATTTAATTCTCACGTTGGTGAATAACCATGAACGATTCTTCTTATGTTAATGTTTGATCTTTTTGTGAATGAAAATTGGCATTTTAATTGTTTTCATCATTCTTTATTTGACTGTAATTGTTTTCAATGCTAATGCCATTTATAAATAAAGCATAAAAAAAAAGTTGAAGCACATGTTAATGTTTCAAAAGCAAAACACTCAGATTGGATGAGCACAATCTTACAATTCAGGCTGATGGGAACTAACCACGCACAAGGGGCTGTGTGCGAACACTATGTTCTCTCTGGGGTGATTTAAGGATACAGCATTATATCTGGCTCTATGCTAGTATAGTAAAGATAGACACAGTGTTTTATGCATACGATTAGTTAGTTGAAGCCCCATTTGTAGACCACAGCAATAAGTGTCATAGCACTTGTTAATTTGGGCTACAAGTGTCATATTTCAAGTGTAATGGCAAAGGATCAGTTTGACATTGTGATATTACATTTTTTCCTTTTTATTAAATTTGCTAAGTTGTAAATCAGTTTTCTGCTTTCTTATTATGGGTTATTAAATATAGATTTAAACAATTGTAGCATAAGACTGCAACATAAAAAAAATTGTGGTCTGAATCTTTTCTAAATAATATATATATTATTTAGAAAAGATTCAGACCACAATTTTTTATTATAATTTTATATATATATATATATATATATATATATATATATAATTTCCATAATAGGAACAGACAAAATATTAAATCAATATAATTTATTCACCCCATAGGGCTATTAAAATCCCAATATATAGGGGCGCGGGGCCTGACCGTCAGGCAGAGCGGACACCTGCAAGGCCAGCTCCTGACCAAAGCCAGCTAATTACGGTAAGCTTTTTATTTTTTCTGCATGCCATCTCGCCTTTATCAACACAAAATCAGATTAGATGCACAGTGGGGACCCGTGGGACTTGTATGGTACCAGATTTGGCATTGTCCTGACCCAGAACACATGCCCTCAACTTCTTGCAGCCCGCAAGCCTGCCTGGCGTCGGAGGGACAGCCACTCTCCAGATGCCACATCTTGTTACTCACAGCGGACTGCACTTACCCCACCCCTGCTTCTCCTTAGCTCCTAGAGCTGCTGTATGTGGTGCTGCATCGTGGCTCCTAAGATGGTGGCATTCATAGCCGGAGGGTCAACCAAGGCCTACATTACAATGACTCTGAGTAAGCTGGATTGCATCTTTACCAAATTCTGGGCGAAAATAGAGGCTAGGCAACAGGTGTGTTTTGCTGACCAACTCACATACCTTGAATGCACCAACACCAGCAACTCACATACATCAGCCCATTTCGCCCTCCAAACTTCAATGGCATGACGACGCACGCAGACCCTTACTGTTTCCCTGGGCAGCCAGACTCCCGCACAGTTTCCACAGCAACCCCTGAGCACCTCACGAGTGTCGAAGAGCAGAAGTCAGGAACTGAAGCTGCCAAGATCTCAGACAACCTGCCCCTAAGCCCCAATGCTGTACACCTGCTAGGCATATTGGAGGGGGCCATATCACTAAGTGCAACTGGCGCTGTCAAGGGATTCCTGCTCAGACAGGCTTGGGGAGTGCATTGAGGCAATTATGGAGCCCTGTCCCTGAAGCTGGATGCTGCCTGACTCACGGAGGCGCGAAGCTTTGTGCTTCAATGAACTCTTATGGGGAGCATGCCTTCCATTCACAGGCATTGGCTCAGGGGACTTAGAATTACAAGGCAGATCATAGCCATGTGTATTCTTTCAGCTTATTTTAGTGTTTTCAGTTAATTATGCACAGGGCTATGCTTAAGTAGGCCTCTTATTTACACTCTTATAACTTATGGACTCTAATTGAGCCTCAGTCATAATTAACTCTACCTGTCCAGTGGTACCTTTTTTTATGTACAGTGAGGGAAAAAGAGTATTTGACCCCGTGCTGATTTTGAACGTTTGCCCACTGACAGAAAAATGATCTGTCTATAATTTTAATGGTAGTTGTATTTTAAAAGTGAGAGACAGAATAAAAAAAATCCAGAAAAACGCATGTCAAAAAAGTTATATATTGATTTGCATGTCAATGAGTGAAATAAGTATTTGACCTTCGTACTTGGTGGCAAAACCCTTGTTGGCAATCACAGGGATCAGACATGTTCTTGTTGTTGGCCACCAGGTTTTCACACATCTCAGGAGGTATTTTGTCCCACTCCTCTCCAAGTCATTAATTCAGCTTAATGAAGTAGTCTGGGTGCCAGGTCCATCTATGATTAACCCTTTCTGCTGTAAACATAGCAGTTTCAGAGAAACTGCTATGTTTACAAATGGGTTAATCCAGCCTCTAGTGGCTGTCTCATTGACAGCCGCTAGAGGCGCTGCTGCGCTTCTCACTGTGATTTTCACAGTGAGAAGACGCCAGCATCCATAGGAAAGCATTGAGAAATGCTTTCCTATGGACTGGCTGAATGCGCGTGTGGCTCGTGTCGTGCATGCGTATTCAGCCGATGACGGGGAAAGGAGGAGGAGAGTCCCCAGCACCGAAAAAAGGTAAGGGATTAACCCCTTCCTCACTCTAGAGCCTAGGAGGGGGGCCCTTAGGGTAAGGGGGACCCAAGGACCCTATAGAGCCAGGAAAACAAGTATGTTTTCCTGGCACTATAGTCGTCCTTTAAGGTTTCAAGGCTGACATTTGGCAACTGAAACCTTTAGCTCCCTCCACAGATTTTCTATGGGATTAAAGGGACACTATAGTCACTTGAACAACTTCAGCTTAACGAGGTTGTTGAGGTGAGAACTACAGCTCCCTGCAGCCTCTCATGTAAACACTGTATTTTCTGAGAAAATACAGTGTTTCCATTGAAAGCTAGGAACACCTCCAGTTGCAGTCACTCAGAGTGAATCAGAGGGACTTCGGAGTTGATGGAGGCATAATATGCCTCCATCCACTCAGATCTGCTGTCAGCAGAGCACAAAGCAGCACTGTGCACAGCATCCTGTGATTCAGTATCTCCTCCCTCTGCATGCAGACACTGAACTTTCCTCATAGAGATTCATTGATTCAATTCATCTCTATGAGGAGATGCTGATTGGCCAGGGCTGTGTTTAAATCATGCTGGCTCTGCCCCTGATCTGCCTCTTTGTCAATCTCAGCCAATCCTATGGGGAAGCACTGTGATTGGATCAGGCTACCACATGTCAGCAGACTGCTTGTTTTTCTGAGTTTAACAGCATGCAGATTTACAGCTTCAGGCTTGAATACAGTAAGATTTTTACTATATTTATGGAGGCATGAGGGGCCCAGGGGGGCTAAATGGTGGTGTTAACACTATAGGGTCAGGAACACGCTTGTGTTCCTGACCCGCGTGTTCCTGACCCTGTAGTGATCCTTTAAGGTCTGGAGACTGACTAGGCCACTCCAGGGCCTTAATGTGCTTCTTCTTGAGCCACTCCTTTGTTGCCTTGGCTGTGTGTTTTGGGTCATTGTCATGCTGGAATACCCATCCACAACCCATTTTCAATGCCCTGGCTGAGGGAAGGAGGTTCTCACCCAAGATTAGACCGTACTTGGCCCTGTCCATCGTCCCATTGATGCAGGGCAGTTGTTCTGTCCCTTTAGCAGAAAAACACCCCTAAAGCATAATGTTTCCACTTCCATGTTTGACGGTGGGGATGGTGTTCTTGGGGTCATAGTCAGCACTCCTCCTCTTCCAAACACGGTGAGTTGAGTTGATGCCTGTTATGCTACTTCAAATAATAGATGGAACACAACTGCAGAAGGACGTTGAATTATTTTTTATTTTATTTAACTGAAATTAAAAAGCTGTTACTGTAGCTTTAAAACTTAGCAAGGTTGTTAGTTGTTGAAAGCGGAACAAGCAGCAGTAGATTTGCAACAGTGAAGCAGTACTAAATAAGAATTAGTCCAAGTATAGGTTGAAGTTATTCAGAGTGAAACTTAATTGCATCAGATAGAAAATGTAGCTTTCACTTAGCAACAGAGTGGCAATTGCAAGTGCATAAGCATGCAGAGACCAAAACGAACTTGAAGTAAAATACTTAGCGTTCAATTGGAGTAGGTTCTGAAGCTCTTATTAAGTGTTGCATCCAGATATTGAATATTTCTTTTGGAGCAGAAGCAGAGGTCCTTATTTCAATCCGAGGTCGAGGAGAGGAGAAGGTAGGTCAACGAATTTCCGTCCAGGGTTCGGTACATGTAACAGTAGTTGTAATAATTTGTAGCCGGTCTGAGGATCACGGGGGAAAGCCTCACAATAATCCAGCATTTTGAATCTGGCGCGGTCTCCCTATGTAGCGTGAGGAGACCGCGTCAGAGAAGGGGGCGTGGCTGTGCTCCGTCTACCCGGAAGTGCCTGGGAAATGGCGTAACCGACAGGTATAACCTGACAATACCAAAGAGCTCAATTTTTGGTCTCATCTGACCACAACACTTTCACCCAGTTCTCCTCTGAATCATTCAGATGTTCGTTGGCAAACTTCAGATGGGCCTTTACATGTGCTTTCTTGTGCAGGGGGACCTTGCAGGCGCTGCAGAATTTCAGTCCTTCACGGCGTAGTGTGTTACCAATTGTTTTCTTGGTGACTATGGTCCCACCTGCCTTGAGATCATTAATAAGATACTCCCGTGTAGTTCTGGGCTGATTCCTTCACCGTTCTCATGATCATTGAAACTCCACGAAATGAGATCTTGGAGCACCCAGACCAAGGGTGACTGACCGTTATTTTGTGTTTCTTCCATTTGCGAATAATTGCACCAACTGCTGGTCTACAATCTTGTCCCTGACATCTTTGGACAGCTCTTTGATCTTGGCCATGGTGGAGAGTTTGGAATTGGATTGATTGCTTCTGTGGACAGGTGTCTTTTATACAGGTTACAAGGTGAGAGTAGAAGCACTCCCTTATAAGTATTTGATTCCCTATCAATCAGCAAGATTTCTGGCCCCCAGGTGTCTTTTATACAGGGAACACTCTGTATAAAAGACACCTGGGAGCCAGAAATCTTGCTGATTGATAGGGAATCAAATACTTATTTCACTCATTGACATGCAAATCATTTTATAACTTTTTTGACATGCGTTTTTTTTTTGTTTTGTTATTCTGTCTCTCACTGTTAAAATACACCTACCATTAAAATTATAGACTAATCATTTCTTTGTCAGTGGGCAAACATTCAAAATCAGCAAGGGATCCAATATTTTTTTTTTTTTTTACCTCACTGTAGCTAATACAGTTCCATGACGTACTGTGCCTAATTCTCTCCCTGTCCACCCCCATATAATTGTGTTCATGATGTCTTTATTCTAATCTCACAAATGCTGCTTACAGTGTGTTGTGTGTATGGGTGCTGCTTGTGATATTGATGCATTCGATGTGTATATAGTGCCTGTGTATGAGGGTAACTGTGTGCGCATTAGGACTGACTATAATGGTTGCAAAGTGACAGTGTGAGTAAGTGAGGCAAGGTTAGTGTTGGGGTGACTGTGATTGGGGGCTGAGTATGGCAGGCAGGGCCATTGCAAGGATTCTTGGCTACACAGGAAAAAAAATCATTTTTTTTTAGATGTGTCTTTCTTTACCCGCCCCCCCCTCCACCCTATTGGTGCTTTTTGGTAATTGCAAAGTATGCCCAATTTTAGCAGGCAATGGTAGCGCTGGGTCTGGTGGCAGGGTGAATATGGGGACTTAATTTGCGTGGGTGCAGTGACAGAACTGCAGTACTGCCACTATGAAGAGAAATTTTTTTCCCCTCACTTTTCTTACACTACCAATCACCCTGCACAGTCCAGAAGAGCGCCCACACTCCAAAACCACCTGGTGACTAGCCTCACAGGGAAAGCCGTGAGCCTCCTAGAGGTCACTCTGAATGGCTGTGTGGAACTCTCTATCAGATAACCGGGTGTCAATTGAACACCGTGAGTGCAAGAGGGGGAAAGCTATCCGGGAAAAGACCTGTGTTGCTTAATTATGCTTTATAAGTGTTTTTGAGGTATACTGTAATGGCATCCTGATATCTGGGGGATAATTAACTTGGCATTTACAGATCTATCTCCCAGACACAGAGGCGGCAGGATGGGATTTTCATTGTTCAAACCATGGTCTCGCTGTTGTGGTCGTGTGTAAAAAAAATAAAAATAAATGTGCCGTGTTCTTAATAAAACAGTTTTTATTCACCCTTCACAAAGTCTCGACTAGTGTTTGGGTGAGACAGCTATAATCACGTTAAGTATCCAGCGCTTAAAGAGTGGGACCCTTTTGGAGAAACTCAAACGGAGTGCTCAGGCCATTACATCAAGTAACAGCAACGAGATCTCTTCTCTCGCTCTGGGGATACCCTTGGAGGAAAAACTATGGTTGGTCATCCTCAGCAGAAGATGCAGAGTTGATGGAGTGGTGTAATGAGAAACTAAAGAGGAGCACGCTGAAGGAACTGCTGGAAGCAAGAGGTCAAATTGCCAACAATAAACCTAAAACCGCATTGATTGCAGCACTTGTGGAGGGTGACTGGGGCAGAAACCCGTCCACCAGCTCCTTCTCTAATGAGACCAATTTTCAGCAGGAAATGCGAAACCAGCTTGCATTCTATGGTCTGAATTCAATGATTGGATGTAGTAAAGATTGTGAATGCCTCACAACAAGTGGCTCATGAGCATTAGATTATGGCTGCCCGAGATTCAAGAACTTCGAGGGAGTAAGGCATCTTCAAATGGATCTTCGAATAGGGGAAAAAGCAAGATGCAATTTGCTGCCTTTAAACCCTTCCTGGAGACAGACCTCAACGGGTCTGTGTGACTTTGAGAGGCATTATACCCTTCACGAAATTGACCCACATGATGGGTCTCTATTTTGGCAGTTATTGGGGTTGGCAGCAGAGGCATACGCACCATTATGGACAAAGATATAATGAAGTATGACAGAGTGAAAGAAACATCACTGGCATGGTATGCTGTTACCCCAGCATACTGCTGCCAATTACGGGACTCAAAGAAAGGGGAGAAAGTCTCTCATGCCGAGTGGGCCTGTCGCTTCCACAGGGCAGCAGTGAACTGGATACATGGCTGCCAGTCTACCACTGTGGCGAATGTGGTGCAATTACTGTTATCTGAGCAATTTTGAGGTTTTTTTTTTGTTTGCCTATTGCGAGGTGCCGCAGGAATTGACAGGGTTCTTCCTGTTTGAATTATAATATGGGAAGGAATTACTAGTAGGAAATGTAAATAATTTCATGGCAGTTTGTGGGTTAATGTAGGTGGACCGTGCCCAGAAGTCCCACTTTACTATTTCTGTGCAGTTGTTTATGAATGGGTGAGTGAATGTGTGTAAGTATATGTTTATGTCTTTGAGCAGCAGATGGCCGTTTTCCATGTTATCTTCTCTAATAGCCCCCTGGTTGTGGGGAAATCCAATTAATCAGCATGTTATGGCAGCATGGAGGTGTTTACTTTGCAGTGTATGCACATGCTTAGATCAGAGGTCAGGAGAGACAATTACAGGCATGACTGAATGTGGATCGACAATTTATTGAAATGGTTGGCTGCAATACATTAGGGTGAGGGTACTCTCACAAACTGCACTTATGGGACAAGTCAGCTCTGTTTTAGTGATCAGTCATTCAGAACGTTTCAGTCAAATACAATGAAAAACATGTCAGCCTCCCAGTGTTTGGAAAACATACTACAGTGGTCAGTTTGCATCAGTCGAAGAGCATCTAGGACCAAGCATTTAATTTATTGGGTGGTGAAAAAGCCCTGCTCATTGAAAAGGCCACATTCTCTTTCCAATTTTGTTGTAGGTCTGCATTAATTTTCTGATATATTTATTATTTGATGCCCAAAATAAATGAGTTCGGAAAAAAAAATGCAAGAACTCAAAATATTTTTAGAGATATGTCCAAATATAATGAGTTTAGGCATTAAGGCTTAATGGTACAATAAAGGAGAGGGAGAACCCATCTCTGTTCAAACTCTGGAAAGAAAAGACTGTCCTCTCATTCCGGCAGTTCATTTGTTAATAAGCCGCACTGTAACCAGCAAAGTTAGTACCAAAGCTACTTCTCTAAAATTCTACCGGAGTATAGCATCAATCTTCCAATCAATAAAACCAGCTGAAACTAAGCTAGCCATAGCCAAATCAGGAACAAATTATAAGATATTAGGTGACATGTGAGTTAAAATGATGAAGCCTGTTGAATATGAAGTGTGTCACTAGATGCTATTATATACAGGCAATGTTATTTCCTAAAGTAGGAATTCAAACTAAATTTCATTGAAGGCCAAACTGATTTGGAAAATGTTTCCAGTTTGGCTATTTTGATCTTATAATATAGTATTATATATACCTTTCTAGTATATATTAATATACAACTTTTAGTATGTATGTATGCATTTATTGCTGCATTTTTTTCATTGGGGTAGAGCTAAAAACAGCTTTCAAAAGCTGCAAATCTGATGACTATAACCTTTGCAGGCCCTCCTCTTCTTCACCAGCTAATTCTTTCTGTGGCTGTCCAATCACAGACTTCCCAATGCAGCTTTATGAGAAGACTTTGCAAAGCAGGTGCTGTGCGCTATTGCCCATTGAGCAAAACAATCCGGATGTAACAGGAATGGTTGTCTGACAGTCAGGGAAATTTGCACTTTTTGTAAAATGAAAGAGGACACGTTTCACACATTTAACACTCCAGCAAGAGTAAGTGCTTATGGTGTTTGGAGTGTTCTTTTAAATTTGAAATTAATTTTGAATTCTCACTTTAAATAACCGTGTTGGCCTTATATGGATGAATAAACACTAAAGAAAACTCGATTACTCCAGATCCATGTGTAAGTTACCTTCTTAAAAAAATGCAACACTTACTGTAACTTACTGTATGATTCAGTTTTCAAATGCAACAGAAATTCGGAATATTCCAGAGACTGTTATTAGTTTTTACTACTTATTATAAGTTTCTCTATTTCTTTAATACCGTTTCTTTGCTTTGTTTTTTTTTTTTTTAATACTTTTCTTCCATTAACTATTTTTATTGTGATGATAAAATGTTTATCAAAGTAATTTTAATACTATGTTGTGTAGGGCAATGTCACATTTGACAGGTTCTGTTCTGTTATAAAATTATCAAGTAAAGCAACACTGACTCCAATTTGTTATACAAGTCATTATATCTACAATGCAATCTTTCAGTGTGTCCATCAGAGGTGATATCTGGGCTGTAGAAATAATGTTATATAGTCAGTAGGGACTATTACTTTAAGGGTTTCTCCAACTACCATGACCACTTCTGCTTTTAGACATAGACATGATGGGAAGAGTCTGTATGTGCAGTGTTTCTGCTTGAAACTTTGCACATACAGAGATATTTGCACTTTTGTGCCAGGGATTAGTTGCACCGATGGCACATGCAAACTTTACGAACATTACATCTGTTGTCAACGAGCACTGTGCACTGGTGACATATGTAATGAGCTTCTCCCTTGCAGGCAGCATACCCGCAATCGGGAGCTTCAGTGTCCCGTCCATCTGGTCCTTCCTTGCCTCCCCTTTTAGGTTTAGTATATAGCCTTTTTAAAAATCCCACCCTCACTCCCTTCCTTTCCTCTCTGGTTCAGAGCATGCACAAAAGCAGTGATGTAGATGTTTGCATGAAAACCAGCGCAGAGAGCTTTGCCTGGCGCTGCATTTCAAATATGTTTGTTCTTAATTTATATGGTTTTACAGGTGGGGGGGAGGATTGCTAGTATCCATTTAAAAAAAAAAATACTCCGGGCGGGGCCGGACCGCCGAGTTGGTCGGTCGCAAGGGTGATCAACTCCGGCAAATCCCTCTACTTTAAGCCTATAAACCTACGAATTTCAGCCTGAAAGCTGACCGACAGCTCTGGTCCTTGCCCCAAAGGAGGCACTGTATCCAGGGAGAGGCTGGCTCCTTGAGCTTCAGTCCCCTGGAGGAGGAATCTTTGAAACCCCAGATGGGGCCTACTCCGGCGGTGAGTGGGGCGGACGGTCGCTGCCCCACTATCCCGCCCAACGATGCCTGACCTGAAGGCCCGGAGCAGAGTGGATCTGGCCCTGTTCCCCCCATGGGAGTAGGAACCCAAAAAAATCTGGGGGGGATAGCATTTTTACTCGCCGAGTATATTCTTATTCCGTAAACTAGGAGTTGTTTATCCCATTGTACAGCGCTACGGAATTTGCAGTTGCTATATAAATGATTAAATAATAACATTAAAGGGTCACTACAGGGAAGGGATTTTACTTACCCGGATACAGCGCCGGGATCCTCCTGATGCCGCGCCCCCTATTTCGTCAAAATGACGAAACAGGAGGGTGCGAGCAGGGAGCAATAAAACACTTCTATTCAGAAGCGTCATTGCTCTCTGATGCGGATGCGCAGCTTTGCCGCACATGCGCAGATACTTCATAGGGCGGCATTCATGTCTCGACTAGGAAGCACCTCTAGTGGCCACCTGAGTGTCCACTAGAGGTATTCCTCAGCAGTAATGTAAATACTGCCTTTTTACGAAATGGCAGTGCTTACATTAAAAAGCCTGCAAAGACGTGCTATAGACACCAGAACTACTACGTTTAGCTGTTGTGGTTCTGGTGACTATAGTGTCCCTTGAATATAGAGAGGAAAAAAGAATCATCACAAATGTCAGAAATAAAATGTCTGTATCATTATTCTAAAAATTATTTAAAAAAAATAAATATGCACATTCCTAGCTTAATTTTTAGCATGACATATGACACAAACATTTTGTACTTTGCAGATTACTTTTTATATTTTTTTATACATATACAGATTGTGTAATACTGCCCCTGACTTAGGGTGACCACATTTCCTAACTGCCATTCAGTGACACTTTCAGAAATGCATTCCATACATTTTACTACCCGTCTCTACCCCTTCCATTTATATAAGAACCCCTTTCCATGTAAATTAGAGATTAGTGCCACGAATAATATGCTAGATTGCCTACTTACAACCAGATGAGGATGATGATGGGCTCTAGCTGCAGTCTGGCTCCACTGGTCTGGTGTAGAGCAGCTCCATTTTTTGGGGGCCCTTTACACAGCTCAAGGTCTGGGTCCCAGGGTCCACCTTCATGTTCGACCAATGAGTTTGTTCACAGGGGGTGGAGTGTGTAGGGGATGTCCTGATATGTGTGTAAGGAATGCATTGTGTGAATCTGTGTTTGTATGTGTAAGGGCTGCAAGGTGTGTTTCTGTGTATGTACGGGATGCAGTGTGTGCGTCTGTAAGGGGTGCATTGAGTGTGTGTACGGGGTGCATTTAGTGTGTGTAAGGAATGCATTGTGTGTTTCTGTGTGTTTAAGGTTTGCATGATTGTACGATTGTGTGTGTGTGTGTGATGGATGTCAATCTTTCTCCCCTCCCTTGTCACTCTCTTTCTCCCCTCCCTCCCTCCCTTGTCACTTTCTCCCCTCCCCTTGTCACTCTTTTCCCCTCCCTTGTCCTTTTCCCCCCTCCTTGTCACTCTCCCCCCTCCCTTCACTCTTTCTCCCTCCCCCCCCTCCTTGTCCTCTTTTCCCCCCCTCCTTGTCACTCTTTCTCTCCCCTCCTCCCCCCCTCCCTTGTCACTCTCTCCCCCTCCTCCCTTGTCCTCTTTCTCCCCCTCCTCCTTGCATCTTTCCCCTCCTCCTTGTCCTCTATCTCCCCCTTGTCCTCTTTCTCCCCTCCCTCCTTGTCCTCTTTCTCCCCCCTCCCACTCCTAGTCACTCCTCTCCCCCTCCCCCCCCTTGTCCTCTTTCCCTCCCTTGTCCTCTTTCTCCCCCCTCCCTCCGCCCTCCTTGTCACTCTTTCTCCTCACACCACGCTGCCCTCCGGTCACTCTTTCACCCCCCACCTCAGTTGTAGCGTGGCCGAGCCCAGTATAGTCCACGGGTACAGGGAGCTTTTGTTTCCTGTACCCGGCCAGACTTACAGGAAGTGAACACTCAGTGTTCACTTCCTGTTAGTCCGGCCGGGTACAGGAGACAGATGCTCCCTGTACCCGCGGACCATACCATAGAGCGCTCGGCCACGCTACAGGGAGGGAGTGACAGGAGGGAGCGCTGAGCGCTTCCCTCCTGTCAGCCCCTCTCCCCATGCTGCGCCCGGGCGGTGCGGTCCGCCCTCATGGACGCACCGCCGGGCAAAGCTGCAGCCGCCTGAGGTTCTCTACAGAGTGCTCAGGCGGCTGCAGCATGGGGGGGGCGGTGGGGCTGGGGGGGATTTCCCCATAACCTGTCCCCCCCGCATGATTTGCTGGGGGGGATGCGTCCCCCCATCCTCCCTGGTTCCTACGCCCATGCTGGAGAGGCGCATGGAGGACACCCCCGAGTAGAGACTCAAATGGATGTCCTGCCTGAGTGTCCCGCCGAACTACACCTGCATACTATGGGCACTACACAGGCAAGATCCAGCACCCATGATGAACTGACCACAGGCCCCCGAGATGACCATGTAACTTCCCACTGCAAAGTAGCAGCTCTGTCCTTAAATGTTTTACTCCCACTAGCCACTTGACAGGATGGAATGGTGGCCTGGTGCCATTAGTATTAAATCATAATGTGGCTGCGAAAAGTTACACCTGCAGGATATTGTGCCCTTAGTTTAACTCAGCTAGACCGGTGAGCCTCGGTTAGCTACAGCATGCTAAATTGTTTTAAAGTATTCTATTCTGTGAAAAGCGCCCCACTACTCTCTGCAACAGGGCCTGGTCTCCCAGTGGCAATAACAGTTTGTACCTTTCTAAGGTTTCACTAGCCTATTATAATAACCTGTAACAACGCAAGCTCCTAGCAAACCATGTCTTAGACCCGATCTTAGTGATGCTAAACGGTTGGCCATCTCAACAAGGGATATAATGCATGTCTGTATACGCTTGCGCTGCGACTAATTCTTGTTTTACGTTTTAAACCAAAAAATGTGTGCAGCTACTCATGACATACTGAGTTTATACTTGAAGCCTGTAACCATTCATAATGCAACTTAAATCTATGTCAATGTTACGCAATGTTTGTTTTCATTGCACTCCAAAAATAAAGAATATATAAAAAATAAAATAAAAAATACTTCAAGCACTAAAAGCACTACAGTCCCTGGCCACAGCTCTCAAGCCAATTTGTATTCACCAGCTCAACATGTTTGTATCGAAATATACAGTCATAAAAGTAGCCTACATATTTTTTTCTCTAAGCACCATAACCACTACAGTCAGTTGCCATAGTTATGGAGCCAGGAGTGCCCTGGCAATCTCCCAGTGTAATTTGCTAAACTGTTTTAGAACAGGTTTATATGTTGCTTGGGACCCGCTGGGTGCCCACAGTTCCATCCGCTGCTTTTGGATTCTCTGTGCAGGAAAATCTAGTTGGCTCCACTGAACTAAGCAGGCCTGTGCTTATTAGCTGAGAGTGCCTAGCTGACGCTATAAGCCAATGAGTACATTCTGTATTGGCAGTGTTTAGGAGGCAGAGTGACTCTTCACTTGGGTCTTATTAGTGTTGGCAGAGACACTTGCCTTACTAGCACTATTATAATGATGTGTGTTATCCAAAATAACTGGGTTTAACCAGGTGACTGTACTTAGTTACTGGGCATTATGTTCATATACAGACATTAAAAACATTATCAAAAAAATGCATAATTTTCAAATATAAATTTCCAATTTAATTTATTCATTTTGTCTTGAGTACTATTTGAGATAAATTGCATTTCTGTTTTCATGCTTATTTATTAGGACTGAGGTTGTTTCAATAGCAGTGGTATTCAATAATGAAATGTTCTGGGTAGTAAATCCTAACATTTGCCTTTTCTTTGGCTATTTTGAGCCATGACTAGGCTATTTGGGTTAAGCACCTTATCACCCATTACAAGTGTCCAGTCATATAAATTGTAGGAGAGATGTTTGTAACAGAAAGAGAACAATAATGCAGGTAAGTAATGCAGCCTGGGACATACTAATATCCCATATTGGGATACACCAATGCTGGGATATTTTGACAAAATAATGTGTTTAACATTGTGTGACCAAGGGATATGTGATGGAATCCTTATGCTTTTTACTTGATACAGGTAATTATAAAAGAATATTATAGCGTTAGGAATAAACACTTGTGTTTCTAATGCTATAGTGCCCTAATCTGTATTCAGATTAGACTGCAATAAAAATATTTTTTAAAGTTTTACTTACCGTTTCTTACCTTTTTTTCCATCGTGCTGCTCTCTCCACCTACCATGATGTCAAGTGCTCGTGATGCAAATCCAGTCAAATGCCTCTCATAGGAAAGTGTCAAAAGGACAATATAGTCACCAGAACAACTACAGCTTACTGTAGTTGTTCTGGTCAGTATTGTCAGTCCCTGTAGGCTTTTTGCGGTACTTTACATTGCTGCTTAGGGACACCTCCAGTGGCCACTCCTCAGATGGCTACTAGAGGTTCTTCCTGGGGCAGTGTGCAACACTAACATTTAGTGGCTCCACCCTCTGCATGGAGACACTGAACTTTTCTCATAGAAATGCACTGATTCAATGCATCTCTATAAGGAGATGCTGATTGGCCAGGGTGGCTTTCACGGAAGCTCCTGTGCCACAGCCTGCTGGAGAGGCATAACAGCTAGCCTCCTTCCCACAGACTATGTTCCTGGTCACATACTTTAAAATGATATATAGGATATAGAGGTTCATTGTGTTAATGGTGAGTTATTATGTAAAATGTTGAGCTGGATGAAAGCTATTGTCTTAATTGTATTATGTAAAAGCTATTGTGCTATGTGTCTAGCAGGAAATTAAGTTATGTCTTGACCCAGTTATGTCCCAGACACCAAGACACATGGCAAATGAGTTAGTTTATACTGAAACCAGACTTCCAGGCCAATTATGTGTGACTTCTCACACCTCACAGAGTAGCACTGCTTCAAAGAGAAATTTAGGTTGTAAGCTCTGACCTCCCATACAATCAAATTAAACCCTTTTGAAATTGACAATACCACCTCTACCAGGCAGCCAGTTCATATATGCACGAACTTCACTTTTGTTTTACCGAACTGATCTGAGCGCTTTTTGGATATGTTGTGCGCTCAGATCGGGGCTATTCTGGAATAAAAGTGTTTGTGGAGTTCCGATGCTGTTATGTATTTTTGTGATATGAAAAATTGTATGTAATTTTTCCTATGTGAGAGATAATTGGATTAGCTTAATTGGAGCTCAATTATCTCTCAAACACAATGGTTTGTGGGAAGGAAAGCCCTGTGATTTTTGTATTAGAAATCCCGCACTGCATAAGAAGCAGAGTGTGTCCTAATAAAGTTCAGATTGCTGCTTTTACCCAATACAAATGGTTGCATCCATTATATTGGGGGAAACTCTACACAAAGGGAATACTTTTACTATATTCAGCACATCTGGAATTAGGACTAGTGGAGGATTCCGGGAATAACAGCAATAGACTCACAAACCCATGACAGTGACGTTTGGCCCCGGCCTGCCTCTTTGGCTGAGATCATCAGAATTGACAATCTTAGCCAATCCAATGCTTTCCTACAGGTAAGATTATATTTAGGGAGGGAAATGGGGGACGAGGTGGGCTAGATAGTGGTTTTAACACTATAGGGTCAGGAATACATGTTTGTGTTTCTGACCCTAAAGTGTTCCTTTAAACGGAATTCTTTCCTATGAGCTGCATTTGATGACATTTGAAGTTCTCATGGATGTTGAACATCACATGACCAAGTTTCACTTGGTTGTTACATAGGAAGCACCTCTCGAGACTGTCAGGAAGAGAGCCACTAGAGGTATGTTTAACCCTATAAGGTAAACATTGCCTTAAAAAAAAAATAAAAAAATAATGCAATGTTTTAAATTGCAGTGGTAAAAGTACACTGTCACTGCACCCAAAACACTTCATTGAGATGAAGTTGTCTGTGTACATTTAGTGGTTTTTAAATAGTTTAGAAAGATGTGAAATTGTATATATTTTTGGTATTTTTAATGCTTCAAATTTTTCAAAAAATGCTATAGCGACAGCATAACTTCAAAAATAAAACATATGGTAAATAAAATTGTGTAAGTTAACATTATTTAATTTTTTTCAAATCTTTGAAGACTAGAAACAATCACTATTTATTATGGGTTTCAAATAAATGCAGCACTAACATTTTTAAAAATATAAATAACTTGGTAGAGAACTCAGAGGTCCAATCTGTTTGGAAATTGAGAAACAGTTTCTATTTCCATATGATCAATACCAGCACTTGGGTATTATTTTGACCCACACCAGAACTCAATGCATCACCCCTGCTTTATATTACATAGGTACAAGGGTATATACACCTGAGGTTTTAATTTGTGATGTCCTGATGCCCTTACAACAAATGAGAAGATAGCTCATTTAATGTGTGAAACAGAGATGATATTTTCTTAACTATCTTAAAGCATTATTTTACACTCAAGAATATTAACTTGCCAATGTCAACAATAACAGATGGCGCTCAGATGTTTGGCAAGTCTAGAAAACTGCAGTAGAAATCTCTCTTAAAGGGTGCTGCTGGAATGTGGCATGTCCATGGGAGTTCACCTGGCCAACCCTCACATGGGCATACAATCAGAGAGAAAGGAGAGACTGTACTGTAGCCAATACTTATCCTTTTAGTTTGCTGCACTTGGACTTCTAGTAGGCTTCACTAGAGCCATGTAGCTCAGAACATAGTAATTATGCTGTATGTAATGAAAAGTGTAATTATCAATAAGAAAGTCATCCTACCAGCTCCAGGAATATAATGGCAGTCAACATATATGCACATAAGGAGTCAATCCTTTGGTCCAGGAAAACAAATTGGGTTACTTTGCTTTTTCAATGCATCCTGAAAGGGTAAAATAGCAACATCATCTTCATCAGGACACAGGCAATTGCCCATAATAAGATGTCCGCAATGGCATTCTTGCATTCCCCATAGCAGTGGGGAACCCTTAGAAACTGGTAAGGGTCTAATGATAGTAATTGGCAAAATCTAGCAGATATATATTCATAATAAGTACATTACAATATTACAGCTGGAGAAAGCGTCAATGAGCTCATTTTAGAAATGAAGATAAATGTTTAAACTACTGTCATGTCTGTGTGAGCAATGGCTATAAAGCTCTGCTATTCATCATTTCCCACCTCTTGTAAACCCTTATACCAGGTGTCCGGATGAAAGTAAATGTTAAAAATGTTTAGTGAGATCCACTCTTTCACCAATTCCTTTGATACTTCATTGAATAGAGAGTTCTTCAGAACCCATGACCAAATCTAAATAAACTGATGTTTTCCAGTCTGCCATATCCCCATGATAAAATAATGAACGAGCCAAAAATCCACCAATTGTCTTGAATAGCTATTGTACCTTTTCTCTACAGGTACAGACTAACTGGCATTAAACATATCAAAGTCAATCAAAGCACAGAGATGCCTTACATTTGTCTGAGAATATTGAGAAATGTTTCATAACAGTTATGTGTAAGTAAAATCCTTTAAAAATAAATTATTTTAATACTTAAAGAAGCACTATAGCAAAGTTGTATTCCAAACACAATAGTGTCCGTGTCTCTAATTAGATTCAATACAAGAAAAGGGTTGGGACGGCATATGTTTGGTATAGTGACTGTGCCTCCAGTAAAGAGGTGACAAAACCCCAGCTGTAGTATATAATAAAGAAAAGGAATGGGCACAGGTCTACAATTCAGACCGGTATATTGGACGAAGACCAGCAATGTTTCGGCTCCTGATAGAGCCTGGATCAAGGCTAATCAGCTAAGTAGATTGAAGGCCCCTCCCTTTGCTGTTTAAAACCTGTAAAAAAAAAAAAAAAACATTTTTTACATGCCCTTTTCCATTGCCAAGATTTCCTCGGCACTGCTGCCTGATCCGCCTCCTGCGATGTCCTCAGGAAGGCATTGCTTCCTCATCATTTGTCCAATTGTTCATCAGACGTGCATGCGTGGTGAACACGCATCTAATCAAATGCTTCTAATAGGAAAGCTTAGAAGGAGGACATTGAACGTCATGTGACTAAGTCCAATTTGGTTATACAGCAGAAACTGCCACTAGAAACATGTTTAACAGGTTTTCTGCAAAACGGCAATGATTTATCTTGAAGGGTTAAAAATGTAGACCATTGCATCCAGACTGCTTTATTGAGATTAAGTGGTCTGGGTGACTTTAGTGTTGATTTAAAGGAATGATGCCTAGGAATTATATTATGTCAATAGACATCAATATCATTTAAAAACAAAAATAAAATAAACAGCCCACAAAATAGCCATATAATTTGGTGTCTATAAAATAAATACATTTCAGGAAATTGCCAATGTGTTACTTTCCCGAGTCAAAAACACAGAGGAGCCAAAATAATTGGCTAGCTGTTCCATCACATGAACTTCTGTGCATTGTATAGTTACACTGGATATTATTAAGTATTAAAATAGTGTTTTAATTAAAACAAAGTTTACACTAATTTTTATCACTCATTACTGTCCATCAGAGTGATGACTTTTGTAATAGAGAGGGCTTTTGGTAGGCTTTTCCATGTTTGTTGGATTATCAGCGGTACTCCATTCACTATTTTGTGGTCTATATTTACTGCACATAGTGGAGGTAGGTGGGGAGTCCACCGTTATGGCTGCCACCTACTAGTTTAGCCGGGTTTCTGAGTAGTTTTGCACTAGTGCTCTAGGAAATAAAAAAAATAAAAAAAGGAAAACAAGACAATCGTATTTTAGAGACTCCATGAGAGGACAAAATCAGAATTTTCAATCAAGGCTGTTGTAGCCTACATCTTCATCATGAACACTGCAAGCCGTTGTTGACAATTCCCTGAGTACCGGAGGTACTCTGACTGCACCTCAATGGTATTGATCTCCTACACTGTAAAATATCAAGTGCAAGATACTTATATTTCAGGTCCCCTGTTAGATATTTCTGAATGATAATCAAAGGAGATGCATGATTGGTGTAAGTTAGAAGGAAAAGTATGTGGAGCACAACACAACAAGATCTCTTACCTTTCGCATTTGGGTGGGTTCCATTCTGCACCTGTTATCCAGCATGAGGGCACTGAAGACGTAAGGTGTGTAGGAAGTACAATGGTGTGCACCTTATAACTTGTCAGTAGCTGTTCACGGTGCTAAACATTCATTAATATTCCAGAGTCTTTGCCAGTCCCTCTCAGCTGGTGTCCTCTCCTTTTAAAATGACTTCTACCTCTTTACTTGTCCTTCAAAAGGGTTCTGCACTCTTCCATAAAAAAAAATTATACGTATGATAAAATAGTTCTTATTCAATAAGCAGTTTGTAATAGGATATTTCTGTCACTTTATATTATTACAGGCCGCAAAAGAGTGAATTCAGAAACAGTGAGCACACAACCTGGTCTTCACGGTCTGGCATCCATCTGATGAACTGGAGGACTCTACCCCTTTTTATGCTTTACTATCATGAGAGGAATATAACACAGCCCAGGAAGAATTAATGCATTCTCCACCCCTTCCATACAACGTGACAGCTTGCTATTTATAGCCAAATGCACTGAGCATTAAACCTGCTCACCTGTTTCTTAGAGTAACTGGTGTATTTAATCCAATCTGGTTGATTCGCTAAAATGAGAATCGTCAGGAATTCAAAGTGAATTTTAAATTTTAGATCACATTAACCAAACTGGAAAAATGCAAACTATGTTTTCAAGTCAGCTGTTTTGGACTCAAATATCGCATTTACTATGAATCTGCCAATTCATACTTTAGTGACTAGCCCCATATCTGCAAACGTGTACCTGTCATGGTACACAAAATGTATATTCATTTTGAAGAGTGTAGCATTTAATCTATACGATTATAGGTAAATGTATAGATTTTCAATTATTTTTTTAATTAAATATAAAACTGCCTGCCCACCTGACAATCAACCTCCGCCATAGACACGGGCACAGAGTCTATGCTGAAAATAAAGTGAACTAAATGAAGCAGGAGAACCCTCCTAACTGCTGTGTCATTGATATTACTCCATTGTATTCTGATGGTGAACTGCTGTGACGCACTAAGCCTCAGCCTACTCTGATTGTGTCCTTGTTATCCGTTTTCCTGAACCAGCTTCATTTACTGACCATCCCTAATTGCTTCTTATACTGACCTTGGCTTGTTTAACTTACCTGCTCTCTTGAATCCTGACGTTGTCTCCTCTCAGTTTTGCCATTTAGTTTATACCTTGACATGCTGAGAAGGAAGTACACATGCTTTCTATATCCTCCTCTTGACATCTCATAAGAGTCCTTATTAGAGCTGCTAGCTACTAGAGTCCACATGTATTCTCAGGAGAAGGTCCAGAAGTGCTAGGTGCTATGTCCCGATATGACAGCTAACCTGATAATCAAGATTGCATTATCATGCCACAATAAGGGATACAACACTTACAGTTAGCCCTTAACTTTATCACTCCCAGGTTTGTGTAAATGTTTCGTCCATAAAGCCTCCCTCACCATCATTTATACTCTAGGAATGATTAGCAGTTTGCAGAGGAATACATGTCTTTTCCAGGAGCCACTGGTCACTCATTTATCTTATCCAAATGTACTGAAAATGACATCTCCCTTCAAACAGGAAAGGAAATTTCAATGGTTTATACCACTCCAAGGGTCGGGGGGGAGAGTGAATGAGCATTACATTAGCGTTCCAGAGATTGATAAAGATTGCTGTTGTCATTTTCAGTAACTATTCCACTAGTAATACCATCAGGGTCCTGACAAATACTGGTAAGTAAGGCATATGACCATTTCTATTTATCTATTTTTTTTGACACACCTAATGTATGTGAGAAAAAAAAAATTCTTCAAGGAATTTCTTAAAATTGAACGAATAAATCAATAAAACACAAATCTCATCCTGAACCTCCATCAGTGTGACCTGCACAGTATGACAGAACACTCACAGAGATCTGAGCATGCCTAAGAGACACAGACTATCTTTACCATGACTCTTGCCACCAATGACAACCATAGCTTGTGAATTCCATGAGCACTTTCTTGCCCAGCAGTCACTTTTCAGCAAATTTTTACGCATTATTTTAGTAGCCAGTCAAGTCTACCCCAGATACTGCAGTCAATAAATAAATATCCCAGCAGGCTAGCCCAGGCCTGGAGAATATTATAAGCCATGGGTCCAAACACCAGCACTCACAGTTCTGGTCTAGCAATGGCTCTGCATGTATCTTGCCTGCTAATTCACTCCTGCAACACCGAAACAGACATCAAATTGTGTTTTTGCAGCCCACATTGCCTGTTTACTAGAGGCCTTGCTAGTCCTCCCATGATGTCTGTGCCTTGTGACAAAAAGGTGCCAGTCATAGTAGATATAAAAGAATCTCATATGAACATTCTATCTATATAGGACTACTGCACTGGCACACTCACATCATGATATCCTTTATAAGTTAAGGAGTGTGTTAAGCTGGTACATTGACAATGGACTTTATACCAGTTTAAAAATGAAGAAATGATCTAGTTAATTTTGGAACAGTGTCTGTTTGGTCCTTTCAATGAGCCCAGTGACAGAGTATAAGGGTCTATCTTCTGGCTACACTGTGACTGCTCCTTTGTGTTTGGAATTAGCTACAGAATTAAAATACCTGTGGGCACAAGAACTAGGCTTCAGAGCCAAAAAAGCATCTTTATACAGACGCGGTCAGAAGCAGGCACAGGGATCACTCCATTCCTGAGTGGATTGAGTAGACAGAAGGATCACTTCCTGTCTGAACAAATCAAGCAAAAGGATAATTTCTTGCCTGAGTGGACCGAGCTAGCAGAAAGATCACTTCCTGCCTGACCAAGTTCAGCACCAAATCTTCCCTATTCCCTTTACCATTCCATTATGAAGTAGGCTGCCCATTATTTTCACTGTAAAGGAAACAGTGACAACTTGGTTGCTTTCTTTCTTACTGAGAGGCCTGTCGCCAGTGATGTGACATGCATCAACGACGATACCCATAACGGGCTGGTCTGCCCAGAAAAGAGGGACACCCCCCTCCAACCCTCAACTCCCCCCTGAATTGGCGTCTCAGTCTGGTGTCAAGCACACTAAGCTAATTGACAGCCTGTCTGGATGAACCCTTACTGACAGATCAATGCACTCACACTCTGCTACCTGGAACAGTTGCCTGGTCCTCTCATATATGGGAAACCAGGGAACTAAAACAGGATGGCAACAATAAAGGAAGAGCTATATCCAATGTTCTAGGAAAGGAGAGAGGTGGTAACCCCTAACAAGGTTAATATACAACATCAAAAAGATACTTAAAAATATAATAAAAATAAGAATTCTAAGAAGACAGCTAGAAGTAATTCAAATACTCAACTAAAAATATATATATCTCATGTGTATCAAACACACAAGGTCAACTTGTAGATAAATACAATGTAACTAAAATGGCCAAAGTAAATAACTTACACAGAAGAGTAACAATATTCAGGAACAAAAAACATCCCAGGGATATATATTGTGATAGTTAAAATGATATTAACTATACATAGTTAATGTATGTATTAATTAGATGTAGAACTAGCTGCTTAAATTAAGTGCAATTCCTAAAATCGCCACCCCAAGTCAATAGCTGTATAGTGCACGCATCTTTAATAGGCGATTTAGGCATTGGAACAAGTCCCCAACACCGGTCATTAAATAATAAATAAAATAATTAACACAAGTTATGTTTTAGCATTACTGGTAACATTCTTAGTTCTGGGAATAAATCTGTCTCCTATTTTCAATTAAAACAGGATCGCGATACAGGACTGCGAAATCAGGAATGTCCTGATTTCAGGGTCCTGTCAACATTCTGAAATTACTCTACTTTATGCTAGATCTAGTATAAAAGTTAACCATTTTCATACCTCCCAGATGTCTCTTTTTATGAGGGGCAGACCTTATTTGAGGCCCAAATCTTTCTGTGCAGTATATGTTGAGGCCACGTAGTGTAAGGCCTATTACATTGCCTGTTAAAGAACCAGTGGCAGTAACAAAGAAATAATGTGTGATTGTTCTAGAACCAGTGAGAGTAACAATGTAATATACCTTCACCAATTTTTTGAAGGGTTCAATTAGCAGAGGGATACCTCGAATTGCCCTTGACATGATTGTTTGATGATGATATAGTGTGTGCAGAATGCCATGGCACACTCAGCAAATATCTACATCTGATCAGGAATTATAATAATTTCTACACTCCATATCCTGAGCACTTCACTTATCTTTTCCAGTAAGGCCCTCGGGCCTCTCTGTTTCTGGACATTAGGGAGGTCATGCAGAATCACGTCACTCAGGTAATGAGCCGTCACCTCCGGCAAACACTTCATCACTTAGCTCACAAAGCAACCTTTGCTCCGTTAGCTATTATTTCCAGGTTGTTCCCACCTCTCTAAAAGAGGCTCTGACGTCAGCTCCATGCAGAGCAAAGGTTGAAGACAATTGTGTATGCAATGAGTATTGTTATTACAGGCAGAAAAAGCCAACAACATATCATGTTGTACTTAATTATGTCACGTGCTCACTAACCCAAAAGTGAAGCAGTTTGTAAATTTGCTTTTGACAGCAAAAGCAAACGTCACAGTACAGTACAACGTCACAGTGAATTTGACATCTTTATTCTTCTAAATGAAGAATAATTGATTATTCTGCTGTAGTTTAAATCTCCTTTCCTTAAGTAGATCGCTTTGTATTAATTGAGCAATCCTATTATGTCACCAGTTTGCTCCTCATGTTGATCTTGCATATATGCATTACTTTTTCCTAGTATAAACAACTGTACCTTTTCTAGCTTATAAATAAAGGGTCTTCTATTACTAATCTGTAGTTCACCTGTGTATTTTGAGCTACCATATAGCACTTAATTTACACTGAATATACAAAGTGGAGTTTTACAAATGAATTATAGAAAGTAACATATTTTCATTGCATGAGTAAATAACACTTTTTTTTTGCATGCCAATTTTTTACTGGTCCATGTAGCTATTGCTATGTTTATATGTCTTTTTGTCTATTGCCTTCAATGATTGCCAAATCAGTGTAACTTCTCTTAATTTAGCCTTGTTATCATTATCTATATGCTATATATACAGTCAGTTGTAAGATGTCTGGAACTTTGAAATATGAGGTAATTTATTTGCCTAGCTGATACATCTGGGCCACAGTTTTTAGATAATTTTCATTTTAATCCATTACGTAACCTTAAACAATTGCATACATTGAAACAGACCTGATATCCTATACACACCCTTACTCTGGTAGATTCTGGGACTTCCAAATTATCATAGCAAAGCTTTGATTCAATGCTTTCCTATGGGAAAGGCCTAATGTGCATGGAGGGTGTGTTGGCACACTAGTATTAGGAATCCATCTTTGTATTCCTAACAATAAAGTGTTCCTTTAAGAGACAGGCACATAGCACCCAATGCATATAGTGTCCCTTTAAACTTTTTCAGATTATCAGTCTCTTAGAAAAACTTTCCAAATGATTTACTTACAGAAGTCACAATTAAAATCTGTGGGGATTTTTGTAGATAAATAATTTGTAAAGGTTTTCTATAATTTGAAAATATTGTATTAATTTGAAAAGCTTATCCCAAAGAACTAAACCAAGGCCTTAGAGTGAGTAATGGCCAATGCTGTCCTTCCAGTTGCTTCCCAACATTTGTAACTCCCAGCAAGCTTAGCCAGTCTCTTAGTCACGGTTTACAACAACCGCTGGGACACGGTGAAAGCCGTTGCAAATAATTTCGTCGCCTCCCTCGGAACCTAACTCCCAGCCATTTGTTTCTACTCGGTAACTATTCTGCTGCACTCCCGCCTCCACAGCGCGCTGGAAGATGTAGTTTCTATGGTTTTCGTGGCGGAAGAGAGTGTTTGCAGGACGCGCTTCCGGTTTGTGACGTGTAACGGGAAGGGTCGCTTCCTGCCGGGGACTGAAACCGATAGAGCGGCTACCTGAAAGGATAGGAGGGCGAGCTGGTGGGAGACTGAGATAGTAACTCGCAGCAGTGAGAGGATTTAGGATTGTTAGTAAATACTCTGACTATATCGCTACACACCCCCTGCCTTAGGTAAGCTCTGTGTGTGTGTGTATATGTATGTATATATGTACATTGTGTGTGTGTACATGGTGTGTTGGGTGTTATTTGTGTATATTACACACTCACTGTGCACAGCTGGCCAGGTACACACTCATTTATCTTCCCTTTACTTACAGGCCAAGTCACCATGAGGTTATACAGTTTGAGTATACTTTATAAAGGGGATTACAAGGTCCATCTGCTGAAAAGTGCCTATGATTTGTCCTCCTTCAGTTTCTTCCAAAGATCCAGGTAAGATGCTCCATGTGAACCACTTGTGATTGGTATATGTTTTTCACAGTTCCAGAAGTAATTGCTATTGACACTCCCGCCAATGATGGTAGTCCATTACAGCTGTTATTACAGAGGTTAGCCATCATTGTATTACTGGTACCAGCATAAGAGTGAGACCATATGCAATTCATCACAAGAAGATGTGTGCAGTAAAAAAAGTTTAAAGGGACACTAAAGGACAATAATAGGGGGTGGGGGCAGAGATCACTATATTGTTAGGAACACGACTTTGTATTCCTAACAATCCCATTAAAATCTTTATTTTTTGGTTTGCTTATGCAAAAGTTTTGTTATGTGGTTTTATATATGTTGGCCTACATGAAAACCCATGCAGGTATGACTAGTAGTGATGTCCTGAACGGTTCGCCGCGGACGGCGAACATATGCGCTGTTCGGTCCGCCCCCTATGTCATCATTGAGCAAACTTTGACCCTGTACCTCACAGTCAGCAGACACATTCCAGCCAATCGGCAGCAGACCCTCCCTCCCAGACCCTCCCACCTCCTAGACAGCATCCATTTTACATTCATTGTGAAGCTGCATTCTTAGTGAGCTGTCCAGGAGGTGGGAGGATCTGGGAGGGAGGGTCTGCTGCTGATTGGCTGGAATGTGTCTGCTTACTGTGAGGTACAGGGTCAAAGTTTACTCAATGATGACGAATAGTGGGCGGACCGAACAGCGCAAATGTTCGCCGTCCACGGCGAACCGTTCGGGACATCTCTAATGACTAGTATTAAATAAAATCACCATTTGTAATCCGTTCTTGCATTCTAATCACTGCATGTCTCCATAGTGTCCAGGAATTTATGACTTTCACCAGTCAGTTAATAGTGGAGCGGTCACAGAAAGGAAGTCGATCATCTGTGAAAGAGCAAGGTAAGTGATGGTAAAAAAATTACTGACTTGGGAAATAAAGGAGAATATGATTCAAAGAGAATAGATCTAGAGCAGCGGTTCCCAAACTGTGTGCCAGGGTAGCGGGGAATATTTCCCCGGTGCTATGATTATAGCACCGCGGAAAACATTACTGCTCAATATGGACCCGGTCGAGTGCCGCGGCCCTTTAAGACCGCAACCAGGCCCCTGTAATGTCGGCCGGCTAGGATCAAGTGACAACCTGTCCATTCCTACCAGCGTCATGCAGGTAAACAGCTTGGGAGGGAGAGGAGCATGAAGAGCTCCAGACCCCTCACTCTTACAGCAGCAGCATGACTCCACCACCCTCCTGGCACATAAGGTAAGCTAACAGGAGGGTGGCTGGAGATAAAAAAAAAAAAAAAAATCACGTGTGTATGTGAATATATCTGTGTGTTTTTATGTCGGTGTGTATCTGTGTCATGGTGGGGGCATGTATCAATGTTTGTGTCAGGGTGCATGTGTGTATATGTCGGTGTGTATTTATATGCATATCTGTGTGGATGTGCATGAATATCTGTGTAAGTACGTATGTATGTATGTGCATACATCCAATTAGTCAAACACCAGCACAACATACAAGCACACTCCTGCAATCTAACACAAATGTTACATACAAACACATCCCTTTACTCAAGCACAAATACTTCACACAAATGTTAAAAGTGAATATTAGAGGGGGCGGGGCCTGACAGCCAAGATGGCCAGACGTGCTTACTGAGGGCTCTTGCACCAGCAGGCACAAAAACGACTATTCTGACTACCCAAACAATGCCAGCTACACGAGACACCCAAAAAACGAAACAGGACCACACGGGGAATAGAAAGGTACCCGTCCTGCACCGAAACATGAAACAAGCACCTGAACCGGCCACGCGGCCCACACCAGAGCGGAGCCTGAGGCCTGGGGGAAGCGGCCGATCTCCCGGCACGGGACCTGCTCAGAAACGGCAATCGAACACTGCCCTGCTACCCCCCCATCTGGACCGGCGGGGGTTATCCTGGTCCTCGCGGGGGTCGACTACCCCAACAACGCGGCTCAAACAAGCGACTAAACCTGCAGCCGAGAGGGACTGTGTGGGCCCAAGCAAGATGGCGGCACGGACGCGTCTGGCGACAAACAGCACCCTCACCACACCACCCAAGCACACCCTGGAGTTCTTTGACAGGCTCTGTGCCAACATAGGGACAAAATTCCGCACCAAGGGCCAGCACTACCACCTGGTGTTGAGGGAAATGGCGGCATGGATTCGCCCGGCTACCCGACGCCTCCTATGCAGATACCCACCCCGAGCCTCCAGACAGAGAAAAGGTTGGAGACTGGAATGGTGGGAAATGGCGTCATACCCCCCAGACTCCAGCACTCGCCCTCACACACACCAGAGCGAGACCACCAAGCCTGCCCGACCTACTCACCACTCAGCGGCACCAGAATCATTCGACCAACGAAGCGCAACTTATACTATCACCGCAATGCAGCACATCACCCTACCAGCGACAGACACGGGCGGAGAGACCCTCCAAGACCTACGGGTGACAGAGCAGAGCCGTGGCACCAACTCTACCAATGTACCTGGCCCACCTGTCAAGCCTCCAGAACTGGCATTGGCTAATCAAGATGGACTGCACCGGAGACGGAATATGCTCCTACAAGCCCGTGAGCGGTGATAAAGCATTATCCCACTGTACAGGCTACAACTAAAGCACCGTTCCTATGTCTATTATTACCTCAGCTTGCTAATGTAATATGCACTGCTTGACCGATTTACTTTGCTCTTGCTCGTTAGCCATGCTCCTTATTTATGTTCTGCTTAGCACTTCTCGTGATACAAGCACATATGCCTGGTATTAGAAATATGTACCTCGCCTGATATATCCACAAACCATACAGGCATACGTTATACCTAATCGATAGCTGAAGTATATTTTTCATTTAGCACACACAATATCCCCACATGCCTCCTCGCATCTACGCAGCCTGTCACTGGGGCATAGCATGATTCACCCACGGCAGCCAGGCCACACACATGCCATTCACTCATACACAACAGGCTACACCTAACATGCATTAAGCTACTCTCCCAATACACTATCACAATGACAATCAACTTATGCTTATAAATGTATATGGCATGTACCTAACTGTTAACAACAACAACAACAAAAAAATGTGCAGTACTATAGTGCCAAATTGTGAATATTGATACACATAATATGCGTGCTGTTGTGGCACACTACACATGCTTGTTATTTCCATGCACAGAAAAAATAAAGAATTGAAAAAAAAAAAAAAAAAAAGTGAATATTAAATTCAGACACACCTGTGCAATCAAACGCAAACATCTCTTACAAACACACCCCTGTATTAAAACACACTAAATGTATACAAGCACCTCTTCAAACACCAACACTGTACATTACACTATAGCGCCAGTAAATGTGGCAACGCTGTACAGCTATACAACCTAGAAATTTTGACTTGGGGTGCCTTGGAAAAATATTGAAATATTAAGGGTGCCTTGAACCTAAAAGGTTTGGGAACCACTGATCTAGAGGTTTAGTCACTAAACTCAAATTGTAGCAAATATAAATATGAATGGTAAAATTTAGGCAAGTATAGCTGATTTTGAGAAATGATCCATCTTCCTTGTATAATTCTCCATAGTCTCAAGTTAGCTATTTTAGATTAAATATAGATGGGGAGGGATGGGGTAATTTAAAAATGTGTCTGCAATGGAAAGAGAAGTCAGTACTTGGTCACATGCATCTATTATGTGCTGTACGTTGTTACATATGGGTGACACTGGCAGTGGGAACAAAGAGAGCATTGTTTTGTTACTCTTGCCTGTTATCACTCTAAAACCTTCCTTCGGATATTAGACAGCTTTTGCATTATGCAATGAGGAGACTAATATGTTGAGATGAATATGTTGATAGTATGAAAATTTTAGCTATCCATTTTTCATTTTATCTTTTAATATGTTAAATTACTAAAAGTAAAAATAATGCAAAAACTAAAGGATGAGAAAGATTTAAGTATCCATTACAAATCTTCTTTTTTTTTTGTGATCTAAGTGAAAGAGACACAGGTCGTCTCTTGATGCTAATAAGTGTTTTAACTTCCATTCGATATCTTTACACTGTCAGAGTAGTTAGTTTTGGGTACCTTGCATTCCACCTCACTTAAGGCAGTTATGAGTGGAACGCATGTTGGAACATAGCATTCTAACACAATTTGTACCAGCAGGGCTGGGGATTTCTAGAATCTATACTAAGCAGAACCCTGAATAACTGGAACACATATAAGAATATTGTTTATCTGTTTGTGTATAAAATCATAGGCCCGTTTGATATTGTTTATTCTTGTAATTTCTCATGATGTGTAATAATAATAAAAACAAAAAATCTATAAAGAAGTTGATCTATTTCTTTGCAAAATCATCAGTAACACTCACTGTCCATCATGCTTTCCCCTCTTACAGAATATTTGTGCCATGTCTATGTAAGAAACGACTGTCTAGCTGGGGTGGTTATTGCTGATACAGAATATCCTCAAAGAGTCTGCTTCACCCTGTTGGAGAAGGTAAATAAGATTTATGAATAAAACTTTGGGACTGCAGTTATAAAAGTCTGAAGGTTTATTTTTTGTTTCTTCTTGTTCTTTTATAGCGTCATTATCCAGAATACTTTTCATTGCATTGATCCCAGATGGATGAAAATTTCAATTAGGTTTTTCTTTTTGCAAACACAAATCCCAACATGATGAGGCAAACACACACTTTCATACATTGTAATTCACCACACGACAATTATACAAATGAACTGCGATAGCTGATCGCTTTGATCTACATTTTGTATATTTCAATTAAAAATTAATTTCTTTGTCAATTTAAAAACAATGAAACACAGACAACAAATCTATTCCAAGCACCATAACTACTATAGTACACTAGTTCCAGTTGTCCCCGGGCACCTTTAACTAATAACATGTTAAATCTTTTACATATTTTCATACTTATCTTACTTTGTCAAACTCCTGGGGTCCTTCCAGTCTGAGCTGATCTGATAAAGTGTAAGCTCATTCTTCTGAATTATCATACCAATTTACACCTGGTTTAACCCCTTAAGGACCAAACTTCTGGAATAAAAGGGAATCATGACATGTCACACATGTCATGTGTCCTTAAGGGGTTAAACAGCTGACACTCTTTCAATGAGCTAGTCTGCTCTAGAGGGTTTAACTCAGGAGAGCTAACAGAATCTCTTTAGCAGGAGCTTCCAGTTCTCCTGAAAGCTGTCATGAGCAACACCCAGGGGATCCCAGGTATAAAGTCAATTCTCTTTCTATTGGTTTGTCTACTTATAATGGGCTGGAGTGTTCCTTTACTTTTGCAATTTGCCTTCCGCCAGACAGTAAATGTTTTGTTGTTGTTTTTTCTTTATTTCAGACAAATGCTGTATTTCTAGCTTTATGAAAAGAATAAAATAAATTTCTTGTTTGTAACTTCTGCTTTACCCCTGATCCTTGACAAACAACTTACAGTGGCTCTGTCACCTCAGACTTACTTCTTGTATGGTTTCTTTTTCTCTTCCTCTTTCAGAATCTGTTGTTCTTGTCTTCATTTCGGATCTATTTCTCAAAAAAAAGACAAAGTAGGGAATACTGTGACTTATGTATTTTTCCTAAGCTTGACAATTGTCACAGAACTGCCTTTGTCAAGCTAGCAATTGGTGAAACTTGCCTTAAGCTCCACTCTTTGTCAAGATTGCCAAGTGTTGGAAAAATGCATAAGATAAAGTAGTCTCTGCTTTCTCTTATGTTTTAAAGGGAAATACATCAGAAAAGAAGAGATTCTGAACAAGGATGAGAAGAGGAAACAATAGGATAAAGTTAAGTTTGATGTGACAGAGCCACTTTAACCATTTCATAGTTAACTAGGTAGTATTTTTTTCTTGATGTACTTGTTTTAGTATCACAGCCAATGTATATGTATTTCTCCAGGTGCTTGAAGAGTTCTCCACCCAGGTTGACAGAATAGACTGGCCATCTGGCTCTCCCTCAACCATCCAATATGATGCTTTGGAATCTTACCTCAGCAAGTATCAGGTATTTGGACAGCTTAACAACTTGAATGCCACACACATAAAATAACACAACTTAAAGGGACACTAATGTGTGCAATAAACATATATTGATTTTAACCTCAGTATGTCAGTGGGGTTTTAGATTTCAGGGATTTACCTGTAATCCAGTGTTGAGACAACCTCTTGTTTGCAACTCAATATGCCTTTACTCATCAGGCCTTGTAATATTTCTGTACACTTAAATGCTTCTCATTGAAAGCATTTTGTACTTTCCACATGTTATCAGGACTTAATATACATGCCTATAGTGAAGCATTGAATGTTCAAAATCTTCATGCAATGTGGATGGTAAATTAAATGGATATCTTAGGGGTCTGTTAAGCCAAGGATGGTGATGGGGTAGCTCCCTCTAGGATGTAACCTTGAGCTAGGAACCCCTCATGGAGAATATATTTTCAGCACAGCTGGAGGGCTGATAGGCAACCCTGCATTATATACTTTACAATGTTGGGTCATGTCAATACATGCTAACCTTACTGGACTTTAACTCTGTTAGGGCATGTTGACATCCTAGAGTTTTGGTGGGAGCTGGGATTCAAACTCTGCTCACACCAATGAGTTCTACGTAACAATCGATACTATGCTCTCCCCCTGTCAGGAGATAAAAAGTTCATGAAACCATTTTTGTCATGTAAGCTGTCAGTCAAAGCCAGGAGAGGTGTGGCTAAGGCTGCATAAAAAGGAACTAAAGTTATTTAACTTCCAAATAGCAGAGAATTGAGCAGTAAGAGGGCAGCGGTGTGATCTATACACCAAAACAGTTTCATTAAGCTACAGTTATTTCAGTGCTTATAGTGTCCCTTTAAAGGGTTTAGCAAATGTGCTGTTAGCCAAACTGAAACATGCAGTGGTTTATAACTGATCAAGAGTCTGGATCTCAATGATAACGATTTCAACTTCTCATCCTAACCTATTCATTTAATTAACTACCTCTATGCCGCTCACAGCTATTGTTGCATTTAATATTCTCATTACTAAACCACTTCTGAAATGTCATTTATTTTGTTTACATTGGATCTTTCTTATTAAATTTCCCATCCTCAGTTATTTAGAGAATGGACTCTTTCCACTTTTCTGCAAAAATGCTTGCCGCTTGTAATCACATCCTTTTTCTGACATTCCTCAACAAATTTCAACAATGAAATCTGTCATGTGCTCCATAACCTTCTTAATTTGCCATATTGGGGGAAGAATTAAAGGACCACTATAGTGCCAGGAAAACATACTCGTTTTCCTGGCACTATAGTGCCCTGAGGGTGCCCCCACCCTCAGGGACCCCCTCCCGCCCGGCTCTGGAAGGGGAAAGGGTTAAAAACTTACCTTTTTCCAGCGCTGGGCGGAGAGCTCTCTCCTCCTCTCCGCCTCCTCCCCCGCCGGCTGAATGCGCACGCGCGGCAAGAGCTGCGCGCGCATTCAGCCGGTCTCATAGGAAAGCATTTGCAATGCTTTCCTATGGACGCTGGCGTGCTCTCACTGTGAAAATCACAGTGAGAAGCACGCAAGCGCCTCTAGTGGCTGTCAATGAGACAGCCACTAGAGGAATAGGGGAAGGCTTAACCCATTCATAAACATAGCAGTTTCTCTGAAACTGCTATGTTTATTAAAAAATGGGTTAACCCTAGCTGGACCAGGCACCCAGACCACTTCATTAAGCTGAAGTGGTCTGGGTGCCTAGAGTGGTCCTTTAATGCAACGCCTACTTGTTTTCAGTTACCATAAATGATCACCTTTATGGGAATTTATGAGAGAGCCTGAATAATATAAAGAAAGTAGTATTGATAATTTATTAAAACGTGAAGGTAAAAAATAATTCCATCTCTTTGGACTTGGAAACATCTGCCAGTTCATAAACTGTCAATTGCATCTGGAATGGAGAAGTCGATCCGTCACATTTATATCTTTTATCTTTACGGAGTACAGAAAATCATTTGTATTGATGATGTTTTTTTCCTTTTTTTTTTTTTTTAATTTCCCAGAACCCTCGGGACGCAGATCCAATGAGCAAAGTGCAAGCTGAGCTAGATGAGACCAAAATTATACTGGTAAGAACTTTTATTGTCACACAAATTAGGTGAAGAACAGCAGAGAGTGAAATGTGTTCTGTATCCAAGTCAGATGATACATTCATGTCAGAGATGTATATAAAAAAAAAAAAAAAAAAATACTATTGTGCATCACCTACATGTTTCAAGTTGGACATTGAGATCTTCTTGAGATATGCAGTTGATGCATAACAGTAATGTTTGCAATTGCACTGGGGTGTTTTATTGTCTCACCACATTCTTTTTTGTTACAAACATTCGAAGTGTTCATCGGTTTCTCTCTTTGCAGTAGTGTAATGCTGCATTTTATAAATATTGTCATTTGTGTTTTTGTTTTAAGCACAACACCATGGAGTCATTATTACAACGTGGAGAGAAGCTAGATGACTTGGTCAGTAAATCTGAGGTGCTGGGAACACAATCCAAAGCCTTCTACAAAACTGTAAGTGATTCTAGAGAGATGAGCTGTGATGTTAGAGCTATACTGTATGTGGGATGCTTGCAGATTGTTAATGCAGTGAAGTTTAGCAGGCTTCTTGTGAATAAATGTTGAAGTAATATATATATACAGTATCATCAAAACATGTGACAGTATTTTGTGTCTTGATGAACAAAGAGTCTGGCTATTGTATGGACATATATAGATGTGTATGATGTATCTTGTAAGGAAGTTCTAATTAAAGGGAAACTAATGACAGGAAAACAAAGTTGTTTTCCTGGCACTTGAGTTCCCTACAGTGCAATAATTACCATTGCGTGGTTAAGGGACCCTGGGACACTGTACCCAGACCACGTTAATGAGCTGAAGTGATCTGGGCGCCTATAGTGTGCATTTAAGTGGGGTGGAAATATCTGCTGTCTTATGAAGTGAACACAGGGGAGAAAAAAATTAGTGTATTGTGAAATGAATACATGGGGAGGATAACTTGTGTCTTATGTGATAGACATATGGGGTTAGCTGGTGTCTTATGAAATAAGTGCAGAGGGCATAGTCTGGGACTTCCAGAATGGATAAATATGGGGATAATTGACATAGTTGGGCTATATTGAGGTTAGAACAATTTACATTATATGCAATTTACGTTATAGTGGAAAAACATCTACTATCATATATATATCAATGCTTTATTATTTTACCAGTAACATGCTATAACATGGATCATCTCTGAAACACCAATAATTTGTTTGTTTCTTCTTCATCCTTTTCCAGGCACGGAAACAAAACTCTTGCTGTGAGATCATGTGATGCGAGTGCAGTGAAAAAGCTGATTGAAGGAAATGAACAAACACTATAATGTCAGGGGTGGAGCAGATGTTCAGACACAACTAGACTTCTTCTTCTCCACCTTTAAATAGACTGGGGTGCAGTTAGAAGCCCTACTGCCCTGGGTCAGTTTTTTCACTCCAATGACAATGAGAGGGGTCTATTAACATTGTGTGATGCGTGTTATATTTTTATTGCAAGACCCATCCTTCACAAGGTTAAACCCCAACCATCCATCGCAGGCCCAGGGATAATATGGAATAATCTGATTACTTCCGATTCCATGGGAACATTCCATTTTTTGATGTAAGCTAGCAGAGTATCTTTGTAAACTGATAATGAACACGGTTTGCTATTTAGGTCAAGCTGATTATCAATATACTGATAAATAACTGTGTGGCGATGCAGAGCATCCACATGCAATTATGATCTCATTGTGGCACTCATCAATACAAAATTTTATAGTAATCCCTTCTCTGTCAGAGGGGTAAGATGTTGCAAGCTACCCTGGATGCAATGGAGCTCTAGCCTAACAGTAGTTAGAAAGGCAGGACCGATCGATTCTTTCCTGGAATGTTCTGACGAAGGAACGTTTGAATACAGCCTGCAAGAAAAAAACTTGGACTCCAAAAAGTAACCCTTATACTCCTTATGCAGAAGAGTTTAATTATTCTGTTACCACCTCAGCACATCACAGGTCTCTATTCATCTCTGAAACTGGATCTGCCAGCAAAGAAAGGGTTAATTCTGCACCCAGATCCTGTATAGATAAGTTATTGTATTTCAGTGTTTTAATTCTATGGTTCCCATTCTCTAGTTAAACAAAAAAAAAAAAATTCTTTCTGAATTCTTTACCATGACATTGTATTTTATTAAAGATAATCTGAACTTTTCTGTACAAAAACGTGCAAATTAAATATGAAATAGAATCTGCAAATGTTTCCAAGTGTAGTTGCTTTTGCTTTATATATTGAGACATGGGATTCCTCCCTGGAAACAAAGATCTATTTTTTTTGTTTTCTCCTTAGTCATGTTTAAAAAAGATGATGCACAACATTATTTCTGTTTTAGTTAACCTGGTTATGTGGTTACGTATTTATGATCCAGAGGATTATTCACTAAAGGATGAGTTTAGTGACCTAAACCCATGTTTAAACTGAAAATTGCTCCCAACCTGACTATTTTGACCTGAGATCTGTCAGCTCACAGCTTAGTGAATAAACCCAACAGATACAGAAAGAGATTTTAATATATATATATATATATATGTGTGTGTTTGTGTAATTAGTTCCATTTTTAAAATTGTCATAAGGCTTTCTAATATAGTGAAGCAAATGCTTTGGTTTTCAGAAGGTACTGGTAACAGTGAGCTGTCTGACATAACAGCTTGGGAAGTGTGAGATCTTTACCATCTCGATTGAAGAAAGTGCTAGGTGTAGAAGTCTGTGTGTGCTATTACAGGTGTTAACTGTAAGTGGTACCTTTGTAAATTGTCTATGCTGCTTTTTAATGTGGCCTAATAAAACATGCTTTTATCAAAGACCATTTGACATTAGTCACATGTTCTAGCAATTCTACACTTTTGGTGTGGGGATAGAAGATTATTGCTGTCACAGTGGGGAAACTAGCATTATTCTGATTGGGAATATACACTCTGCTACATGAGTTTTAGATTAATGGGACACTATAGTCACCTGAACAACTTTAGCTTAATGAAGCAGTTTTGGTGTGTAGAACATGCCCCTGCATTCTCACTGCTCAATCCTCTGCCATTTAGGAGTTAAATCCCTTTGTTTATGAACCCTAGTCACACCTCCCTTCATGTGACTTGCACAGCCTTCCATAAACACTTCCTGTAAAGAGAGCCCTGTTTAGGCTTTCTTTATTGCAAGTTCTGTTTAATTAATATTTTCTTAGCCCCTTCTATGTTAATAGCTTGCCAGACCCTGCAAGATCCTTCTGTATGTGATTAAAGTTCAATTTAGAGATTGAGATACAGTTATTTAAGGTAAATTACATCTGTTTGAAAGTGAAACCAGTTTTTGTTTTCATGCAGGCTCTGTCAATCATAGCCAGGGGAGGTGTGGCCAGGGCTGCATAAACAGAAACAAAGTGATTTAACTCCTAAATGACAGTGAATTGAGCAGTGAAATTGCAGGGGAATGATCTATAAACTAAAACTGCTTTATTTAGCTAAAGTAATTTAGGGGACTATAGTGTTCCTTTAAGATTTTCTAAACAGCTTCTACTTTTAACAGAGGACTGCCACCTAGTGTCACAGTTTGGAAATGCACATTTCTTAATTTCACATAAATGGGAGTTTAACAACTAAATAGTGAATTTGAGTTGAATATGCAACATGTATTGTAAAATTAAAGCAAGAATGATTACGCATTTGGAAGCCAAAAGCATAGCTTGTTTGGTTGTCAATTCGCAATGTACTCTTTTATGAGCAAACCATTAACTAGGAAGGCAGGTAGTAGTACCATATTGAATAGAATGGTACAGATGTAGTCACATTTCAGTAAGAATTAGAAAGGCAGGTTGTCGCTCATGTGGTTCCCTCTCAGTGCTACAGTGTCTAGCACTTTTATGTGATGGGGTTCAGCAACATATCATCAGCTTTGTCAGATACTCATCCACAGTTTGCATAAGAAATCTCCTTAAATATCCAAAAATCTGCCAAAATATCCATGAGGGTTAGGTTTTACCCAACTCACTTTTGTATAATCAAATAATACAAATATTAGTGTTTTATTTATTAAACTGGAAATTATGGAAACTTACAAGGCAGTTGGGTTTTTATTTGCAAGTCGGGTGTGTTTGTTTTTCCGAGAAGCTACTTTGGCATGAAATTTGCAGGTCTCCCTAGCAGGGTTTTAAATTAAAGCCAAAAAGCTGAACTAAAAACAAATATATTCTGTCACCTATGCTTCCATTTTGACTACCTTGAATGTTGATATGCACTCTTAATTCTCACTTTAGTGAATAACCGTGTATAATATAGTATTTTCCAATGGACCGTGTTACTGATATACTTTAGTGCAAGGATTTCCAAGTGGTAGATCTCTGTTTTGTAGAACATTTAGACTGGCAAAGCATAATAAAAGTTGTATTTCTGATGATATAACATTTTGGACACTTCTGCCTTATGTCAAGGGTGATATTACCCAAAACATGCATATCCTTAATACTTCTATAATAATTTATTCATAAGTGTTTCTAACGTGACTGCCTGTGCATGGAAACACACATATTCCGAACATAAAATGAAAGACATTAATTACATGGAGAGGTCTCCGCATGAAATCTTTTTTTTAATTTTTTTTACCTGATGGTAGAATATTAAAAAAGGATAATGCATATGTACTATACATATAATCTGGTATAGGCAGAAAGTGGCAAGACTAATTTTCTATTACACCTGCTCAGAGGTACATATCTAGATGGCCCTCACAAAATCATGGCACTGGACCTATTTGGGGGAGAGCGCAAAGAGACCTCAAATATATTGGAATTTATTCTCTAATCTGTAAAGTGTAGTGAATTAACAATTGAATGTTAGACCAAAAAAAAAAAAGTTTTTTTTTAATTTTAATCTCACTACTTTTAATGTGTGGTAATTGCAGCCCTGTATATTTTGTCAAGTTATAAAAAAAAGTACATGTATATTATAATGCAACATGCATTTTATCGTAGTTTTTATTTGAATAAGAAGAGTTCCTGCAGTAAGTAACATACCATTTATAAACAAGTTATATTTTGCTAGTGTGTGTGTGTGTGTGTTTATTTGAAAGTTGGTGATTGTGGATTTTGAGTGATTTTTCTATCGCATTGTAATTGTGGTTTTCTTCAATAAACTGGTTGTTGAACCAGCAGAGTGCATCCCTGGTCATTTCTTTAATCTCCTTGTAGCCTTTTGTTCAACTATGTCATAGAAACCGTTCAATGCGAAAGCAGCACCAGACACAAAAAAAATGACATTTGTGTTGATTTAAAACGAGAGAAGCTGTTTTTGCACACTTCCATATACATATTTAACTCATTGCAGATCTCACGTTGGGTACATGCTACTGCATTTTTACATTAGTGAGCTATTTTGTTTGTGATAAAACAAAAACACATGCAAACGACAGATATGTAGAAAACCCGAGGCCTTCCTTGCGTAGAAAATATTTTTGATATCTACTTTTCATACCCAACGTAAAAGTAATGTTTTCATCAAAACATTTGTTGCTGAAAAGCTTTTTACTAGTGAACAGGAAGCATGTGCACCTCCTGCAATGCAATAACAAACAGAGTGAAATGGGGACATGCGTGGACAATGTATACAATTTACCCATGACCTGTAGAACATGTTCTACCCCCACCCTGTTTAGTTAACACTATCCTTTGCGGTGCCTAATGTTTAGTAGACCACTGTCATTTTGAAAATAAGTGCCCATTAAAAGTTTTTTTTTTTTTTTTTTAAAGTCAAAAGTGGAAATGTTAACTATTTAAAAGTGTCAATTTCCCACTTTATTCTAGAATTCTGGAGGTTTTTTTTCCCCAAGACCTGCAATAATGGCTATGCATGGCATTGTTTTCACAAACTAAAATTTCCCATTGTTCGATCCATTGTGACATATTAAGAAGGCAATAATTATTTTTTCTTTGCTTATTCTTGAAGATCATAGCCACAACATAAGCCTCTTTTTTTTTGATGATGTTTTGCACATTATTTTGCTTCCTATAAATGGATTGGAGGGCTCCAGTTTCTGAGCTCATGACGTGCACATCTTATTGCAGCATTATGTAGATACTTTTATACTGCTTTCATATTACCTGCATTATTAGACATCAAAGCTAATACCATACCTCTCCCAAATTGTTGTGTATTTTACGACTAATAAACTCAGCAGTATGTTTGTGCTCTCTTTTTCTTTTCTTCAATGTTTCTATGAAAACAGAAATTGGAGTGTTCTATGAGGTATTGGTAATGATTACAAAAATCACACATGACTAAAATGTACCTTTTATTGGTAATATTAAAATACAAGAAACACAAAAACACCAAAGTGATAACAATTGCACCAATAATGAATGAAAAAAATAAATTAATATAAAAAGAGGCAAACAAGGTCATGGGGGATTATCGACTAAATGTTTATGGTTCTTAATTCCCAAAATCCTGTTCAGGCCCTACTTTCAGTCGATATCTTGATTCTGGACAGATGACATGGAGTCAGTTGTAGTACTATTCTTATTATTGTCTTCTTTTCTAAGTAGCAACTATTCTTACCCTTGTACTAACAACTGCCTACCCTGGAACCTTTTTTCGGGCCTTCGAGGGCACCTATTGCTAAGGCTATAGAATCCCTAAAAATTCTTCCTAAACCAATAAAATTTTACAAAGTAAATTAGTTATTAAACTGCCAGTCCGTTCAGTTGTTTATATTAGTATAGCTGCAGGGCGCATTTCGCCACTAGGCTCATCTTATGGTTTACAAATAGGATCCTTCAAATACCATAACAATCTCATGAATTTGTTCTGTTTAGGTAGGACAGTAGCTGCCCTATATTGACAATAACATTAAGTTGTACCACTTGAACAGACATGAATCACAGGATAAATATAAGGAGTAATTAGGCAACACTTAGGTCACATACCCCTAGTATATAAATGTAGCTATCCTTCAAACAGTAGCAAACTAAATCTATCATTGTTAACCTCCAGGGAAAGGAAAATGTTACAGAAGCTCAATATGTCCCTATAATAAAATATATAATACAATTAGTCAAAGTTATTTTAGTGTTACACTGTAGCATACTGCAACTATTATATACTTGTCAGTACAATTTAGACAGTGCATCAGCTGGAATCTCAGAGTAGAGAGAGGCAAATCCATTCACCTTAATTAGCTCGAGGTATATATTTATAGTCTGATTATTTCAAGAACAAATCTACACTCTAGCCCCCGATAAAGGCGCATAGCTAAGCGCTGGGGGTGATGTGTGTGCAGTTGTGCTCTATAGTTGTTAGGAGCTGAAGCCCCTCTTAGGGTGACCATAGCTTGCAGATAGATTGTGAATGGAGAAGAGTATTTTTGATCTCTCTGCCAGCTCAAGCTCCGAACCGGTGCTCCAGGCCTCTGTCTGAGGCTGGGCCCTAGGCGTCCATCTTGGTGGTCTAATAGGTAATACTGTTCTCACTGGGAGAGATGTATCAAAATGTTTCATTCTATGAAGTGATGTAAAAATGAAGAAACCAGGTGTGGAATGTGCCTGTTGGTTTCGATTGGTAGTCATGGCGATTGCCCCACTTTCAGTACTTTATGCCACTTTTCAGAACTGAGCACTTTGATGAATCTTCTCCACTGTTGCAGCACAGCCATATTGTATAAATCTCAGAACTAAAACGTATATATTAAAATATATATAAATAATATTTAATATGTTATAGTTCTTCCATTATTGTACCACTTTACCTAATACATCCCTGTGTTTATATAGGGCTAAGTGTATGTTTCTAGCCCTTCACTATATTGACTGCTGGCGTTTTGTTTGCCACTTAGTGTGATACGTTCCAGAGATTCGTACACTAGTGTGGTAGCAGCTATTATATTTAAAAAAAAATTATAATTCTTTATTTTGAAAGAGCAAATATGGAGTCATTTACAGAATAAGAAGCCTACGTTAGCCATAATGACATTTGGTGGCAGTAGTATAACACAGCGTGTAACATATTGTCAATTTAACATCAGCGTTATTGATTCACTACCCTCTATTTTCTAATGTGGATTAGAAATTAAAAAACAAAAAATAACAGAATAAGGAAAGGGCAATGGGGGGGATTAGGGATGGCTATGGAAAGGGGGGTTTCTCCCCCCCCCTTCGATGGACCTAGCCCTGTTCGTCACCACCATTACACCACAGCTACTTCCATTATGAGAAACCCTGTAAACCATGGATCCTCAAACTCCGGCCCCCCAGATGTTGCTGAACTACAACTCCCATGATTCTCTGGCTATCTATGTAATTCAAAGAATCATGGGAGTTGTAGTTCAGAAACATCTGGGGGGCCGGAGTTTAAGGACCCATGCTGTAAACTATTGCAGTAGTCCACCCACGGTTGCCACACCTTTTTGAATTTGGCTTTAGTGTTTTGAACTTTAACAGTCAATTTTTCCATTAAGTAGATACCTTCAGAATATTTTTTTCATTATTTGCAATCGCAGCGCTCATCCAGACCTGATGCCAATGGTCACCTAGTCGCTAGCGTGAGAGATATATTTTACATATTTTTTGCACAGAGCACTTTGATATTTTCAGATCATTACATTAATTAACGGTGATTTCTGCTTATCTACACATCATTCATCATGACTCTCACTTGTACTCATTGTAAATCATTCCAGTCTTGTCTGATCGTGTTTTACATCAGGAACTTGATATTACCATGCTTTTCAACAATGTTTTATCAGGCAACATATTTTATATAAATTCTCTGACACATGTGATAGGCATCAATGGATTATCCTAGTTAATTACATTTAGTTCTTTGTATTTAAAAAATGGCAACTTCAGCATTTTGTTTGTATTTATTTGACATTCTTTATTTTTGCAGTGCTTAGAGTTACAAACAAGCTCGTGTCGCCACAAAAGCAGGTGCAAGCTAATGGAAAAAAATACAGAATAAACAATATCATGGCATTCAATAACGGCACATTTTTTAGTTAAGTGAACCTGCTAAAACCAAGTATAGCCAGATGAGTTATGCGAGGAAACAAAATAAATTAAAATATACAAGATAAGTATCTAGAAAGTTAGTCTAGTAGGCAGGCTGAGCCATAGGTGTGGCAGACTTAACTTATGGAGTATTGATTACATGAAAGGCATTGGTTTAATCGCTATAGGGTCACTATAATAGTAAGGCTTCTCAGCCAGCTTTAACCAATAGTAATATGAAATATTAAAATTAAAAAGATTCCACTGTGACTGTGCATCCTAGAAATAATGCCTCGTATGAAGGGGCTAAAAACATTAGACAGTATGTTGAAAATAATAAGAACAGTGGGCAAATAGCTAACAAGAGTCTCTATCACCCGATTCCCATTGCTGGGGTATAACTGGGACCTGTATAGAAACATAGAACCATAGAATGTGACGGCAGATAAGAACCATTCGGCCCATCTAGTCTGCCCAATTTTCTCGATCTGAGTGTAATCCATGGGTAAATCCGAGTAATCACTGCTGGTCAGGGCTCTCCGCCAGTCCCAGGCCTGTGTGGAAGTCGGCAGCACTGGAGCATGGGCTTTGATGTTCCTTTGGGTCTGAGAATTTCCCCTGTCTGGGACGAGTAGAGGTTTGAAGTGAGGGGTGCCGCTTGCGGCGTGTGATCCTCTGCCTGCGTGGCTGGTACATACAGTGCCCCGGGAGACTCTCAGCTTAGGCATGCAGACAACAGGGTGAGTAAGTCCCTTTTCGATAGAGGCATCTGTTGAGGCACCACTCACTCCCTTTGTTATGCTTTCCACGGTTCCTTCCAGCCGCTGATACGGAATAGCTTGTGCATGATTTTGAAGCTTCAGCCAGAAGTCTTGGAACACCTCATCTAGTCTCTGCAAGATGCGATCCAAGGAGTTCCGATGGGGCAAATGCATGCTCTGGGCGTCAAGTGAAGTGGCATGTAACAGGGTTGATGTTCCAGGAGGGATAAGCCAAATGGCAAATGATTTAGGCAAACTAGAAAAATGGTCAGAGCTGTGGCAACTGACATTTAATGTGGATAAAAGCAAGATAATGCATCTTGGACGTAAAAACCCAAGGGCAGAGTACAGAATATTTGATAGAGTCCTAACCTCAACATCTGAGGAAAGGGATTTAGGGGTGATTATTTCTGATGACTTAAAGGTATGCAGCCAATGTAATAGAGCAGCAGGAAATGCTAGCAGAATGCTTGGTTTTATAGGGAGAGGTATTAGCAGTAGAAAGAGGGAAGTGCTCATGCCATTGTACAGAACACTGGTGAGACCTCACTTGGAGTATTGTACGCAGTACTGGAGACCGTATCTCCAGAAGGATATTGATACTTTAGAGAGTGTTCAGAGAAGGGCTACTAAACTGGTTCATGGATTGCAGGATAAAACTTACCAGGAAAGGTTAAAGGAACTTAACATGTATAGCTTGGAGGAAAGACGAAACAGGGGGGATATGACAGAAACCTTTAAATACATAAAGGGAATCAACACAGTAAAGGCGGAGACTATATTTAAAAGAAGAAAAACTACCACAACAAAAGGACGTAGTCTTAAATTAGAGGGACAAAGGTTTAAAAATAATATCAGGAAGTATTACTTTACTGAGAGGGTAGTGGATGCATGGAATAGCCTTCAGCTGAAGTGGTAGAGGTTAACACAGTAAAGGAGTTTAAGCATGCCTGGCATAGGCATAAGGCTATCCTAACTATAAGATAAGACCAGGGACTAATGAAAGTATTTCGAAAATTGGGCAGACTAGATGGGCCGAATGGTTGTTATCTGCCGTCACATTCTATGTTTCTTACCTGGGAGCTACGAGGTTACGCTCATGGCTGCTCAGGAGAGGGACGTGCGCCAGCCCAGAGAGTCCCTGGGGTTATGAGTTGGTCTCACGACCACAGGGCTCCCGCTGACCACATTGAAGTCATTCATACTGAGTTTGCGTCACTCTCCTGGTTGGCCGGCACGAATAAAGCGCTGATTGGTTGCCCTCCCCATCCTGGGGCGCTGAGCCCCAAAGTTCACCCCCCAGTATGTGAAGTGTACTCATGCGTGTCCCTGTGTCCTGTTAGTATTTCCCAGAGCGGGAGATGGTTATCTGTTCCCCAGCCCCCTCCTGTATGTGTTTTGTGTTGTGCTGGATGGAGACCCCCTGAGGGGGTCTGTGCATAAAAAGCTGTGTGCCCAATAAACAGTCCCGTCCTGTTACTGGGGAAATGGGTCTGACCTACTCTAACCAAAGGGGATAACTAGCCTGGTTACCCAGGTCCCGCTACAATGTGGCATCGTGCCAATGACTCGTTCACAGGAAAAAGTAAAGGGTGGCCACCGAATATCTAAACCATGCTTATTATAAACTTTTCTGTAGGGAGCATGTGTGTCAGTGAACTTGTCTGTAGAGGAGGAGAGGTCTACCCACTGGAAGCTGGATCCTGGTCTTGGGTCCAGGGTGGGTGGGTGGAGGACAGCGAGACCCAAACCAAGCTGTAACGCTGGAAGTGGAGACTACAGTGCTGATGGTGTCTAAGGCGGTGCTTGTGGTACTAAGTAAGCACTAGGAAGCAGCGACTGGCGGAGGTACCCAGTCGGGGTGCCAGGCGGTCCGTCACAACATACTCCTCATAATACATTGGTAGACATAAATATGAACATGATACATGGGTGTGCTGGGGGGAGGGGCATGTATAATTGATACATGCACACACACACACACAAACCCACTGATGAACAGATACACACACATTGACGAATTCAAACATACTGTCACAATGTGTGTATTTCTGAGTGTGTCTGGCATTGTCTACCTGTGTATGTGCCTAAAAGTGTACAACTAACAGAGAGTATCCTTGTGTGTGAATGTATGTCTTTGTGAGCATGTGTCTGATCCGTATGTGTGTGGGGTAGCTGCCTGTAGAGTGTGTATGGCAAAGCTATGTTTCATGACTGTATGTATGATGGATGTCTTCAGCTGGTGGCTGTGACAGGGTGAGAAAAGAGGTAACTATGGCAGGGTGAGTGTGACAGGGTGAGGGGGGTGAATAAGACAGGGTTGTGTTGTGACTGACAGAATGAGGGAGGGTGAGAATGATAGGGGTAATTGTGACATGGTTGTGGAAGTGACTATCACAGGCTTGGGGTGAATTTGGCATGGTTGGAAGAGGGAGTGTGACAGGATTAAAGGGGGTTAATGTAACAGGGCGAGGGTGGCATGGTTGGAAGAGGGTGTTGGGGTGACAGATTTGGGGGCTGTGACAGGGTGTGTATGTGGGCTGTGACAGGGTGTGTATGTGGGCTGTGACAGGGTATGCGAATCAGTCGACCATACTGCCAATTAGGCAGCCACCTAAATCGCCTAATTAGAGAGCCGCTTCTGGCAGGGGGCCCCAACTGCTCAGTCCGCCCTTTAAAGGACAAGTACAAAAATCCAGGAAGGGGCAAGGGCCCCTTTTAGCACCCCTGCGGACCCCCATGGCATGATACATCCCTCCCATCTAATACACAAACGTAAGGAACTATACTGTTCACCTCAGTAATGGCTTATGAAGATTAAAGCGTGGTAGGGATGAATTGAAAAGGAGAGGAGCGATGATGTAGAGACCAACGTTGCGTCTGCTACTCTTCATGTGCGATGGCTGGAGAATAGGAGCTGCAAGCAGTGAATAAACTGAGGACTTTCTGAGAGTAGCAGGAGTGGGAATAGAAAAAGTGTTCTGCTGGCGCCCTGGTTATGCTCGTTCCCAAGTAGAGCAGTAGTTAGAGACCCCCGAGGGTCACAGGGAAATAAGGCTGTGAAGAGTGGAGTGGAAAGAGACGCTGAGGACTGTTGCATCGTAGTGGAAGAAGAACCACAGAGATGTGAGTAAAACATTTGGCAAAGGGGAAACTGAGAGGAGAGGCCACTCGGGAATGCAAAAATAAGGAATGATTATGTTGCAGTTTGACGAGTGTTATCCCTGTCTATTGCCAAATGTGGAAAATATATATTCCAACGTGTCAAAGGGACTATGAAAGATATTGAATTGTGACATTTGATAAAGCTTATCTGCATAATTGCATTGTTCAGAGGGAAATTAAGTAAGTGTTGGAATTGATATTTCCTAAATGTGTAAAGTATTAGTGAGATGAAAGGTTACTCCAAGGCAACTCTAAAGGGTGGAAAACTATGTACTTTGTGCAGTATACTGAATTAATTTGCAATGGCCATAAACAGATTTCCCAGGATAAAACTGAAAACGTAGAGCATCCTATAATTAAAGAAAATAAAAGGGGTAGCTATGAAAACAGATTTCTCAAATTTCCAAATATTTAAGGAATAAATACTGACTTGGCATCAAACAAAATGGCAAGAAGTTAATTTTAAGTGAAATAGGGAAGGAACAGATAAATCGAAGTTCTGTTGGTTGTTAGTGTTACCACTAATTCAGAAAAGAAATGATAAAAAGAAAATAGAAGTACCAATATTTAAGGCTCTATTACCTGTCTGGTGAAGGCCTTACATTTCAAAGAGGAGGACATACCATATATCCTCAGGCAGGTCCCCTATCTGTAAAAATGTGAATATAGAGAATATTAATTTTGGAAGTTGGTATCTCCACAATGGAAGATTTATTTATCCCCCCCAAAAATGTTAATTAAGCCCTTCCCTAATCTTTTTCCGGAGTTTAACTTACCTGAAAAATAACTAATTAACTACTTGCATGTGTGGCAAGGGGGAGGAGGTACCTTTCAAAATGCTATGAATGTAGAGCGTTCGGAAGCAAAAAAAGGTCTCGAAAATTTTGAACAAGACAGAATAATTACAAGCGATTCTTGTCAAGACATGCCATGTAATATACAAATTTGTCCAAAGGAGAGAACCTATTGCCATACAAGAGAGAGAGCTTTCAATTAAGATACAGTGTCAAGATTAGGAAGCATCATTGGCTATCACCCATAAACATATACACTATCTAAACTTGAGAGATGAACAGTAAAAAAGTACACAACAAATGGTAGATTGGGAAAGATAAAGAAAAATTATTTCAGTAGCTGTTGGAGATGCAGAAATGATATGGGCAACTTTGAACATATATGGCGGGCTATCTTGGATTTTTTTGGAGCTTTGTTGGACAGGGTTTGTACAATGTCCTAAGACAGCTCTACTCTACTTAAAGCTGAAGGGAACTTATTGTTCCCCCACCCATTAGTGGTGGGTGGGGGCCCTAAGTAATAATGGGGGGATACCTATTCTAGCCCCCGCTCGCTGGACATGGTTGGACACTATGTTCCCCCTTGTTAATTATTATAATAGATGCCCCACCATGAATGCATGGAGGACCTGTGTCATGTACACTTTATTGGATTTTAGGGAGGGTTAGAACAGTGAGCTGCTACTGGCTGCTCACTGTTTAGTAGATATGTCCCTTCTTGAGGCACGGCCAGCAGGGGCAAGATGAAGTGTTTGAACCTCCCTTATTTACTAATACTAAGTATTTTTTTAGTTAGAATTAGCAAAGTTGGCTGATAACTCCCTAATACTTGTGGGATTGCCATTATATTATATGGCAGTCCCACAGGTACTAATTTATGGGGCTATCTACTAAATGTGTGCAACCGCAGCCCGAAAATAATGCCCAAATTTAGTCAAAACACGAATGGACAAACTGTTGACATTCGGTTTGACGAAATTAGTCAATTCACTGGAGCCCTAGTCCACATGGCAGGAGGTTCGGGAATAGGGAATGAAGTTCGCACGAGAAAAGGAGGAGATAGGAATTGTGGGAAAACTTTCTGTGACACAGGAAATGGACTTAAGATCCTCCTTGTCAGGCCTAAAATATATAGCTCCCAGGTCAGATTTCCACAAAATTCTAGTTTAGTGCGTAATACCTACAGGGTTATTAACTAAAGTAATAGTTGACAGAAATTCTAAGTGAATTTCAAATTTAAAGAAACTGTATAGCTAAAAAGTAATGTATATTCTACCCCTCCAATTTCCTTAAATAGTGTAGAAATGAGCTTAGAAACATAGAAACATAGAATGTGATGGCAGATAAGAGCCATTCGGCCCATCTAGTCTGCCCAATTTTCTAAATACTTTCATTAGTCCCTAGCCTTATCCTATAGTTAGGATGGCCTTATGTCTATCCCACACATGCTTAAACTCCTTTACTGTGTTAACCTCTACCCCTTCAGCTTGAAGGCTATTCCATGCATCCACTACTACCCTCTCAGTAAAGTAATACTTCCTGATATTTTTAAACCTTTGCCCCTCTAATTTAAGATTATGTCCTCTTGTTGTGGTAGTTTTTCTTCTTTTAAATATGGTCTCCTCCTTTACGGTGTTGATTCCCTTTATGTATTTAAATGTTTCTATCATATCCCCCCGTTTCGTCTTTCCTCCAAGCTATACATTTTAAGATCCTTTAACCTTTCCTGGCAAGTTTTACCATACAATCCATGAACCAGTTTAGTAGCCCTTCTCTGAACTCTCTCTAAAATATCAATATCCTTCTAAAGATACGGTCTCCAGTACTGCGTACAATACTCCAAGTGAGGTCTCACCAGTGTTCCGTACAAAGGCATGAGCACTTCCCTCTTTCTACTGCTATACCTCTTCCTATACAACCAAGCATTCTGCTAGCATTTCCTGCTGCACTATTACATTGTCTGCCTACCTTTAAGTCATCAGAAATAATCACCCCTAAATCCCTTTCCTCAGATGTCAAGGTTAGGACTCTATCAAATATTCTGTACTCTGCCCTTGGGTTTTTACTTCCAAGATGCATTATCTTGCACTTATCCACATTAAATGTCAGTTGCCACAACTCTGACCATTTGTTTAGTTTACCTAAATCATTTGCCATGTGGCTTATCCCTCTTGGAACATCAACCCTGTTACATATCTTAGTATCATCAGCAAAATGACATACCTTACCATCAAGACCTTCTGCAATATCGCTAATAAAAATATTAAAGAGAATGGGTCCAAGTACAGATCCCTGAGACACCCCACTGGTGACAAGCCCAAGCTTCGAATATACTCCAGTGACTACAACCCTCTGTTGCCTGTCACTCAGCCACTGCCTTACCGATTCAACAATATTGGAATCCAAACTTAAAGATTGCAATTTATTGGTAAGCCTTCTATGTGCAACAGTGTCAAAAGCCTTACTGAAATCTAGGTAAACAATGTCTACTGCACCACCCTGATCTATTATTTTAGTTACCCAATCAAAAAAATCAATAAGATTAGTTTGGCATGATCTCCCTGAAGTAAACCCATGTTGTCTCTGATCTTGAAATCCGTGTGTTTTTAGATGTTCAACAATCCTATCCTTTAACATGGTTTCCATTACTTTCCCCACTACTGAAGTAAGGCTTACTGTCCTATAGTTGCCCGACTCCTCCCTATTACCTTTCTTGTGAATGGGCACAACATTTGCTAACTTCCAATTTTCTGGTACCACTGCTGTTAACAATGATTGGTTAAATAAATCTGTTAATGGTTTTGCTAGTACACCACTAAGCTATTTTAATAACGTTGGGTGTATTCCATCAGGTTTCACTGATTTATTTGTCTTTACTTTTGACAGTTGAAATAGAACCTCTTCCTCTGTAAACTCACATGTAATATATGACTCATTTGTCCTTTTTCCTAACTGAGGTCCATTTCCTTCATTTTCATCTGTAAATACTGAACAAAAATATTAATTAAGGCAGTCGGCTAGACCTTTATCCTCTTCTACATACCTTCCTTCTATTTTTAATCTAACTAATGCTTGTTTTACTTTCCTTTTCTCATTTATGTATCTAAAAAATGTTTTGTCCCCCTTTTTTTTTTACTGACTGTGCTATTTTCTCTTCTGTGTGTGATTTGGAAGCTCTTGCTTAGCCTCTTTCTGCCTAATCTTATAGATCATTCTGTCTTCCTCACTCTGTTTTTTTTTTAAATAAATGCTAACTTTTTGTTTTTTACTATTTTGGCCACATCTGCGGAGTACCACAGTGGTTTCTTGAATTTTTTGCTTTTACTGACAAGCCTAATGCAATTTTCTGTTGCCTTCAGTAGTGCAACTATTAAATAATCCCATTTCTCTTGGACTCCATTTAAATTGCTCCAGTCTGATAATGACTCCTTTACACATATTCTAATTTTAGAAAAGTCTGTTTTTCTAAAGTCTAAAACTTTTGTTTTTGTGTGGTGTGACTCAGTCACTGTTCTTATATTAAACCACACTAACTGATGATCACTGGATCCTAAACTTTCACCTACAGTAATATCTGATATCAAATCTCCATTTGTTAACACTAAATCTAGTATGGCCTCTTTACAAGTTGGCTCCTCAACGACTTGTTTTAGAGACAATCTCAGTAGGGAGTTTAGAATATGTGTGCTCCTGGCACAAGCAGCTATTTTTGTTTTCCAATTTACATCAGGAAGATTAAAGTCACCCATGATGATAACTTCCCCCTTCATTGTCATTTTAGCTATTTCCTCAACTAGTAGATTATCTAACTCTTCTATTTGTCCTGTGGGCCTATAGATCACACCTACACGAGTTACTGTGTGATTACCAAATTCTAACGTAACCCAAATGGACTCTATGTCCACCTCACTAACTTTTATTAGGCAAGATTTTATGCTATCTGTGACGGAACGCTGGCACTCCAACTGAGTACCTCCGCCAATCGATGCTCCTAGTGCTTGCTGAGGACTCCAAGCACTCCAACCGACCCCATCAGCACTGCAGACCCCATTTCCAGCGATGCAGCTGCGCTGGGGTCTCGCCGTCTCCACCCACCCTGGACCCAAGGCCAGGGTCCAGATTCCAGTGGGTGAACCTCTCTTTACCCAGAGAGCAGGAACTAAGCAGAGCTTAGTGATCATACCCTGGGGAGTATAGTGATTATAGCAATCCCTAGAGTGTAGTTCTCCAATCCCCCAACATGAGCCAAGGCTTCGAGAAAGGTACAAGATGATCTGATTTTTAATGACACACACTCTGCTTTTATGCAAGTCCCCATGCAAGGGGACATCCCACAGGGTGGGACACAGTACAACCAATCGTTTACAGGAAAACTGTAAGACACACCCAGCCCCAACATACAATCCCTCCCCTCTGCCTGTGATATAATTACTGAACACAATGGGTTAATCTAATTTATCACAGACAGGAAAAAGACTTTTTACACATATACTGTAACTTTAAAAATATGCATCATATTCACATAAAACATACATATTCAGAATTAGCATACTGTACTTTAAATATAAACATAACCAAAAATCATGCAAATCCTTCCATTAGTTCAAAAGTTAGTCGGAAGTCCTTTGTGACCAAAGGAAGCATGGCTTTTCTGCCCAAAACCAGTTCCACAGAGTCTTCTATCCTGCAGATAATTGGGAAGTAATCCAATTATCTCCAAGGACAGAGGCAAAACTCCATTGAACACATGGCAGCAAAAAGACAATAAAGACATACAATTACACAAGGTTACAATTACTACATAAAACTTATACATGCAACATATCCCCAGATAGCTTAGATCTGAGCGCACATTATTACGAAATGGCGCTCAGATCACATACATACAGTTCAATCGCCATGGAGCCAAAGTCTTTTCCATAGTCTTTTGTTACACGAATAGGCTCCATGGCATAGCTATCTGGGGTAGCACTACTACCATAGTGAAAGTCCAGAACGCCCCGGCAGAAATACACAAATAAACCTTTCTGCAGGGGAAAATACAGCTATCAGCACATGGGCCATAGTCGGAAGGCAGGAGGCTAGCCAGTAGTCCCCTCCAGGCACAAGTGGTGAAGGGCACTTCGTCACACTATCATTCACATACAGGGCCACTCTCCCTCTTTCTTGCCTTCCCTGTCTTTTCTATATAAAGAGTACCCTGGTATTGCTATGTCCAAGTCATTTTTCTCATTATACCATGTCTCAGTAACCGCGACTAAATCTACATTATCAGTTGCCATTATTGCCACAAGTTCATGGATCTTATTCCCTAAACTGCGAGCATTTGTAGACATGACTCTAAGCTTATCATTTTTTTAACACACTTGCTACAGGCACTTTCTGTCCTTGTTTTGGGGGGCAAATGGATTGATGTTTTATCACCCTTTTGCCCCCTCCTCCTTCCCCCCCTCCTTGTTTAAATACATCCTAGCAAAACCTCTGAACTGCTCACTGAGAACATTTGTTCCCTTTTGAGAAAGATGCAAACCATCTTTTTTGTACAGTTTATTTCCATTCCAAACAAAGCTACCATGAGAAATAAAGCCAAATCCTTGCTCCCGACACCATTCACCATTAAAGTTAAAGTCCCTAATACGCATCCGTCTGTCGTTCTGAGTGTTATGCACAGGCAGAAATTCAGAGAATGACAGTGTGGAAGCAACCTGCCGTATATCATTGGGAAAAACACTAAAAACTTCCTTTACCTCTGAAACCTCATTGCAAGCCAAGTCATTTGTCCCTAGATGGACAAGTACATCCAATTCCCCTTCCTGCTTTGCTCGCCTAACAATATTACAAACACGTCTCCTGTCCCTTTGAGCAGTAGCTCCGGGAAGACATCTCACAAGACCACCATTGTCAATCTCCACACGTCTTATGATGGAATCCCCCAACAACAACTGCTTTCTATTAGGCCTCACCATAGTCTCCAAGCCTGTATCCACAACACCACTAGCCTCAGTGCCTGAGCCTGTCTCCACAAAACCACTACCCTCAGTGCCTGAGCCTGTCTCCACAACACCATTACACTCTGAAAGTGCAGAAAATGAATTATGTAGAGCAATAGACTATGCAATATGCCTTTTATCCACAACTCTAAGTCTACCAGATCCTACAGTAATCCATCTGCCATTCCTAGTAAGTCTCTGCAGCAGTGGCTTTGCAGCAGTTCCAGCCTGAGTTTGTTTACCAGATAATTTACAAATCTCAGACTTAAAAAATACAATCTCCTGTCGCAATATAGAGAACTGTCTACAGATTAGACAGCATCCAAATCTCCAAAAAGTGGAACGTGAAACAAATGCATAACAACTATTACACTGAACTAACTTGCAACAGGCACTTTCTGTCCTTGTTTTGGGGGGCAAATGGATTGATGTTTTATCAAGTCTGCCATTTCAATGAGGTGAATAATTTAAATCAAACAAATCTTACATTTTTTTTGCTCTGCTGAATACCTCAGATTACCTCCAGTTTATCTCCAACCACACACTTAGAAGCAGCACTCTCCAGAATATCTCCAACGACACACTTAGAAGCAGCACTTTCCAGATTATCTCCAACCACACACTTAGAAGCAGCACTCTCCAGAATATCTCCAACGACACACTTAGAAGCAGCACTCTCCAGAATATCTCCAACGACACACTTAGAAGCAGCACTCTCCAGAATATCTCCAACCACACACTTAGAAGCAGCACTTAGATGAAGCAACCAAGCTTTAGAAGTACCTGTTATAATCTTTAATCAGATTCTGTTAATCCCTTCCCTTCAGAGACTGGGAATCAGGAACATGTTGAAATGTGAGAGAGCGGTGGCTAATGAGGCTGGGTTACACTGCTGAAACTAACTGAGATATTTCAGCTTATTAGCTTTACTTTAAGCTTAAATTGTTTAGCTGCCTGGAGTGTCCCTTTAAGGACAAAATAGACGATCTATAAAAAAAAAAAATCCTAAAGTCAGCTTTGCCTCAAACTTTAATTTCACTTTATATTCATTTTGAATTCCTGACAAATTCTCACTTTCATGAGTACCCTGCATAAGATTCTAGCACCTGAGTAAGGAAAAAAAAAAGCCTATGAGTGTTATGTGTTATGTCTGAGAGCAAGTGCCTTATGTACAGTTAAATAAGATGTTCTTAGGAACATCTTCTAATACACAAAAGGAATTAGCGAAAAGGCAGTTTCTTGTGACCTATAACTGTGAATGTCTCCTGGTAAACCTGTCTAGCACGCAATGATCTAGTTAAACATGTTTGACACAGTTGTTATTTAATCGGCATACTCTCAGCTACACAGCTTTAGGGCAGTTTCTCGATTCCATGCTCTGGAGAGTAAGAACCCTCAGAATGGCGTAACTACATTGTCGAGCATAGACAAACAAGAGTTACACAGGGATCACGGGCTATACTTCTTACAAACCCCTAATAAAGTGGCATCTGGACATTCACTTCCTATTAATAAAAAATGAAAATCAGGATACAGATGTAACATCTCTTTACAGGAGCAGTAACACATGTTTTGACTTTGATAATTCCAATTTCTACAATAATTTGCAACAAAAACTAATTATTTGATTTATTTTTTTCACTCAACATTAAATCAGACTTTTGGTTACAGTTACTGGTCACTTTAGGGAAGGTAGATATACTTATCAGAATGTCCTCCTTAAAGCGGACATCTTTTCCATCCAGGTCATTAGTTCTGGACCCCTTAATCTGCCAAGAGCCAAGTCATTATTGTACATTATGTATATGTGAGATTACAAAATGGGAGTAAATAGAATATTCTGTGAGACTGTGAGAAGATATTTATTTCCATCAGCTGACATGAGCATTGGCTGCAAAGTGCAAGGATATGGCTGTGGAAGCTCTGCTTGTTGTTAGATTTTGACAAAAAAACAAATCAGTTCTTACATGCATAGGCATTTGCAGCACATTTCATTAGAGTGTGCACCTGGAAAGTCTTTCCTTATGTTACTTTTTAATTATATGTAAGGTGACTATTTTTTAGCTGGGCACCCGCTAAGTACCCTTGCTACAGCTGCATTTGGGTAGGCTTGGGCACACATGGCTCACCATATGTGGACATCTATGACTACATGAGGCAAAACAGTCCCTATTTTGTCTCATGTATAATTTTCTGATTGCAGAGTTTCTTAGTTTTTCATAAAGATTCTATCAATCTTTATAAAATAAAAACTCAAATACACATACACTGATCAGCCACAATATTAAAACCACCTGATGCTTTTCTATCATGACCAGCATTAAGGCTTTTCAGTAAGTTGAGCTACAGTACCTCTTCTGTGTGATCGTACTAGATAAGCTAGCCCAATGATTCCCAAATCAGACCTCATGATCCACCAACAATCCAGGCTTCATCTAAATCCCTGATTTATTCCAATGGACATAATGACAAAACCTGGATTGTTGGTGGATCTTGAGGACTGGTTTGGGAAACACTGGGGTAGCCTATGCTTCCTACGTGCATCAATGAACCTTGGGTGCCCATGACCCATGGGTTTACTGGTTATCCTTACCTGCACCACTTTTCGTAGGTACTCACCACTACATACTGGGAACACCCCATAAGACTTGCTTGTTGTTTCGGAGATACCAGCTGTCTAGCCATCACTTCTTGGCCCTTGTCAAAGTCACTCAGATATTTTTGTTCGGCAATTTTTCCTGCTTCCCACACATGAAAATCAAGAACTGAGTGTTCACTTGCTACCTAATATATCCCACACCCATTGACAGCTGTGATTGTAATGATATAATCAATGTTTTCACTTCACCTGTCACACTACATCCAGTATACGAACACACACACACACTTCCTCCCTGACACACACACAGCATCAAGTAATCACACAAACAGAAGATTGAACAGTGCTGATTCAATAATTACATACATTAGTTGTAAAATCCCTTCTGGAGTGTCGTAACAGAGAGACAAAAACAGAAAAGGAGACAAATAATCATGCAACATATTAACAATAAGTGTATAGTGATAAGAAGTTAGGCCAATGGAACAATCACACTTTAGAGAGCTGAACCAGCTCTATTATAGTAGGCTTAGATGGTATAATCCCTATCTATGGATATGATGTTGAAGATTTGTGTGCTTGACTCCAGGTAAAAAGGGTTAATACATGTAGAGAGGAAACAAAAACAGAAACTTCCAATGGTATAACATAGGCCTGGGCACACCCTAATCCACGCGGCACGCCTATGGAGTGAGACCAGCAGGGCAGATCTCAGGATCCCCTCTGTCGGCTCATGCAGAGCCGGCACTATCAGAGCGCTGGCTCTGCTCTAAGCCTCCCCTCACGACCCACAGGCAGTAAGGGAGGCAGGAGAGGACCCGGGGAGCACTTGCCAGCAGCTCCGCCGGGTCCCTCTCGCGAGATTTGAGTGTTGCCACGGCAACGCTCAGATCTCCCGAAAGTGAACTCTAGCCCCCAGATTACATAAGGTAATAAGGGAGGGGGGGTGTTAAGTAACCTGCCCCCACCTCCACTAAACCCCCAGGGAAGGCAGCAGCACGGTCTCCCCTCCCTACATAAGGTAAGAAGGGAGGGGGGATATTTATTAACTATTCTTCCCCTACCTCCACATATCACCCAAACATACAGCACACACACAGGACCCACACACACAGCACACTAACAGTACCCTCACAAACACAAACAGAATCCTCCCACAGAACACTAACAGGACCCTAACAAACACACACACAGCACACAAACAGCACCCTCACAAGCATGTGCACACACACAAACACCCTCACCCACATAGCACACTACCAGCACCCTCACACACACACACACATCACACTAACAGCACTCTCACCCACACAGCAGTGTATGTGTGTGTGTGTGTATATATATATATATATATATATACACACACACACACACATACATACATACACACACATATATATATGCATACATACATATATAATGCAATAGGCTGCGCACGCCTTTGTGGTATAGTATGTAAGCAATAGACAGTACATATGCAAGTGGTATCCTACTTACATATATTACCATTATTATTATGTTATTATTTATATATTGCCAACATATTCCACAGCGCTTTACAGTGGGTGGACGAACAAACATGTAGTTGTAACCAGACAAGTTGGAGACACAGGAACAGAGGGGTTGAGGGCCCTGATCAATGAGCTTACATGCTAGCGGGAGTGGGGTAAGGTGACACAAAAGGTAAGTATAGTATTAGACTAGTGACAGTTGCAAGAGAGGAATCAGTCAGTAGCTATTAACAGTTTAATTGATATGCTTTTATGAAGAAGTGGGCTTTTAATGATTTTTTTGAAGGAGTGGAGACTGGGTGAGAAGTAAGGACAGAAGATAGACGTAAGTCTTCAGCAGAGCGTAACTGCCTAGACGGGACATACTTGTGTATTAGGGAGGATAGATAGGTGGGAGCAACATTATGTAGAGATTTGAAAGCAAGAACCAGAATTATAAATTGAGCCCTATATCTTACAGGAAGCCAATGTAGGGACTGCCAGAAGGGTGAGGCATGGTAGGTGCGGGTGGACAGGAAGATGAGCCTCGCCACCACATTCATTATGGACTGTAACGGCGCATGTTGGGAGCACATAAGATCACTGAGAAGTGGATTACAGTAGTCAAGGCGATAAAGAACAGGGGAATGAACTAGCATCTTAGTCGCATCTGACGTTAAGTAAGGTCGGATGCGCGCAATGTTTTTGAGATGGAAGCGGCAGGATTTGGCGATAGATTGAACATGAGGCATGAAGGAGAGATCGGAGTCAAAGAGAACACCTAGGCAGCGAGCCTGTGTGGTGGAGCTGATTGTAGCACAGTTGACTTGGAGGGAGACAGACACAGGAGTAGCAACACTTGAGGGAGGAAAGACCAGAATTTCAGTTTTGGTCAAGTTGAGTTTAAGAAAGTGGGCAGTTATCCAGTTAGAAATAGCAGAGAGGCAGTCAAAGACACTAAAGACCTGCTCTAGTGTAATGGAGCAAAAGGTGGCACAATCCCCACCTGAGAATATTAAGATCTGGACCAACATCAACAAAAAATAAAGTACAGAATAAAATTATTAAAAAGATTCCAAGGACTGAATAATAGATTACTATAAGTACTTTGTTATAATTATAAATAAAAACAAATAAAGAAAACTATATAAGAGTAAATAAAACAGTTAAAAACTTTACCAGTCCTCAATGGAATAACAAAAGTCTTCACTTGGCGTGTTTCGCCAAAGCTTTTTCAAAAGTTAATGAAGATGAAGCCAGTATCAGCTATTTAAACCCTCCAGGATCTTCATCAGTGGATTCCCGTGTGTCCTACAGTCATTTCTGGTTTTCAGGTAGAAGGCGTCACATAGGAAGTGACGTGGCATATTGATGTAATGTCCATTTCCTGTAAGTCTTTGATTCATAGATCTCATAGTTGTGGGAATTCCTTGTAAGTGAATTGCAGCTACCTTACTATAATAGTGAGCGCTTATTACTTTCGATATTCTTTCAGATACTCAAGTAATCACACACACCTTTCTCTAAAAACACACACAGACATTATAAGTGCCTGAAAGATGGTGGTGGAATGGATAGTGGGCCCTGGATGGTTGGTGGACGGCCACCCTGTTCCAACAAGGCTGTGACGTCAGCAAGGCGGTGGTGGAGTGATGTTTTGGGCCAAAATCATGGGAAGAGAGCTGGTCGGCCCCCGTTAGGGTCCCCGAAGGTGTAAGGATGACCTCTGCAAAGTATGTGGAGTTTCTGATTGACCACTTTCTTCCCTGGTACAGAAGGAAGAACTATGCTTTCCGTAATAAAACCATCTTCATGCATGACAATGCACCATCTCATGCTGCAAAAAATACCTCTGGATCAACGGCTGCTATGGGGATAAAAGGAGAGAAAGTCATGGTGTGGCCTCCATCCTCCCCTGACCTCAATCCTATTGAGATCCTTTGGAGCATCCTCAAGCAAAAGATCTATGAGGGTGGGAGGCAATTTACATCCAAACATCAGCTCTGGGAGGCTGTTCTGACATCTTGCAAACAAATTC
>OW240914.1:128503098-128542998 GCA_933207985.1 Pelobates cultripes | reverse complement strand
CACAAAGTTCTGGGAGTACAACTGATTTTTATTGTGCCACACTCTGCTTTTTATGCACAGACCCCCAGCATGGGGTCTCCATACAACACAACACAAATCCCTCCCACTGTGTTTGGGAAATAATTGAGTCAAAGACCGGTAGCTCAGTTATCTCTCAGTTACAGGGAACCATACAAACAAATATTCAAAACACCCCAAAAGTACATTCAAAATACACAGGAACACCACAAGTCTTATATCCCCAAATAGCCTAAATCTGAGCACCCAAGTTGCCCAAAAAGATCAGATCAACTCGGTAGAATGGAATCGCCTTTCGGTTAAAGTTCTGACCGGCCGGCCACGAGGTGGTAGCCCAAAACAGTTCCAGGGAAAAAGAGACAGCGGCCGGTAAACTTTCAGTTCCAGTGCTAAGACCAACAAATGCTCCCCCTGGCTCTTAGGGAGCAGGTGCTCCCCACAGTCATTAGTATCTTTCTCCAGAACAGCGCTCTCTTGACTCGTCTGTGAGTGGAACAGGCAGTGGTACAGTTTACCCAGGGGTTAGCGGGAAAAGCCGTCTGGTCCTGGGGCCTTATTTAGTTTCGATGTATCTATGACTTCTTTAATCTCTAATAAACCCATTGGTTGATTTAATTTCTATAAATGTTCCTTGCTTATTTTTTGAAGTTTTAAATTCGATAAAAAAAGGTTTTAATTTGAAATTTAGAATATTACTTGAATTAATGTTAAAGAGAGAATTATAGTAGTCACGAAAAGTGTTTGAAATTTTCTGTAGGGATAGAAAAGTTTGTTTTCCTACTATCAATTTTTTTGATGATTTCAGTTTTCTATTTTTGCTATTTTGTATTATTTTACCTGTTTTATTGTTGTCATAATAATAATAAAAAAAGTATTATATTTAATAATAATAATTTTTTTTTTTAATAAAAATAAAATTTTTGTTTTAATCTTTGGATATTTTTATTGATGATTTCTACAAACTTCCCCTTCATTCGTTCCCTTATTTGACTTAGTTTATTTACCATATCAGTCTCTACATTGTTTTTATGGATGTTTTCCATCTTAGACAGTTTGATATAGAGATTTTCCCCTCTTTTTTTTTTACCCCCTTAATCCCCCCCCCCCCTTCATTTGTAAGCCCATCTTAATGCAAAATCCTCTCATTAAACAGTTGAAAGATACCCATAAAGTTACATCAGATACTTCTACATTGTCATTGATTACCCTTGCCTTCTCTGCTTCCTCATATAATACTTTAAAGCAGGGGTTACCACCTAGTAACCCCCCCCACCACCACTATTATCAAAGTACCCATAGTGATCTATTTAATCTTAGAACAAGTTTAAATTTCCAAATGAAATTTAGGGGTTGTTGATTTGGAGCATATATATTAAGTAGGGTATATGTTATGTTGCTTAATTTGACTATTGTGATCTGATATTGCTCCTTTATTTCTCCTTCACTATGGATTAATTCCACTATTGATTTATTTGAAAATAAAATAAGAGTTAGAGTTTGCCGCATAAATCTAAGGGAAACTTCAGTATTTCCATTACTTAATTAGATCCGTGATCCAGTGAGTTTCCTGAATAAAAGCAACATTTATTTTTTGCTCCTTCATAAGAGTGTATAAATCTCTTTTAGATCGCTAAATTTAACCCTTGGTATTAAGTGATAAAAACTTTAAAGACATAAATATCAGGGTTTAAAAGGTCTTTTTTTACCTGGATATTTCGCTTTTTAAATCCCCCCTGCATTCAAACATGCCTATTTTCCTCCCACTACTTGACAGATAAGGAGACGAGATAAACTAGCTCTAAGCCTATATTGTTGGCAAAATAAATTGTATAAAACCTAACTTTTAATATATATATATATATATATATATATATATATATATTGTGATCCTTGTTTGCAGGTAGCACGGTCCTCTAGGGCAAAAACATGCACAGTCCTTGTAGTTGCAAATACTCCAGGCACTTTATTTGTAAGTTCACACAGGATACAGCAGTTAAATGAAAACATAAATGTAACAGAAAACCCTATAAACAAAAAACCTAGCTCGTCTGAGCACTAACTGACATAAGTTTCCCTATCTCTCAGGGTTACACTAAACAATATTGCACCAACCTTTTAGATAGCAACACTCTGCTATCTAACCTGTTGCTTTCCTTTCTGCACTCCCAGTGCTCCAAGCCAGCTTTGCACTGACTGCTTTCCTTTCTGCACTCCCAGTGCTCCAAGCCAGCCTTGCCCTGACTGCTTTCCTTTCCGCACTCCCAGTGCCTAGTCTCTTTGACTCTATCTGGAGAGATCAGCCTCTCTCCTACCTGCTTCCTGGGAGGAAGCCAGCAATCCCCCTCTACCTGTCTAGCAGGGAGGAGTTTATTCCCACTGCAACAGCTCATTAACTGCAGCTGAGCAGTGGGTTGGAGACAGTCCAAAAACCCTGGCCTGGATCTATGTCTCCCCAGAAAACCACTAAACTGTGGAGTGGAGCATTGGCCCACCCTTCTCTCCAAATGCTCCACCCCAGGGGCCCATAACTAAACAATGCGTTGTGTTGTGCAAAACACAAACTACACATACTCCCCCTGGGGTTAAAAGGCCTATCTGCCTTCACTTTATCACATATCCTCCCCCCCAGCTCAGACCCATCGGGTCGAGCGACCTTAGAACACAAACCACGAATGTTCACGTCACCTGGGGCTGTACCAGCCCTGACTTGCTCCTCAGTTACAGAAAGTGGCCTATTGTAGATGGCTGCTACCTTGCTCCCTTGTAGTTTAAGGAACCCCCACCCAAGCGGACAACCCAAATAGTTAGCTGCCTCAAATCCTAGATAACACTTAGTGTTAGCGGTCAGACCGACAGCCCTTACATTATTCACAACTAACTGGACCTTCATCAGGTGTGCTTCCAAGTCCACCCTGTGAATCGCCATATCACCAAGGTAGGCAGCGGCATTCTCTCCGTGGGGCCAAAGTATCTTATTCATATGCTGAAATGGGGCTGGTGCACTATGCCACCTGAATGGCAGTACTTTATGTTGCCATAACCCTTTGGGAGTAGAAAACGCTGTCCTTCCCTTTGCTGTCTCTGTCAGGGGAACCTGCCAATACCTTATGACCAGGTCCAAGGTACTCAGAAACCTGGCCTTACCTATACGCTCTTGTGTTTGAGCTACATGTACTACAGGGCATTTAACTTTTACTACCTCTGTGGCAAACTCTACCTCTGCCATGGGGTATGTGCGGGTGTCACCATGTGTACCCACAATATCAAACACTTGTCTTAAATCACATTTTTCTGGCTGGAGCAGAACACTTTTCAAAGTAGCCTCACTCCCTGAATTAATTAGTGCTTGTGCACTCTTCCCTACCACCATCACCACTTTTAGCTGTGCTGTAACACCACCAGTCACCATACACATCTTTAAGCAAGGCAATACTATCCTATGCAGAGCCCTTATTCCTATGTCACACTGTATTGGCTCTTCACTCTCAGGACAGTTATATGTAATATGTCCATGCATGTGGCAGTTGAAGCATCTGAGTTTCTCAGTCTGGTCTCGTAGCTGTAATGGGACTTTTGGGTACGTTCTACCATTATATTGTCCCAGACTCAGTATCAGATTTTGTCCTTTCTTTCCAGTTTCCCCGCTTATTTGGTTGCTAGCAGATCTAGGCTGATGATCAGTACTGTGTGGCTCTTTAGTAGCCAAGTTCCTCTGAATCATCATCTGCTTCCACATCCACAGCAGCTTCTGGTTTGATAGTCTCTCAATGTCCGAGTTACTTTCAAACGCAAACTTTACAAAAGCTTTGTGTGTAACTAACTTTTCTATATCACTTATACGTCCAGTTGTTTCATAAGACGAATTTGCTGGATGCTCAACCTCTTCAAGACCTGGTTCTGTCACCAGCTCATCCTTCACTGGAACCGGTCCCTCCATGAAGGGCTTCACAACATCCTCCATCTGTTCTGTGAATCCCTGGGAACCTTCATTGCTTTCTACGGTTAATGCTACAGGTCTCATCTCTATATCCTCAGGGGGTTGGCCAAGGAGGCTGTCTAGAGCACCCTCCTCCTGCATGAATGCAGCCCTTGATCCCAGCTCCATCCTATCATGCTCGGCCTGGCTTGGCATGGAGCGCTGTTCTACCTGAGGCCCAGACTCCTGGCTTAGTTCATCTCTCCTTTGCCTGGTTTCCTCCCCAGGGGTATCCTCCACTTGCTCGGCCTTGAGTGGCCACCTCTCAGTGTCAGAAATGCTTTCCTCTGGGCTGTCTGGCAGTCTCCCTGTTCCCTTGGGGGTGTCCAGAGACGCAGTCATGGCCTCTCGCTGGATCATGACAGCCCCGGTATCAAACAGCCGGTCAGGCAGTCCGAGTCCCGCCTTTAATTCCACGACTGTGTTCCCAGAGTCTGGCAGCTGTTCCAGGTAGTTAGTGCGCCCAGGCCTTGTAGCAGTAGTCTTTGCCAGCAGATCCAGTTCTATGGCTCCCAAATAATCCTTCAAAGTCTTTGTAGCAATACCAGACGTGTTTGAAATATTTAATTCAGCTGCGCCAATGTCACCTGCTTTGTAACTTTCGCCTTGGTCGGGCTTAGGTGCGGACGTGCCCATCTTATCACCACAGCTTGGTTCTGTAACTGTCGCTCTCTCTTGGCTTAGATCAGAAGCAGCTACTTTGCCTTTCTTTTCTCTGCCAAACTGTTCAACAGCTGGTCGACAATCTTGGGTAGCCTCGGCTACTAAACAGTGCACCGCATTGCTATACTCAGCTGGGGTGCTTTGCTTCTCTCCATTAAGCTCAGCTCTTTTGCAGTTGTCTTCTCTGACTCCCCAAGTCAGTCTGCTTTTCATGCCTTTAACTTGTTCAATTGGGTGTACATCAGGGGCTCCTGCTTCGTTTTCTTTTATATGTGATCCCCCTGGAATTGCATCTATTCCCTTCTCTTCACCTGTCCTTCTGGACGCTTCACTTAGAAAATCTAGAACTCTTGTTTCCACTATAAAATCTGGGTTCCACAATAACTGGTCATCATTTTCATACACTCTTTCAGTTTCCTTGTACTTGCAGATGCCAACTGGAATCTCTGCCTGGAACATGGAACCAACCATTATTTCCTTTTGCCAGTCTTCTGAAGGAACATAATCCTCATCATCCTCTGATTCTTCTTCTGTTACCTTGGGAAGATTTATCAGTACCTTTCTGTTTTCAAATGTCTTTCCAGCATTCTCTTGAAACATGCAAGATTCAGTTTCTGAGCATGAAAATATTTTTGTTTCCAACTCTTTTCCCAAGATCGCTTTATCTGTTGTGATGCCATACAGAGCAAGTTTGAGGCTTTCATGTGAAGCTGCAACGTTTTGATTTTCAAATAAACACTTGTCAACTTCAGTAATCAGTTTGTCTCGTTCTCCCTTCTGATTCCTCTGACCTCTCTTACTTTGGCGCATGTCATCACTGTCACCATCACTGCCTCTTGACAATTCCGGGTTTTCCTTTAGATTTGCTGGTCTCGTTACTACCTTTTTCTCTTTTGCTTTTTGTTCCATGGATGATCCAACTGCCTTTTCACCATCTTCCACATTATCACTGCTTTCAGGATCAATTTTATCCTTCTTGCCTTTTAATTCCGGTTCTCTCTCTTCTGTGTGTTTCTCAACATCAAGCTTTGCTGCCTCCATGCTTTTCAGCTTGCTAAAGACTTCTTCTACTGCCTCTGTCATCTTATGCAGGATGTCAGTAGCTTGATTACGGGGTCCCTTGTCCCCACACACCCTGCTGGAGGCAATCTGCAAAACATCAGTAAGGGCAGCTCTATACTCCTGCTGAGCGTCCCTCAGGTTCTTAATCTGTGCAGCCAGGAAATGGTTGGTGTTTTGTTGTATAGCAGTTGCCTCTTGTTGTACAGCAGTTGCCTGTACCAGAGCCTTCAGCAGGTCCTCCATTATAGCACCAAGCAGGTAATAGTCTTAAAGGTACAGTGCTACTATTTTTTTTTTTTTTTTAAACAGGTCTGCAAAAATAAAAAGTCCTCAAGCAGACTACTGAATGACTGGCACACCCACAGACCCTCAATTTGCTACTATGCCCGCATTCTCCACCATATTGTGATCCTTGTTTGCAGGTAGCACGGTCCTCTAGGGCAAAAACATGCACAGTCCTTGTAGTTGCAAATACTCCCGGCACTTTATTTGTAAGTTCACACAGGATACAGCAGTTAAATGAAAACATAAATGTAACAGAAAACCCTATAAACAAAAACCTAGCTCGTCTGAGCACTAACTGACATAAGTTTCCCTATCTCTCAGGGTTACACTAAACAATATTGCACCAACCTTTTAGATAGCAACACTCTGCTATCTAACCTGTTGCTTTCCTTTCTGCACTCCCAGTGCTCCAAGCCAGCTTTGCCCTGACTGCTTTCCTTTCTGCACTCCCAGTGCTCCAAGCCAGCCTTGCCCTGACTGCTTTCCTTTCCGCACTCCCAGTGCCTAGTCTCTTTGACTCCATCTGGAGAGATCAGCCTCTCTCCTATCTGCTTCCTGGGAGGAAGCCAGCAATCCCCCTCTACCTGTCTAGCAGGGAGGAGTTTATTCCCACTGCAACAGCTCATTAACTGCAGCTGTGCAGTGGGTTGGAGACAGTCCAAAAAACCCTGGCCTGGATCTATGTCTCCCCAGAAAACCACTAAACTGTGGAGTGGAGCATTGGCCCACCCTTCTCTCCAAATGCTCCACCCCAGGGGCCCATAACTAAACAATGCATTGTGTTGTGCAAAACACAAACTACACATACTCCCCCTGGGGTTAAAAGGCCTATCTGCCTTCACTTTATCACAACTGCTATACCTCTTCCTATACAACCAAGCATTCTGCTAGCATTTCCTGCTGCACTATTACATTGTCTGCCTACCTTTAAGTCATCAGAAATAATCACCCCTAAATCCCTTTCCTCAGATGTCAAGGTTAGGACTCTATCAAATATTCTGTACTCTGCCCTTGGGTTTTTACTTCCAAGATGCATTATCTTGCACTTATCCACATTAAATGTCAGTTGCCACAACTCTGACCATTTGTTTAGTTTACCTAAATCATTTGCCATGTGGCTTATCCCTCTTGGAACATCAACCCTGTTACATATCTTAGTATCATCAGCAAAATGACATACCTTACCATCAAGACCTTCTGCAATATCGCTAATAAAAATATTAAAGAGAATGGGTCCAAGTACAGATCCCTGAGACACCCCACTGGTGACAAGCCCAAGCTTCGAATATACTCCAGTGACTACAACCCTCTGTTGCCTGTCACTCAGCCACTGCCTTACCGATTCAACAATATTGGAATCCAAACTTAAAGATTGCAATTTATTGGTAAGCCTTCTATGTGCAACAGTGTCAAAAGCCTTACTGAAATCTAGGTAAACAATGTCTACTGCACCACCCTGATCTATTATTTTAGTTACCCAATCAAAAAAATCAATAAGATTAGTTTGGCATGATCTCCCTGAAGTAAACCCATGTTGTCTCTGATCTTGAAATCCGTGTGTTTTTAGATGTTCATCAATCCTATCCTTTAACATGGTTTCCATCACTTTCCCCACTACTGAAGTAAGGCTACTGTCCTATATAGTTGCCCGACTCCTCCCTATTACCTTTCTTGTGAATGGGCACAACATTTGCTAACTTCCAATTTTTCTGGTACCTGCTGGTAACAATGATTGGTTAAATAAATCTGTTGTTAATGGTTTTGCTAGTACACCACTAAGCTATTTTAATAACGTTAAGGTGTATTCCATCCAGGTTTCACTGATTTATTTGTCTTTACTTTTGACAGTTGAAATAGAACCTCTTCCTCCTGTAAACTCACATGTAATATATGACTCATTTATCCTTTTCTTAACTGAGGTCCCTTTCCATCATTTTCATCTGTAAATACAGAACAAAAATATTAATTGAGGCAGTCAGCTAGACCTTTATCCTCTTCTACATACCTTCCTTCTTTTGTTTTTAATCTAACTAATGCTTGTTTTACTTTTCTTTTCTCATTTATGTATCTAAAAAATGTTTTATCCCCCTTTTTTACTGACTGTGCTATTTTCTCTTCTGTGTGTGATTTGGAAGCTCTTATAACTTGCTTAGCCTCTTTCTGCCTAATCTTGTAGATCATTTTGTCTTCCTCACTCTGTTTTTTTTTTTTTTTTTTTTTAATTCCTAAATGCTAACTTTTTTTTTTTACTATTTTTGCCACATCTGCGGAGTACCACAGTGGTTTCTTGATCTTTTGCTTTTACTGACAAGCCTAATGCAATTTTCTGTTGCCTTCAGTAGTGCAACTATTAAATAATCCAATTTCACTTGGACTCCATTTAAAATTCTCCAGTCTGATAATGACTCCTTTACACAAATTCTAATTTTAGAAGAGTCTGTTTTTCTAAAGTCTAAAACTTTTGTTTTTGTGTGGTGTGACTCAGTCACTGTTCTTATATTAAACCACACTAACTGATGATCACTTCATCATAAAGTTTCACCTACAGTAATATCTGATATCAAATCTCAATTTGTTAACACTAAATCTAGTATGGCCTCTTTACAAGTTGGCACCTCAACGACTTGTTTTAGAGACATTCTCAGTAGGGAGTTTAGAATATGTGTGCTCCTGGCACAAGCAGCTATTTTTGTTTTCCAATTTACATCAGGAAGATTAAAGTCACCCATGATGATAACTTCCCCCTTCATTGTCATTTTAGCTATTTCCTCAACTAGTAGATTATCTAACTCTTCTATTTGTCCTGTGGGCCTATAGATCACACCTACACGAGTTACTGTGTGATTACCAAATTCTAACGTAACCCAAATGGACTCTATGTCCACCTCACTAACTTTTATTAGGCAAGATTTTATGCTATCTGTGACGGAACGCTGGCACTCCAACTGAGTACCTCCGCCAATCGATGCTCCTAGTGCTTGCTGAGGACTCCAAGCACTCCAACCGACCCCATCAGCACTGCAGACCCCATTTCCAGCGATGCAGCTGCGCTGGGGTCTCGCCGTCTCCACCCACCCTGGACCCAAGGCCAGGGTCCAGATTCCAGTGGGTGAACCTCTCTTTACCCAGAGAGCAGGAACTAAGCAGAGCTTAGTGATCATACCCTGGGGAGTATAGTGATTATAGCAATCCCTAGAGTGTAGTTCTCCAATCCCCCAACATGAGCCAAGGCTTCGAGAAAGGTACAAGATGATCTGATTTTTAATGACACACACTCTGCTTTTTTGCAAGTCCCCATGCAAGGGGACATCCCACAGGGTGGGACACAGTACAACCAATCGTTTACAGGAAAACTGTAAGACACACCCAGCCCCAACATACAATCCCTCCCCTCTGCCTGTGATATAATTACTGAACACAATGGGTTAATGTAATTTATCACAGACAGGAAAAAGACTTTTTACACATATACTGTAACTTTAAAAATATGCATCATATTCACATAAAACATACATATTCAGAATTAGCATACTGTACTTTAAATATAAACATAACCAAAAATCATGCAAATCCTTCCATTAGTTCAAAAGTTAGTCGGAAGTCCTTTGTGACCAAAGGAAGCATGGCTTTTCTGCCCAAAACCAGTTCCACAGAGTCTTCTATCCTGCAGATAATTGGGAAGTAATCCAATTATCTCCAAGGACAGAGGCAAAACTCCATTGAACACATGGCAGCAAAAAGACAATAAAGACATACAATTACACAAGGTTACAATTACTACATAAAACTTATACATGCAACATATCCCCAGATAGCTTAGATCTGAGCGCACATTATTACGAAATGGCGCTCAGATCACATACATACAGTTCAATCGCCATGGAGCCAAAGTCTTTTCCATAGTCTTTTGTTACACGAATAGGCTCCATGGCATAGCTATCTGGGGTAGCACTACTACCATAGTGAAAGTCCAGAACGCCCCGGCAGAAATACACAAATAAACCTTTCTGCAGGGGAAAATACAGCTATCAGCACATGGGCCATAGTCGGAAGGCAGGAGGCTAGCCAGTAGTCCCCTCCAGGCACAAGTGGTGAAGGGCACTTCGTCACACTATCATTCACATACAGGGCCACTCTCCCTCTTTCTTGCCTTCCCTGTCTTTTCTATATAAAGAGTACCCTGGTATTGCTATGTCCAAGTCATTTTTCTCATTATACCATGTCTCAGTAACCGCGACTAAATCTACATTATCAGTTGCCATTATTGCCACAAGTTCATGGATCTTATTCCCTAAACTGCGAGCATTTGTAGACATGACTCTAAGCTTATCATTTTTTTAACACACTTGCTACAGGCACTTTCTGTCCTTGTTTTGGGGGGCAAATGGATTGATGTTTTATCACCCTTTTGCCCCCTCCTCCTTCCCCCCCTCCTTGTTTAAATACATCCTAGCAAAACCTCTGAACTGCTCACTGAGAACATTTGTTCCCTTTTGAGAAAGATGCAAACCATCTTTTTTGTACAGTTTATTTCCATTCCAAACAAAGCTACCATGAGAAATAAAGCCAAATCCTTGCTCCCGACACCATTCACCATTCAAGTTAAAGTCCCTAATACGCATCCGTCTGTCGTTCTGAGTGTTATGCACAGGCAGAAATTCAGAGAATGACAGTGTGGAAGCAACCTGCCGTATATCATTGGGAAAAACACTAAAAACTTCCTTTACCTCTGAAACCTCATTGCAAGCCAAGTCATTTGTCCCTAGATGGACAAGTACATCCAATTCCCCTTCCTGCTTTGCTCGCCTAACAATATTACAAACACGTCTCCTGTCCCTTTGAGCAGTAGCTCCGGGAAGACATCTCACAAGACCACCATTGTCAATCTCCACACGTCTTATGATGGAATCCCCCAACAACAACTGCTTTCTATTAGGCCTCACCATAGTCTCCAAGCCTGTATCCACAACACCACTACCCTCATTGCCTGAGCCTGTCTCCACAGCACTACTACCCTCAGTGCCTGAGCCTGTCTCCACAAAACCACTACCCTCAGTGCCTGAGCCTGTCTCCACAACACCATTACACTCTGAAAGTGCAGAAAATGAATTATGTAGAGCAATAGACTATGCAATATGCCTTTTATCCACAACTCTAAGTCTACCAGATCCTACAGTAATCCATCTGCCATTCCTAGTAAGTCTCTGCAGCAGTGGCTTTGCAGCAGTTCCAGCCTGAGTTTGTTTACCAGATAATTTACAAATCTCAGACTTAAAAAATACAATCTCCTGTCGCAATATAGAGAACTGTCTACAGATTAGACAGCATCCAAATCTCCAAAAAGTGGAACGTGAAACAAATGCATAACAACTATTACACTGAACTAACTTGCAACAGGCACTTTCTGTCCTTGTTTTGGGGGGCAAATGGATTGATGTTTTATCAAGTCTGCCATTTCAATGAGGTGAATAATTTAAATCAAACAAATCTTACATTTTTTTTGCTCTGCTGAATACCTCAGATTACCTCCAGTTTATCTCCAACCACACACTTAGAAGCAGCACTCTCCAGAATATCTCCAACGACACACTTAGAAGCAGCACTTTCCAGATTATCTCCAACCACACACTTAGAAGCAGCACTCTCCAGAATATCTCCAACCACACACTTAGAAGCAGCACTCTCCAGAATATCTCCAACGACACACTTAGAAGCAGCACTCTCCAGAATATCTCCAACGACACACTTAGAAGCAGCACTCTCCAGAATATCTCCAACCACACACTTAGAAGCAGCACTCTCCAGAATATCTCCAACCACACACTTAGAAGCAGCACTTAGATGAAGCAACCAAGCTTTAGAAGTACCTGTTATAATCTTTAATCAGATTCTGTTAATCCCTTCCCTTCAGAGACTGGGAATCAGGAACATGTTGAAATGTGAGAGAGCGGTGGCTAATGAGGCTGGGTTACACTGCTGAAACTAACTGAGATATTTCAGCTTATTAGCTTTACTTTAAGCTTAAATTGTTTAGCTGCCTGGAGTGTCCCTTTAAGGACAAAATAGACGATCTATAAAAAAAAAAAATCCTAAAGTCAGCTTTGCCTCAAACTTTAATTTCACTTTATATTCATTTTGAATTCCTGACAAATTCTCACTTTCATGAGTACCCTGCATAAGATTCTAGCACCTGAGTAAGGAAAAAAAAAAGCCTATGAGTGTTATGTGTTATGTCTGAGAGCAAGTGCCTTATGTACAGTTAAATAAGATGTTCTTAGGAACATCTTCTAATACACAAAAGGAATTAGCGAAAAGGCAGTTTCTTGTGACCTATAACTGTGAATGTCTCCTGGTAAACCTGTCTAGCACGCAATGATCTAGTTAAACATGTTTGACACAGTTGTTATTTAATCGGCATACTCTCAGCTACACAGCTTTAGGGCAGTTTCTCGATTCCATGCTCTGGAGAGTAAGAACCCTCAGAATGGCGTAACTACATTGTCGAGCATAGACAAACAAGAGTTACACAGGGATCACGGGCTATACTTCTTACAAACCCCTAATAAAGTGGCATCTGGACATTCACTTCCTATTAATAAAAAATGAAAATCAGGATACAGATGTAACATCTCTTTACAGGAGCAGTAACACATGTTTTGACTTTGATAATTCCAATTTCTACAATAATTTGCAACAAAAACTAATTATTTGATTTATTTTTTTCACTCAACATTAAATCAGACTTTTGGTTACAGTTACTGGTCACTTTAGGGAAGGTAGATATACTTATCAGAATGTCCTCCTTAAAGCGGACATCTTTTCCATCCAGGTCATTAGTTCTGGACCCCTTAATCTGCCAAGAGCCAAGTCATTATTGTACATTATGTATATGTGAGATTACAAAATGGGAGTAAATAGAATATTCTGTGAGACTGTGAGAAGATATTTATTTCCATCAGCTGACATGAGCATTGGCTGCAAAGTGCAAGGATATGGCTGTGGAAGCTCTGCTTGTTGTTAGATTTTGACAAAAAAACAAATCAGTTCTTACATGCATAGGCATTTGCAGCACATTTCATTAGAGTGTGCACCTGGAAAGTCTTTCCTTATGTTACTTTTTAATTATATGTAAGGTGACTATTTTTTAGCTGGGCACCCGCTAAGTACCCTTGCTACAGCTGCATTTGGGTAGGCTTGGGCACACATGGCTCACCATATGTGGACATCTATGACTACATGAGGCAAAACAGTCCCTATTTTGTCTCATGTATAATTTTCTGATTGCAGAGTTTCTTAGTTTTTCATAAAGATTCTATCAATCTTTATAAAATAAAAACTCAAATACACATACACTGATCAGCCACAATATTAAAACCACCTGATGCTTTTCTATCATGACCAGCATTAAGGCTTTTCAGTAAGTTGAGCTACAGTACCTCTTCTGTGTGATCGTACTAGATAAGCTAGCCCAATGATTCCCAAATCAGACCTCATGATCCACCAACAATCCAGGCTTCATCTAAATCCCTGATTTATTCCAATGGACATAATGACAAAACCTGGATTGTTGGTGGATCTTGAGGACTGGTTTGGGAAACACTGGGGTAGCCTATGCTTCCTACGTGCATCAATGAACCTTGGGTGCCCATGACCCATGGGTTTACTGGTTATCCTTACCTGCACCACTTTTCGTAGGTACTCACCACTACATACTGGGAACACCCCATAAGACTTGCTTGTTGTTTCGGAGATACCAGCTGTCTAGCCATCACTTCTTGGCCCTTGTCAAAGTCACTCAGATATTTTTGTTCGGCAATTTTTCCTGCTTCCCACACATGAAAATCAAGAACTGAGTGTTCACTTGCTACCTAATATATCCCACACCCATTGACAGCTGTGATTGTAATGATATAATCAATGTTTTCACTTCACCTGTCACACTACATCCAGTATACGAACACACACACACACTTCCTCCCTGACACACACACAGCATCAAGTAATCACACAAACAGAAGATTGAACAGTGCTGATTCAATAATTACATACATTAGTTGTAAAATCCCTTCTGGAGTGTCGTAACAGAGAGACAAAAACAGAAAAGGAGACAAATAATCATGCAACATATTAACAATAAGTGTATAGTGATAAGAAGTTAGGCCAATGGAACAATCACACTTTAGAGAGCTGAACCAGCTCTATTATAGTAGGCTTAGATGGTATAATCCCTATCTATGGATATGATGTTGAAGATTTGTGTGCTTGACTCCAGGTAAAAAGGGTTAATACATGTAGAGAGGAAACAAAAACAGAAACTTCCAATGGTATAACATAGGCCTGGGCACACCCTAATCCACGCGGCACGCCTATGGAGTGAGACCAGCAGGGCAGATCTCAGGATCCCCTCTGTCGGCTCATGCAGAGCCGGCACTATCAGAGCGCTGGCTCTGCTCTAAGCCTCCCCTCACGACCCACAGGCAGTAAGGGAGGCAGGAGAGGACCCGGGGAGCACTTGCCAGCAGCTCCGCCGGGTCCCTCTCGCGAGATTTGAGTGTTGCCACGGCAACGCTCAGATCTCCCGAAAGTGAACTCTAGCCCCCAGATTACATAAGGTAATAAGGGAGGGGGGGTGTTAAGTAACCTGCCCCCACCTCCACTAAACCCCCAGGGAAGGCAGCAGCACGGTCTCCCCTCCCTACATAAGGTAAGAAGGGAGGGGGGATATTTATTAACTATTCTTCCCCTACCTCCACATATCACCCAAACATACAGCACACACACAGGACCCACACACACAGCACACTAACAGTACCCTCACAAACACAAACAGAATCCTCCCACAGAACACTAACAGGACCCTAACAAACACACACACAGCACACAAACAGCACCCTCACAAGCATGTGCACACACACAAACACCCTCACCCACATAGCACACTACCAGCACCCTCACACACACACACACATCACACTAACAGCACTCTCACCCACACAGCAGTGTATGTGTGTGTGTGTGTATATATATATATATATATATATACACACACACACACACATACATACATACACACACATATATATATGCATACATACATATATAATGCAATAGGCTGCGCACGCCTTTGTGGTATAGTATGTAAGCAATAGACAGTACATATGCAAGTGGTATCCTACTTACATATATTACCATTATTATTATGTTATTATTTATATAGTGCCAACATATTCCACAGCGCTTTACAGTGGGTGGACGAACAAACATGTAGTTGTAACCAGACAAGTTGGAGACACAGGAACAGAGGGGTTGAGGGCCCTGATCAATGAGCTTACATGCTAGCGGGAGTGGGGTAAGGTGACACAAAAGGTAAGTATAGTATTAGACTAGTGACAGTTGCAAGAGAGGAATCAGTCAGTAGCTATTAACAGTTTAATTGATATGCTTTTATGAAGAAGTGGGCTTTTAATGATTTTTTTGAAGGAGTGGAGACTGGGTGAGAAGTAAGGACAGAAGATAGACGTAAGTCTTCAGCAGAGCGTAACTGCCTAGACGGGACATACTTGTGTATTAGGGAGGATAGATAGGTGGGAGCAACATTATGTAGAGATTTGAAAGCAAGAACCAGAATTATAAATTGAGCCCTATATCTTACAGGAAGCCAATGTAGGGACTGCCAGAAGGGTGAGGCATGGTAGGTGCGGGTGGACAGGAAGATGAGCCTCGCCACCACATTCATTATGGACTGTAACGGCGCATGTTGGGAGCACATAAGATCACTGAGAAGTGGATTACAGTAGTCAAGGCGATAAAGAACAGGGGAATGAACTAGCATCTTAGTCGCATCTGACGTTAAGTAAGGTCGGATGCGCGCAATGTTTTTGAGATGGAAGCGGCAGGATTTGGCGATAGATTGAACATGAGGCATGAAGGAGAGATCGGAGTCAAAGAGAACACCTAGGCAGCGAGCCTGTGTGGTGGAGCTGATTGTAGCACAGTTGACTTGGAGGGAGACAGACACAGGAGTAGCAACACTTGAGGGAGGAAAGACCAGAATTTCAGTTTTGGTCAAGTTGAGTTTAAGAAAGTGGGCAGTTATCCAGTTAGAAATAGCAGAGAGGCAGTCAAAGACACTAAAGACCTGCTCTAGTGTAATGGAGCAAAAGGTGGCACAATCCCCACCTGAGAATATTAAGATCTGGACCAACATCAACAAAAAATAAAGTACAGAATAAAATTATTAAAAAGATTCCAAGGACTGAATAATAGATTACTATAAGTACTTTGTTATAATTATAAATAAAAACAAATAAAGAAAACTATATAAGAGTAAATAAAACAGTTAAAAACTTTACCAGTCCTCAATGGAATAACAAAAGTCTTCACTTGGCGTGTTTCGCCAAAGCTTTTTCAAAAGTTAATGAAGATGAAGCCAGTATCAGCTATTTAAACCCTCCAGGATCTTCATCAGTGGATTCCCGTGTGTCCTACAGTCATTTCTGGTTTTCAGGTAGAAGGCGTCACATAGGAAGTGACGTGGCATATTGATGTAATGTCCATTTCCTGTAAGTCTTTGATTCATAGATCTCATAGTTGTGGGAATTCCTTGTAAGTGAATTGCAGCTACCTTACTATAATAGTGAGCGCTTATTACTTTCGATATTCTTTCAGATACTCAAGTAATCACACACACCTTTCTCTAAAAACACACACAGACATTATAAGTGCCTGAAAGATGGTGGTGGAATGGATAGTGGGCCCTGGATGGTTGGTGGACGGCCACCCTGTTCCAACAAGGCTGTGACGTCAGCAAGGCGGTGGTGGAGTGATGTTTTGGGCCAAAATCATGGGAAGAGAGCTGGTCGGCCCCCGTTAGGGTCCCCGAAGGTGTAAGGATGACCTCTGCAAAGTATGTGGAGTTTCTGATTGACCACTTTCTTCCCTGGTACAGAAGGAAGAACTATGCTTTCCGTAATAAAACCATCTTCATGCATGACAATGCACCATCTCATGCTGCAAAAAATACCTCTGGATCAACGGCTGCTATGGGGATAAAAGGAGAGAAAGTCATGGTGTGGCCTCCATCCTCCCCTGACCTCAATCCTATTGAGATCCTTTGGAGCATCCTCAAGCAAAAGATCTATGAGGGTGGGAGGCAATTTACATCCAAACATCAGCTCTGGGAGGCTGTTCTGACATCTTGCAAACAAATTCAAGCAGAAATTGTCCAAAAACTCACAAGTTCAATGGATGCAAGACTTGTGAAGCTGCTATCAAAAAAGGGGTCCTATGTTAAAATGTAATGTAACCAGTTAAAATCTTTAAAAAGTTAAAATGTTGTTATAAGTTTGATTGAAATAGCTTTTGATTTCAGTAAATATGCTGCAAACAGTGGTGTACACACAAACCATGGGGCCCCGGTGCGAAAATTATCAGTGGCCCCCCTTCCCTATTCCACTCCCCGACAGACACACACACACACATATAGACACAGACACACACATACAGACAGACAGGCACATATATATATATATACATACAGACAGACAGACACATATATATACATACAGACCGACACACAGACACATACCATACATACAGACCGACACACAGACACACATACAAACAGACAGGCACACAGACACATACATACAGAGACAGGCAACCACATACAGACACACACATACAGAGACAGACACACATACAGACAGACACACATACAGACAGACATACAAACAAACAAACAGACAAGCACACACACAAGACACACATACAAACAGACAAACAGACAAGCACACACATACAGGCACATACATACAGACACACATACATACAAACACACACACACACAAACAAACACACACACACACACACACAAAATGTTTAAGTCACCCTCCTGTTTCCTACCTTTAGGGTGCAGGAGTGTGACTTTCCCTGGGGTCCACTGGTGGCTTAGGTGGATGGGAGTCAGAGTTTTGTGCACCGGAAATGACGCGGCGTCATCTCTTTAGTGGTGTATTAGTCTTGCGCCGCTCGTGGAACGCACGTACCGCTCAGAAGGGCGTGCATTACGTTCCAGGCACTTACAGGGGGTGTATAAGTCCCTAAGTAATAGTCCCATCTATTGGGTAAAAACCCCATAGCGGCCATATTAAATGTGGGCATAAGGAAAACATATCTATGGCTGATAACTTAAATATGGGCATAAGAAAAAACATATAGCGTATCTATAACTGATATTCTATAAAAAAACAATAATAATGTACAAAGGTAATATAAACTAAAGTTATTAAGAGAAGTACAAAAATAGCAAGGTAGTGCTCACATATATTGATGGGTATTTATAAACATAAAAAGGCAGCTTCTTCTTCATATAATGCTTAATAAAATTCTGAGCATAAATACATAGTGTTCTAAAATAATAAAAACCAGTGAGTATTGACACAATAATATAATAGTAATATAATTATATATGGAGGAGAGGTTGTAAAAAAAAAAAAATTGTATACAAGCTGCATAAAAAAAAATCCATAAAAAAGGGGATAAAAAAGGGGAAAGAAACAATTTTTAAAAATTATGAATAATTCTAAAAAATTATATAAATCAAAATCCACATTCAAACCATTTGGATGTAAAGTGTCCAATTGACACACCCACTGCATTTCTACTCTTCCAATCTTTTTCACAACATCTCCTCCTCTCCAGTGGTTTCTTACAATAGCAATCCCATGAATGTGAGGTGTTTAGGATTATTATTATGCATGCAGAAGTGAGCTGGTACAGAGTAGTTATTTAGACCTTTCTCTATATTTCTGCAGTGTTCTGCTATTCTTGTTTTTAATGGTCTAATGGTCCTACCTACGTATTGTAAGCCACACGGGCATTCCAGTAGGTATTACATTTTTACTGTTACATGTAATAACATCCTTAATATTGTATACCATACCAGTAATATTATTTTTAAAATTTGTAATATCTCTTTTAGTTGTTTTTGTTTTTTTTACACGCCATACAACAGTTGCATTTATAAAAACCTTTTTTATCCATAAAATTATTTATTGTGTTGGAATTCGTCTTCGTATAATTTTTTGTTAGGTGCATCTTAAGATTAGGTGCACCTCTAAATATTATCTTAGGTTGATCAGGAATTACTGTTTTTAGAATATCGTCTTCTTTTAGTAGATGCCAGTGTTTTTTTATGATATTCTTTAGCTGTTTATTTTTATTGTTATAATCTAAGTCTGAGTGTGTTGATTTTGATTCAATTTTGTCTTTGTGTAGAAGGCGATTCCTGTTTAATCTAGCTGTTTCTTTAATTGTGATCTCAATATTCTCTTTATTATACCCCTTTTGTATAAATCTTTCTTTTATCACATTTGCTTGCTGCGTAAATGTGGATTCGTCCGTACAGTTTCTTTTAAGACGCATTATTTGGCTTTTTGGTATGCCGTCTAGCCAAATTTTGTTATGACAGCTATCCACACTTATATAATTATTTACATTGACATCTTTAAAATGTGTTTTTGTATGTATTTTATTGTCTTTGATGTAAATATTTAGGTCAAGATAGGTGACCATAGTATTACTAAAATCCGCTGTTAAAATTATGCCTTCCTCATTGTTATTTAAAAAGGAAATAAAATCATTGGCTGAGCTAGTGGACCCCTTCCAAACAAAAAGGAGATCATCTATATAACGAGAATAGGACACCAGGATATACACCCAGCCATTCCCCTCCCACACAGAACGATCCTCCCATTCTGCCATGTATAGATTGGCATAGCTGGGTGCAAACCTGGTGCCCATAGATGTGCCCGTTTTCTGTAGATAAAAGTCGTCTTTAAACCAAAAATAATTGTGTCTTAAAATTAAGTCTATACCCTCAATAATAAAATCTGCTTGTTCTGGAAATATAGATCTATCCCGTTCAAGGACAGATCTTATTGCACTACACCCTTTTTCATGCTGTATAATCGTATACAGGGACTGCACATCACAGGTAATAAGTATATAATCATCTCTCCAGATTATATTTTCCAGTTTTTTAAGAAGATCTATCGTATCTTTTAGATATGATTTTGTTTGTCTGACATATGGTTGCAGCATTATGTCAATATATTCAGATAAATTAGAAAGAAGTGATCCTATACCCGACACTATGAGGCGCCCTGGTGGATCATGTAAACTTTTATGGATTTTTGGGAGAAAATTTATAACTGGAATTTTGGAAAATTGAATATTAATGTAATCATATTCTTTTGTTTTGAGAATCCCCATATCTCTTCCTTTATTTAGAAATATACTAAAATTTAGTTTTATATCAGCCGTTGGGTGTTTAAGTTAATATATGTTTTATTATCATTCAATTGTCTAAGAGCTTCTATTTCATATTTTTCTTTAGATTGAATGACAAGGCCCCCGCCTTTATCGGCGGGTTTGATCACTATCGAATTATCATTATATAAATCTTTTAATATCTTCATTTCCTTCTTATTCATATTTGTCCTATCTCTCGTTTGTTTATTATCCAGAACTTTTAAATCATTACACACTTTTCTTTCAAAAATATTTAAAGCACTGGGGAAAAAAAGGGATTTACTTACCTGGAATTCAGTACCAGGTGAAGTTACCGGTGATGACTTCTATGCCCCCTCCTAACATCATAGGAGCATTGTGATGTCCAATCACAGGCTTCTCATAGACTACACTGACAACACCTGCAAAATATGCACAGAATTCCCATTAGGCAGCCCTGAACTGAGACTTGGCTGAAATCGTCAGTGTTGATTATCTCAGTCAAGGGATCAGAGCATTGGCGGAGCCAGCATCAGCAGACACGGGCAGTGCTGCAATAAAGATACGTTTTCATTTTAACAGGGGGGACCCCAATGAGTTTTTAATACTACAGGGTCAGGAATACAAGTTTGTATTCCTGACCCTATAGTGTTCGTTTATGGATGTGGGTAAGGTTGAGTTTGTATAGTGTTAGGTAAGGTTAGTAAAAGGTTAACGTTAACTACCAAAAATGTATATAGATTCTAAACATATGAGGCATTTAACAATCAGGACTGATAGTTTAATTATTTTTGTTTAGTTGAACTGGAGATGTAAAAATATTTTAAAAATGCATTGTTTTCATTTTTTCCCATTTTAAAAATGTTATTCATACTTAATGTTGTGTCTGGTATACATATGGAGTATTAAATGAAATCCCTTTCTGTCCTTTAAATGGGGCACTTAAAGAAAAACCCCTTACATTAGGGTGCATATTTGAGGTTTTGTTGTGGTTCAGGACTTGGACAGTTGCCCATTCTCACAGGGTTCAACAAAACAAACATTAGCTCACAGACCCCAATGCCTTGTAAACAGCTATCAGGATTTGTGAGTTTCGCTTACACAGAATACACAGCACACAGCATACCTCCCAAGTTAGGATGGACAGTCCCTATTTTGGGCCTTTATCAATCTACACTTTTCTACCCTAATGTCCCTGTTTTCTAGGAGCTCCATGTTGTTGGTGTGTCTGTCACAGCAATGAGTTGGACTGTGTAAATAAGTAACATTGTTCTTGTTCTAAATCACATTTTAGTTGTGTCAATTGACATTAGGAAACCGCCTATCGTGTCTCAGAACAGCCACAACCCCAGTCCCTTTATGTCCATTTGAAAGGTTGGGAAGTATGCACAGGAATATTCACTAAAGTCCAAATGGGCCTACATTAATAATATTCAATCAAAATAATTAAACAAAATTTGCAATTCTCATACATCTTCATACATACTTAAAGAAAAATTCAGATGAATTTGGTTAATTAAACTAAAAGAGAATATGTCATTTGGTGCAATCTGGTGTCTGCTTTAAAATCAGTATAGAATGATTAAATCATTGATACAGGACCTGGATCACTGATATGAACGGCCTATCTAGTGGATAGGTCACATACACACTATCATATAAACATTCTACTCGAATTCTCTTTTAAGTTCAGGCACCTCCGATAGCAGATGCAAAAAAAAAAAAAAAAAAAAAAAAGATTTGACCAATATTAAGATTGCCATAGCTAATTTAATAAGCCAATGAACGCATCACAGAGTGGTCCGAAATGTACTTTTTTAGGCCTAAAATGAGAATAATGTTGGGCCTCCCACAACTTTACCTTTACTACTCGGCTGCGCAGTTGGCTCAAATTGTTACTTGGCACCATCCGCCTGATGCTAGGAGATGGGTGGACTTTGAGTCCCTTCTCAGAGGGATTAATTTACAGCAATTTTTCATATGGGTGCCCCTAGGGAAGGTAGGGCCATGTTGCGGACTCAATGCCAAGCCATACTTCATTCACTCTGTGTCCGGGATGCCATGTCTACCAAAACTGTTCTTACCACCTGCTCTTCTCCGATGATACTATACCTGAGACACAGGGATTTTCCCTCAGGCAAAAAGAGCAAGGGATTTTGCAAAGATAGAGAACACTGGGGTTCAAGGATTGACTACATTTTCAGACCTGCAGACCAGCACTCCATTGATCCCAGAGATTTTTATTGATGCCTCCAGCTAAGGCCTTTTGAAGTATGGGAGGAGGTCTGGGCCAAGGCTAGGTCTGCCTTTACCCCTTTCGAACAACTGTGTATAAGTGAGTCTACCCAACAAGAGCTGATATCTCTCTTTACAACCATATTAGTGAGTCTTCTGCTAAATGGTTTTAATTAAGATACACTAAATAGTAATAAGAGGAACTACAGTAGGTACTGGTGACTGAGGGCTGTGAGGGGATTTGGGAGACTGCTTCTGAGGTATCCATATGCATTACTCTACTGGAGCAAGTCTGCAAAACTACCCTCCTTCTTTCTGACCCCTCCCCCCCCTTTTCTTTTTTTATATTATTTTTCACGTTTGCTCTTTTTTCATCTATCTTTTTATTGAGTTTAGGCCAACAACAGAAATATGCCCAATTCACACCCTTCGCTGCTTTGAAGCCTTGTCCATTGCAAATGGGGGTATACTGAAGGAGACCAGTAGCTATCTTTGTCAAAATAATAATAACTAGTATTTATACAGCGCCTTTGGGACTCAAAAGACTCCTCAGAACACGCTCTCGGAATTAACTAAATCGGCAGCTGAATAGTAATAGATGTTTTTATTACCCAATTGATGGTACTCATTTCATCAACCCTGCCATGATTTGAACCTGTGACCTTACATTTTTGAACAAGCTTTGTAGTCAGGGAATTTACCAACTAAGCTACCTCACCAACTTGTCATATCACCTTCTGACTACTCAGCATATTGTGACACTCTATCCTGGGATATTAAAGTATCAGGGTAATTAGTGATTCATGCATTAACCACTTCCACAGTGATTCATAGGGTGCACAGATGTTCCCAGGAGACTGTCAGAATGAGCCTGTGCAGGACAGGATGTGACAAGCCAGTACAAACAGCAGACTATTAACAGACTACATCCGAACAGGGCCTGCAGGTGACTATTTTTGACAAATGTCTTTGTCCTAATTCTGTAGTTAAGGTATGTTTTTGTAAAGGTATGTATAATATCTATATATAGGCAGAGAAAAGGAATGAATGTAACCAGTGTCTATAAACTGTGTCAAGGCCAGCCAGAGAGTTTGCTGGGTCTGTTCTTGTATTCATTTCAGAGAAACCTTGCGCATCTGCTCACTGCTGAAGGGATACACATAAAAATGTTGATGCTGTGAATCCCTGTCATGTACCAAACCACTCATACTCTTTTGAAAGAGCATGACATTTCATCTATACATTGTGCTAGCAGGTTTGCCAACAAATATTTAGATTGGGAGAAAACCAATGTATGTATTTGGCAGTGTGTTTATGTATGCATTAGGCACTGTGTGTATGTATGTATTAGGCACTGTGTGTATGTATGCATTAGGCAGTGTGTATGCATGCATTAGGCAGTGTGTGTAAATATTAGGCAGTGTGGTAATATGTATGTATTAGGCACTGTGTGTATGTATGCATTAGGCAGTGTGTGTAAATATTAGGCAGTGTGGTAATATGTATGTATTAGGCAGTGTGTGTGTATGTATCTATTAGGCAGTGTATGCATGAGCTAGTGTGCATGTATGTATTAGGCAGTGTGTGTATGTATTAGCTAGTGTGCATGTATACATTGGGCAGAGAGTGTGTGTATTAAGCTGTGTGTATGCATGTATGTACCAGGCAGTGTGGATGTATGTAAAGTATTAAGTACTTTGTGTGTGTTAAGTATTAAGCAGCACGTGTATGTATATGCAGTTTGTGTGTGAATTAAGTAGTGTGTGTCTATATATTTTAAGCAGTTTGCATATGTATGTATTATGCAGTTTGTGTAAATGTATGCATGTATTAGGCAGTCTATATGTACAGGTGATACTCTGTTTTCATGAGCTGCAAGCCATAATCCTTATGACAAATCACGGCTTGAACTATCTTGCTTTGCATGTAATGCGTCTCATATATTAGTTTCCCCTTTTACGTTGCATTACTGAAATAAATTAACTTTTGCATGATATTCTAATTTTTCGAGTATCTCCTGTATCTGTGTTTATTCATGAATCAGTTGCCTGTGTGTTTCTGTGTTAGGCAGTGTGTGTGTATATACAGACTTGTAGCAGAGGGAAGACAGGGGGGAACAAATATCAGCAGCACCTTGTGCCCAATGAAATCCCAGTTGTTAATTTAAAGAAACAGAAATCCACACAGTGGTAGAAGAAGCTTCACTGATGAATAAGCCTTTGTGCTTCTCTTTCCTCAGCTTCTCTCCCCTCTTGTCCCATACTGCTCTCCCATCCTGTCCCTTAGAGCTCTCCCTTCCTGTCCCATATGCTCTCCCCTGCCCCACTGTCCCTTAGTGATCTCTCCTGTCCCTTTCCCGTAGTGCTCTCCTCTCCCGTCCCTTAGAGATCTCCCCTCCTGTCTCCTAGTGCTCTCCATCCCTTAGAGCTCTCCTCTGCCCCCTGTCCTTTAGAGCTCTCCCTTGCGTCCCGTAGAGCACTCCCTTGCCCCTTACTGGTCTCTCCTCTGCCCCGTCCCCCTTAGTGGTCTCTGCTCTTCTCTGCCACCCCCCTTGTGGTCTCTCCCCCCCATTTCCATTAGTGGTCTCTCCCCTCCTCCCCCCTTTCCATAGTGTGGTCTCTCCTCTCCCCCCTTGTTAGTGGTCTTGCCTCTCCCCTCACCCTTAGTGGTCTCTTCTCACCCCCTCCCCTAGTGGTCTCTCCTCCACCCCCTCCCTCCTTAGTGGTCTCTCCTCACCCCCCTCCCTCTCTCACCCTCCTCTTCTAGTGGTCTTCCTCACCCCACTTCCCTCCCTAGTGGTCTCTCCTCACCCCACCCTTTTGGTCTCTCTTCACCCTCCTTCCCTCCCCTAGTGGTCTCTCCTCCACCCCCTCCTAGTGGTCCTCCTCCACCCCCACCCCTAGTGGTCTCTCACACCTAGTGGTCACCCCCCCTTGGTGGTCTCTCCTCACCCCACCCATAGTCTCTCTCCCTCTCCTAGTGGTCTCTCCTACACCCCCCCCTCCCTCAGTGGTCTCTCCTCCACATTTCTCTGCACCCTCCCCCCCATCTCTGTTGTAGCATGACCAAGCTCCGGTCTGGTCCGTGGTACAGGAACTTCTGTTTCCTGTTTCCTCACGGAGCACTTCAGTCAGGCCTGGTACAGGAAACAGATGTTTCTGTGCCGCGGACCGGAGCTCGGCCACGCTACACTGAGGGACTGGCAGGAGGGAGCGCTTCCCTCCTGCCGATCCCTCTTTTCTTGCGCGCCCAGGTCAGTGCGCCCTCATGGACGCGCCGGCCAGGGCAGTACTGCAGCCGCCTGAGGCGCTCTATAGGGCTGGTGTTCCTGTCAGCTCCCCTTCCTGTCAGCTCCCCTTCCTTTGTAGGGGGTGGCAGGGGTTTTGTGGGGGCTGCACTGGGGTTTTGTGGGGGGGCAGGGTTGTTTTTAGAGAGGGGGCAGGGGTTTTTGTTGAAGGGGCAGGCAGGGGGATTGTAAAAGGGAGGGGGGCAGTAGATTTTCATTCTTAATGTATTTTGATATAAATATATATATATATAAAATGGCAGGTGTTTCTTTACATTTTAAAGGGGGGAAGGGTGCCAATCACAGGATCCTCACCGGGTGCCAAACACTCTAGGTACGCCCCTGTATATAGCCAGCAACACTATATAGATATAGATAGATAGAGAGATAGAGAGAAAGAGAGAGATCTCTGGGCCCCTGCTGCTTTATCCTAAGAGAAGAGATGGCCCAGAGATCCATATTTCCAGCGTTGCGGCGGGTTGCCATGGAGCGTTGCTATATGATCTCTGGGACCCCTCTTCACAAGAAACCTTCCTGTGCCACTGGACCACAAGGGAATCTCGTGTCCCCCTTCTTGCCCACAGGTAAGAGGCAGGGAGGGGGGAATATTTTATCACACATTTAAAAAAAACTAGTTTCATCCCCACAGCACACATACACTACATCCAGTACACACCACTATAAATACACATACACTACATCCAGTGGTGTACACACGATACATGGGGCCCCGGTGCGAAAATTGATCTGTGGCCCCCCCGCTTACTCTGCGCGGGCCCGGGACACTCACAAGCAGACACACACTAACACACACCATAGGCGTGCGCAGCCTATTGTATAAAGGTGTGCACCCTAAAGCAGAAACACACACGCCAAGTATACATATATTTATATATATATATATATATATATATATATATATATATACACACATACATATATACATACACACACACACACACACACACATACATACATATACACACATACATACACACTGCTGTGTGTGTGTGAGGGTGCTGTGTGTAGGTACGTGTGTGTGCGCAGGCGCTGTGTGTAAGGGTGCTGTTGGTGTGTGTGTGTGAGGGTGCTGTTAGTGTGTGCGGTTAGTGTGTGCATGTGGGGGTGTTAGTGTAAGGGTGTTGTTAGTGTGTGCTGTGTGTGTGTGTAAGGGTGCTGTGTGTGTAAGGGTGTTAGTGTGAAGGTGCTGTTAATGTGTGTGCGTGCTGTGTGGGGGCCGTTTAGTTAATATCCCCCCTCCCTTCTTACCTTATGTAGGGAGGGGGGACCGTGCTCCTGCCTTCCCTGGTGGTCCAGTGGAGAGTGAACTCTAGCCCCCTGTGGGGCTAGAGTTCACTCTTGCAAGATCTGAGCATTGCTGTGGTAACCACGGCAACTCTCCGACCGCGCGAGAGGAACCCGGCGGAGCTGCTGGCAAGAGCTCCCTGGGTCCTCTCGTGCCTCCCTCCCTTTCTGTGGGTCGGTGAGGGAGATCTTTGATCTCCCTCACCTGCCCACGGAGGGAGGCACATAGCGCGTGCCTAGGCACACCCCGTGCACACGCCTATGACTCACAGTAACACATACATACACACAAAAACTAACACACTCACTGACACTCACTAGCAGACACACACTCAATAACAGACACACAGTAACACACACTAACACATACACACTCACATTTTTTTTTTTTATTTAATCCCCCAGCCTCCCTACCTTTGGGAGTGCTGAGGGGATTCCAGCTTTCCCTGGGGTCCAGTGGGGCTGCTGGGCGGCCGGTCCTGCAGGCGGCGAGGGAGCACTGATCCTCCTGTTTAGCTTCCAGCTCTGGCACGTGAGGGAGCTGGGCAGAGAGCGCTTAAGGGGAGAATGCTCCCTCGCGTGCCCGCCCAGTGACACCACTACCAGCCTCGAGGGGCCCTGAGGTGGCCAGCTCGTGGGCCCCCCCCAGAGAAGAGGCTGGCAAACTGGTGTACATACCTGGGTCGCAGGGCGGCCAGGCCCCCTGGTGGGCCGAGCCCGTCGCAGCTGTGGCTCCTGCGACCGCGGTATGACTATATCCAGTACACACCACTACAAACACACACACTGCATCCAGTACACAGACACACACTGAATTCACTACACAGACATACACTGCATCCACTACACAAACTGCATCCAGTATACAATCATAAACACTGCCTCCATTACACACTCTGCATACAATACAGAAGCGTGTTTTGGAGAGCGTGTTTTTTTTTGGGGGGGATGGGGACAGCATTTCACCTATGGACCCAGGCAGCACAATGCCTTGGGACGGTCCTGACTGTGTGTGTGAAGGGTGTGTAATGTTATGTAGCTAATGGGACAGTCCACAGATCAAAAGTGCAATAATGAATTTTCCAATTTGACAATTTTTATTTTTGTCGGAAGATAATGGTTCAGAGGGGTACAGAAAGGAAAAAAGGGGTGGGGCGGGTTCAGGGGGTTGCATTTAAAACCTGTTAGGATTGACATTACAGTTGATCATACCATTTGTTAGCATTCTTACAATTTCTGACAGTTCTATGTGCTTACATTGTGTAGTACTGATTGTGCTTCCAGACGTTTACATATGGGTTGTACCGTGGGTTGAGCGAATTATTGTACCCTGCCCTGCGCGTCCTCTGTGAGATGAGGAGTGGTACTTATTGTCCCTACATGTGGGTCTTCCCATGGTGGTGAGCAGGGTGTGCTTGTCCCCTCAAAAGAGTCACAGATACAGATAGTATGCCCGTTCGCTGGGGAAAAAGGTCTCCGTTGTGGAGGGCTATGAGTTGTCTGGCCATCATTCCCTTGCGGGCTAATTCGGTCGATGCTGGCCGACCTGTCAGGTCGTCTATGGTATATGATTTTTTTTTTTTTTTGCCTTCTCAGACTATCTGAGGTTGTTCCTCGGGTGTGTACCCCTGAGCGGGGCCAGGTATAGGAGGAGGAGGGGAAAGACGGGGTGTAACAGGGGGGGGAAAGGATAACTGGGATAACTAATGTGTCATGTGTGGCTGCTATGAACCATCGAGGTTCTGTTCTTACGTGGTTGTATCAGTGTTGGCAGTGCCCCTAGCTGCAGCTTGGAGGGTTCTTTTATCTATGTATGTGGTCCACATCTTACTCGCTGTATCGCTCCCTTTGCCTGTTTTTGTTTGGTTCCACATTATCACCTCATAGTCCAGGGTGGTAGTGACCATTGCTGTCACCTCCGCCATGGAGGGGATCTGGGGGGTTTTCCAGTGTTTTGCCAGTAAGGTGGACGCTGAGGTGAGCGTGAGGAACATCAATTTAGCTATGCTGTGGGGTATGTTGGCAGGCAGAAGTTTGAGCAAAAAAGTTTCAGCGTTATGTTCAAGGATACAACCTGTGGCCCCTTTTATTATCTCTGCTATTCGTGACCAGTATGATTGGACCTGGGTACATGACCACCAAATGTGTAGCATGGACCCTGTTTGGGTCAGACATCTCCAGCATTTGTCACTCATGTTAGGGTAGATTCTCTTAAGTTTCGTAGGTACCAGGTACCACCTATATATTAGTTTGTGTGAGGCTTCCAGGTGCGAGGCGCACGATGTGAGTCCCATGTGGTTAGCATATATGTGGTTCCAGTCGTCTGGTGTGAGGGTTCTATTGATATCTCTGTGCCAGTCTTTTTGAAATTGCCACTCCGGATCTGGCTTATGTGCGTTTATGTGTCTGTAGCACACTGATAATGTTTTTTGGGTGGGGGTGAGGTGTAGGCACATTTTTTCGAATGGAGTGAGGTTGGGAACTAATTGGGGTGGTGGTTCCTTACCCGTATTATTGTCTAGGAGTGTTTTCAGTTGCCAATGTGAGAATGTCAGGTTGGCTGAGATATTGTATTTGGTCTGCAGTGTTAAGAACGGGAGCAGGCCATTTTCTGTGCAAATTTGGTGTAGGTGTGTGATGTTGTGGGCTTGCCATGTTTTGTAAGGGAACGTGTTGTTATGGATTGCAATTGTTTTTAGTGGTGTTGCCATCGACCACGGTGTGGCTGAGCAGAATGCAACCCTGTGGTTGTCCCATATGTTGTATAGGAGTTTCGTGGTGGGTAGGGTGTCTCGGGGAACATTGCGTAGTGTCTTAGGCATCCACATAGCAGCTGCTAGGTCTGTTTGTCCTCCGCAGCTAGCTTCGATAGAGATCCACTGGGGGGTGTAAGTGGTGGAGTGCATTTGGAGCATGTTGGCGATGTGTGTTGCATGGTAGTATGCCCTAAGGTCAGGGAATCCCAGACCTCCCTTTTCCGGGTGTCTCATTAATAAAGCTCGAGGGACTCTGGGGCGTTTTCCTCCCCAGCTAAATTTAATCAGGAGCGATTGTAGTCTTTGGATGTACGTCTGTTGTATGGGGATTTGTAGGGAGCGGAACATATAGAGGATTTTCGGTAATATCGTCATTTTGATGGCCGCAATGCGGCCTAGCCATGAAAGGAACTTGTTTTGCCATGAGTGTAGCGTTTGCTCCACTTCTTTGAGGAGCTTGATATAGTTGGCGGCAAATAAGCCTGAGTGGTGTTTTGTTAGCTTAATGCCTAAGAAAGTCAAGTAGTCGGTCCTCCAGTCATAGTTGAAGTTGTGTTTGAAACGTTCCTCCTCCGATTTGGACATGTTTATGCACATGGCCTGTGTTTTGGTTAGGTTCAGCTGGTAATATGAGTGCATGCTGTATTCTTTTTTTTTATATTTAAAATTCTTTATTTTTCACGTGCACAAGGTGACATAACCAGCTTGAAACGCCACAACAGCTGTGTCAAGCACATTAACAACAATCATTTTATGTTCATACTGTGGTTTCGTATATAACCTGCACATTTTATATTTATTTATTGTTAGCCTCGAGGACATTCTCAGTCTTGTTTCGTATAGTAGGAAATAGTTAGTGTGGTGATTAAGCGAGAGCGTGTGTGCTCTTCTAGCCCCTTGTGTGTTCGTTAGTGAAGTGTCTGTGGAGAGCGTGGTTTTGTGCATGTCTAGCATGTCTGGTCTGTCTGTGGGTGGTTTGTGATAAACGCATGCCTGAGAGGGTCAGGTGGCTAGTAGCCTGTTGTGTGGGTCGCTATCCCCTGTTACCCGGGGGGGGGGGAGTGGAGAGGCGTTTGTTGGCCTGGTCTCTGTGGTGGGTCTGACCTGTGTGGTAGGTCTGCCTTATATACTAAGTGCTCTGGTGAGAGATGCTGTAGATACTGTGTGTTTTGGTCTGAGGCCTGAGATTGTGTCTCTACACCGGTAATAGGAAGTAAAGAGCAAGCATAAAGAAAAAACTATATAAAAACAACAGAAAAACCACATGAAAAATAACAACAGATAGCTTGTGCACATTAACTGTTGTGCCATACTGTAGTCTGAGTTTGTAAGTGATTTGCCGTTTGCCATCACGGCCGTCGATTATAGGAGTCAGCCTTCAGCGTTCGAGTGGTCACTGCCGGGTCCTGGCTGCGGCTAGCGGAGGTTCGGGAGGATAGTGGCCACCTGTGGAGGACCTTGCTCGGGGTGGTGGGCGGTGTGCCGAATGTCCCGATTTTGGGGTCGTGTCTACCTCCGGATGTTGAGGTAAGTCTCGGGGTGAGTGTGGGTGTTATGAGGTCCGGGGACCTCCTCAGTCGTTGGGGGTTCGAGCGGGGAAGTGGGTACCGCACTCTGGTTGGCCAGCTTGTGTGGGAAGATGGTCTAGGTCGCATTCTTTCAGCTCAGATGGTGGTGGTTGCAGCTTGTGGTTTGCCCCTTCCCTGTGGGACAAATGGGGTTATCTTGGCCAGGTCCCAGCGGTGTGCTACCCCAGGGTTCCCCAGGGCTTCCCTCTCATACAGCTCCTCCGGTGGCAGTCCCAGTGCAGGCAGGAGTGCCTTTGCGCTCTGGAGGTCTGAGACGAGGTGGACGATGTTCTTATGTAGCACCTGTAGTGCGTGCTGTGGACGCCAGCGGTATGTAATTTGGTGCGTCCGGAGCAGCGCGGTGAAGGGTTGGAGGGTTTTACGCCATTGTAATGTTGCTCCCGACAGGTCGGTGTAAAAGGACAAGTCCATGTTTTCAAATCTATAGGTGGCTGAGCCTTTTAAGGCTGCGAGGAGCGCCATTTTGTCCGCTGTGCTCCGAAATCTCACCACGAGGTCTCGGGGTGCTGCTTCTGGCGCTCTCCGGGGTTTAGGGATCCGGAAGGCCGCCTCTATGCCGTTGTACTTGACCTGTTTGGTGGGTATTAGGTTTCCCACGAGTCTCCTCGCGAAGTGTTGGAGTTCTTCTGTGGGGACTTCCTCCGCAACCCCTCGCACTTTCAGGTTATTGCGTCTCCTGGAGTCTTCTAGCGCAGCAAAGCGGTGTTCCGTTTTGGCTTGCTGTTGTTTAAGAGCACTTATCTCTTGCTTGAGCTCCGCCAGTTCATGCGAGTGTTGTGCGGCTGTTAGTTCTGCTGCATCTATGCGGCCGACCAGGCCTGTGAGGTCCGCCCACAATAGTGCGACGTCTGTCTGTAAGGCCTTCTGTAGGTCCCCCAGCATGACTTTCAGCAGATATGCCGTGACCGGTTCAGAGTCACCCGGATTCTTGTTCGGTTGTGGCTGCTTGCCAGTGGGTAAGTTGTTGATGGTTTCCTCTGGGTAGAAGTCCCCTGAGGAGTCAGAGAATTCCTCGAACTCGGCAGCCATATTGGGTCCGCACGCGCCTTTTGCCTGCCGGAATAAGTCGCCTATGGTGGACCCTGTTTTGGGTCGATCTGGCTTCAGTTTTTTTGTTTTTCTTCCCATTGTTGTTGTGGGCAGCTAGATCTTTGGATCTGGGGTTAGTATCCCCTAAATCCGTTGGATTTCGTTATTTGGCCTCGGAGCCTCTCTAGTATGCGACCGCTCTCGCGTGCTGTATTCTGTTATTTCTTTGTGTAGGTTGGGGAGTGAGATTGTCGGGTTGGTTATCGTGAGGAGTATGTCGTCCGCAAAAAGGTTCAGTGTGTAGTCCCTGTCGCCTATTGTTACCCCTTTGATGTTGTGGTTATTTCTGATGGCTATCGCTAGCGGTTCCAACGCTAGCACGTAGAGCAAGGGGGATAATGGGCAGCCTTGCCTGGTGCCGTTGGTTATTATAAAGGGGGCAGAACTGAACCCTGAATTGAGAACCGTGGCCGTTGGGGTGCTGTACAGAGCTCTTACCATGTTTTGGAAGTCCGGTGGGAACCCGTATCTCGACATCACCTCATGTAGGAATTGCCAATTGAGACGGTCAAATGCCTTCTCAGCGTCTAGGGAGAGGAGCGTGCTCTGTAGTGTGGAGCGGTTAAGGTAGTGAAGTATATCCAATACTTTCCGGGATTTATCTGGGCCCTGTCTGCCTGCCACGAATCCTACTTGGTCTGTTGAGATCAAACTGGGCAGGAATGTTTTGAGCCTAGCCGCATATATTTTAGCATATAGCTTGGCGTCGGCATTTAGCAGGGAGATAGGTCTAAAATTTGGGCAGATCGTTGGTGGTTTACCCGGTTTGGGTAGGGTTATAATGTGTGCTGCTAGGAATTCGGGCGGTAGGGTTCCCTGTTGCGTGGCTAGGTTGAGGGCTCGTGTGATGTAGGGGGTTAATATGTCCTTAAAAGTGGTATAGTACAGATTGGTGAGGCCATCAGGGCCTGGGGCTTTGCCTTTTGGCATAGAATCAATGGTCTGCGTCACTTCTAGGGTGGTAATAGGGGCCGCGAGATCGGCTACTTGATGTGCTTGGAGTCTGGGCATGTCAATTTTGTCTAGGTACTCCGAGATGGTGCGGGGGGTTGGCTGAGGTACTTGTGGGTTGTCCTTTAAGTTATATAGGGAGCTATAGTACGTTGCAAATTCCTTGCAGATTTGAGTGGGTTGGGGCAGTTTCTGTCCCTGGGGAGAGAGTAAGTATGGGATTCTGGTTTGGGCTTGTTTATCCCTGAGTCTTTGGGCCAGAGTTTTGCTGGCTCTGTTACCCAGGACAAATGTGGTCGCTTTGAGTCGCTTCAGTGCATAGCTTGCCTTTTGGAAATTGGTAGTGTGGATTTGTCTTTGCAGGACAGCGATCTCTTCCTGCGTGGCCTGGGAGGGAGCCATTTGGTTTGTCCTGTGTAGGTCTTGTAGTCTTTTTAGGTTCTGAATATGTGTGTGTTGTTGTTGTTTTTTGAGGTGGGCTGCCCGTCTTATCAATATGCCCCTGATGACTGGTTTATGGGCCATCCAAAGGGTGAGCGAGGTAATGTCTGGGGTGTCATTGGTTTGAAAGTATGTCTGCATGTCTTGTCGTAGTGTTTGGGTGAATTGGTGATCAGTGAGAAGTTGCTCGTTGAGCCTCCAAGGGCCTCTGTTTTTGTAATTGTAGTGGTCTGCTAGAGTGAGTTCCACTGGGTTGTGATCTGACCAGGCAGAGGTACCTATCTCACACGCTACCGCACGGTTCAGATGTGCGCTTTGCAAGAGGAAGCCATCGATTCTTGAGTAGGTGTTGTGTACCTGGGAGAAGTGTGTGTATTCCCTCTCGGTTGGGTGCAGTGTGCGCCATGCGTCGTATAAGCCGTGTGACGGTAGGAGCTTGGTTAGGGACTTACATTGCCTGTGGAGGACCTTGTGCCTATGAGGTGTATGCTTCGCTGTTGAGTCTAGCGCGGGGTCTTGGATCTGATTAAAATCTCCGCAAATGATCGTTGTGCCCGTTTGCGTTGAGGATATGAGCCTCAAGAGGTTGTGGAGGTATCCACATTGGTTTGCGTTCGGCATGTACGTATTGACTATCGTGTATGTGGAGCTATTAATGGTGCAGATCAGTATAAGGTATCTCCCGTGTGGATCTTTTGTGACCATTATTTCCTCAAATGCAAGGTGTCTGCTGATTAGGATGGAGACGCCTTTACGTTTTGTGGGCGCTGTGGCGTGATATTGGTGCGGGTATATTGCTTTGCTCAGGACTGGGCTGGTGGTGGATTGGAAGTGTGTTTCTTGCAGGCAAATTATGTCTGCTTGGGCGTTTTTTAGATCTTTGAGTAGAATGTGTCTCTTGTGTGGGGTGTTCAGGCCCCTAACGTTGTGTGTGTATATCTTCATACTACGGTGTTAAGAGTAGGGTATGCTGTTCTGGAGCTCTGTGGATATCTTGGGGTGTACAGGGTGCGCAGCTACAAGGGCTTGCCATGTGATGCTGGGGTGCAATTCTGACACATTTAGTTAAAAAACATACAATTATAAACCATAACATAGTCAATATAGACATAACACAACATGTGGACGCCACTATTGGGGCGTACAAAGGTATCAACTTGAAGGTCATGGGTCTAACCTCCTTGGTTAGGGGGTAGGTGGCCGTGTCTGGCCGGTTCAGGTCTGATCCCGTCTCGCAACGGTGGCCAGAGCTCGGTAACCGCTTGCACTGTAGGTCGGTCGGGGGCTACGGGGAGAAGGTCGGTGCTTATGGAGAGGGTTTAGTCTGTCTCAGTGCGGTCATGGGGGCTGCCCTGTGGGGTGGTGTTCATGGTTCATCTGGTTATGGGGGGGGTCTGTTGTTCCGATCTCCCACTATCTTTGTGCAATAATTAATTTGAATATCAGATCACAATAGAAATAATCTTGCTGACTTTTTTGCATTATAACAAAGGCATGTTATAACCATTGTGCCACCCCTTGTCTGTCACTTTCCTGTTTGAGGTAGTGAGAATAAATGAACAACATTGGCCAGTTGTATTATTTCCCAAACACCCATGTTTTTTTTTTGTTTTGTTTTTTTAATGTATTGAGTGAATGAAAATGATCATGGCCCTGACCCTTTGTAGCCCGTGGATGCTGTAATTGTGGGCCAGCTCCCTCATAATTCAGAGGGGCTGTGATCATGGCCCTCCTCCCTGATGGTTAATTGAGGCTGTGATGCATCTCCTGGTGGCCAGTGTGAGGAGCTTGTGGTCTGCACTTCCTGTGACTGTAGCTCACTGAAAAATCTTCTTTAGGTCCAGGACCACAAAGGAGCACACACAAAGATCTGCACCTGCCCAAGATGTAGACCACAAGCTCCCTCATAACAGTGCCAATTAACAAGTTATTTTGATCTCCCTGCCATAATGTGTAGCAGGCACAATAGGGGGCATATGGGCACACCCGGCACACCCCATGCACACCTCTATGACTGGGACTTATGATGAGAGGTGAGAAAAAAAAAATGACATTACAATTTTCACTCACTAGGGTTAAATTGTCACTCGCCTACCACAAGTGGAAATGTTGAACTATGCATATAGACAGGCAAACGCTTATCCCTTGGTTAAATTGCGAGGACTATTGCATGAGAAGACTGATGTTTCCATCTATAATAATAAACTGAATACACTGTTATGCAACAGTTTAAACATCAAGAAAATGGTTAAGAAACAATTTAATTTAGACTTTTTCCCATATTAAGGCAAATAATGTGTCTGGCCTTTCGAGTGGGAAGTAGTACCCCGGCAGACATTAAAGGCATAATTATTGACAGGATTCTCCAGACGCCCCGGGGAGCCACACCACGTTTGAAAAACAAGACTCAAGTATCTGAACACGCTTACTCCACGCAGTCTTAAGGAGAAGAAATGGTTTTAGTGGATGACGTCTCGACCTCATCCTTAACATCTGAACTACCGAGAAACTAATTGAAAGAAGAAGCTTCCTGGAATTAATGACCTCTGTATGTCTCTTTAAAACACCTAAGCTTTGCAATTACTGCATACTAGTCATGTGGCAGGATATAGCATTGTTATTCCTATTCTTTAACACAGTGCTAGCATGTACCATAGCAAACAGTAAATGCAAAACGAAGCATGCAAGTACATTTCATGATTTTACACCAAGCTCTACGAGACATATTCTTGCATAATTGGCACCTAAACAGTCCCTCAAGTAAGAAATATATTAAAATGTCAAAAACAGTAAATAATTTGTATCAACCCAATGAAAACGTTTTTGATGTAGATTTTGTGTTACTTTAAAAACCTTAAATGACATTTATACTGACAACACTTTTTTTTTTTACCCTTAAAGTATTTCAGAGGTGTGTGTTTCAAGAACATTAGTTAACACAGACCCTTAATTCGCTCAAAATCTGTCATGACATGTGTTCCTCAAAGGGACACTCCAGGCACCAACACAACTTAAGTGCATCCGGTTTTGGAGTCATAGTAATACTATGTTTATCTCAACATTCACATTTCTTTAGAACAACAACATTTTGCAGCATAACCACACCCTCCTACTCCCCTAGCCCCCTTAGGCTTTTTTCTTATTAGAAGTATTTTTAGTTCATAATCTCAACCATGATTCCAACATGCTAACTTTGTTACAAGCGACTGGTGTTAGCAGGTTGTAACAGCATTCATTATGTTCCTATATTCCCAAAGCCTTGAGAATTGACTGCTGAGGTAATATATGTGACAGGAAAAGCACCTAAGAGAGGGTTGTCCTTCTCTCCCCTGTCATTCATTTGTTGGCATAGGGGTCTATATGAAAAGGATTACTAGTGGTGAACACAACTTAAACATGCAATACCTCTGAAGGGTGTTACTGACCTCCATATCTGTTTCGGTACACAGCAAGAATTTTAAAATATGGTCCCGCACACCTTTTTAATAGTTGCAATGTTTTTTTATTGTTACAAGTACATGGTTAAAGACAATGTTTTGGTCACTTTCACGATCAACATATACACTGCTGTGAACATATTACATAGAGTGAATCCCATTCATTAAACAGGGAAAGGTTAGGCCACCAAGTGCCTAATCACGTGATATAATTACCAGATTTGACTAATTTCATGATGTAAAGTCATGATTTTATTAAGGGCACGGAGGCGAGTATTATGCCTAATCTCTTTCTTTATTCCTCAGCAGCAAAGAAAGGATGTTGTAGATATTCAAAGAAAAACAAAACAGCATTTACCCAACAGGGATAACCACATATAACATGTTATCCAATAAGAGTGTTCCTAGCATAATAATGCCCCATGTGACCTTAAGCCACTCCTCTTTCTTGATGGTGCCGACAAACATCCCAACAGACTGAAGAACATAGAACCCATTCATAGGCGTGCGCACGGGGTGTGCCTGGGCACACCCTAATCCCCGCGGCACGCCTACGGATTGAGTCCTGCAGGAACATTGTTCCTGCACTTTTTTTTGAGCAGGATCGCTGTTCCTGCAGGCACTCAGTGCCCCCAAATGCCCCCCTTCCTGCCCCTGTAATGGGGGTCGGGGTCAAGAGGTGATGGTACCTCCCCCCCCTCCATCTCAGCCACGGCGAGGGAGCTGTGTGCTCTCTGCTTCCTCTCGCCGGGCGCCGTTTGCTGATGCCAGGAGCCGGAATATGACGTCATATTCCGGCTCCCAGCTACTGTAGACAGCCCGCGTGGCGAGAGGAAGCAGAGAGCACACAGCTCACTCGCCGCGGCTGAGATGGAGACAGGCGCCCGCCCCACTGGACCGCAGGGACCAGTCCACGCCAGCACTCCAGGTAGGGAGGCTGGGTGGACATTTTTTTATTAAAAAATTATAATTTGTATGTGTGTGTGTGTATGTGAGTGTGTGTGTGTGTGTCTCAGCACCCTCACACAGCAGTGTATGTGTATATATATATATATATATATATATATATACACACACATACATACATACACACACACATACACATATATACATGCGGCGTGTGTTTATGCTTTAGGGTGCACACCCTAATGCAATAGGCTGCGCACGCCTATGAACCCATTAGATGTGCAGAGCAGCGACTCTGGAAAATACAACAACGGAACTCCGAAGATGCTGGCAATCACCTGCTTGAACTTGGTATGGACCGACATGGACCAGTGTCAAACCCAATTAGGAGGCTGTAAGACACAGAGAAATAAGTGGTAAAATATGTTCCTGGATATTAATTCCACATCCACAGTGTATTGTTAACCAAAACAATATGTCCAACCAGGTGAATGAACAACATTACCATGAGGGCTGTACACCCATTACCTGACAATATACCCACAGGGAGGGCGCAACATACCTGAATCAGGTGGGATAATACTCGGCTCCGTGTCCTTAATAAAATCATGAATTTATGTCATGAAACGAGCGGTATTGGCCAGCCAATAAAAAGCGTGTCAAAACCACCAACCCCAAGATAAGCCTAATCCGCGGGCCACAGTGACTGTGGGAAAGAATGGGACCCGGTAGAAGGAAGGAGCCTCAACAACAGGAACGGTCGGAAAATAAACAAACTGACCAGATGACTGAGGGAAGGGGAGGAGTGAGAGAGGGAAGTTGCAGAGAGGGAAGTTGCAGGGAGGGAGAGGGAAAAGAGCAACAATACTCCTATAAGGAGCAATGAAAATGGGGTAAGAAGGCAGTAATATACCAAACAGAATACAGAAAATAAAAAATGGCCCAAATTAAGACATGGGTATCAAAAATTTGTACTTAGCTGAGGAGGCAGCAGCAAAGAAAGAGGAGTGGCTTAAGGTCACATGGGGCATTATTGTGCTAGGAACACTCATTGGATAACATGTTATATGTGGTTAACCCTTTAGGGTAAATGCTGTTGTGTTTTTCTTTGAATATCTATAATATCCTTTCTTTGTTGCTGAGGAATAAAGAACGAGATTAATCATGATATGAGCCTCCATGTGCTTAATAAAATCACTATATCACCACTAATCACATGAAAAAAAAAAGCAGTCACATAACGATCTTAACATTTGCACATAAACATATGAATCAACATACATTACACAGTGTATATAAATATAGTACCTCAAAAATAAATGTATGTAAATAAATAAGTGTAATATATCATGTTTCTTCAATTATTTTAAACATTTATAAAAAATAAAGTACATCACAAAGAATTGCGTACACATTTTGTACTATATAATTCATTTTCTGAACATAATTTTGCAGCTGAGCAGTATATTTTAAAATGTTGCCATCATGTACTTCACCAGTAAAGCCACTATGCAGACCATCTCATGACTGCTGACCTATGTAAACCTCCCGTTGTCCAATAAATACACAACACCTGTATTGTGGATAAGGGCAACGGCCACAGCTTTAA
>OW240914.1:128440598-128498098 GCA_933207985.1 Pelobates cultripes | reverse complement strand
GAGGGATTTGAGCAAAAATAGGGACTCTCTCTCCTAATTAGGGACACTTGGGATGTATGCTGCATAGCCTTACATCAATACATTCTCCAGTTAGGAGTTATATTTCAGATATAGTATATACATTTGGAGGAATGCATTCTATCAAATGTCTTATCTTTGCAAGCAGTGTGTATATTGCCTCTGTGTGTCTGATTTGGATATTTGTTTTCAGGTGCACATGTTCGTTGTGTTCTATAAATAAAATGTTTTATAATATCTGATCTTTCTGTAACAATGGAAGGTGTATCCAACAAGTAGCAAGACATATTAATCATACCTGTTTCTAAATTTAGTTTGTAAATCTCTTAATATTGGAGCGATTTTACCCAGGGCCAGGTCCCATTGGCTCTGGAAAAGGTGAGCAATTTTCTGCAATTTATAGTCAAAGCACCGTTTAACACAACGTACTACACCCAGGGCCGGTGCAAGGATTTCTGCCGCCGTAGGCAAAGATCCATTTTGCTGCCCCCTCATGTCACTCACTCACTGACAGACACACACTCACTCACTGAAACCGACTCACTGACAGACACATGCACACAGACAGACACTTCCTGACAGACATACACTCACTCATTGACAGACACACACACACACACACAAATACACACACATACACTCACTCACTGACAGACAGTGCCGCCATCAGAAATTGTGGGGCCCCTAACACAGCTCAAGGTCTGGGCCCCCAGGTGCCCACCTCAAAGCCCTGCCTCCAAATCCCGCCCACAGGAAAACACACACACAGACACAAAAGGACACAGACACACACACACAGAAAGATACACACAAATACTGAAACAGACATACACACATATAGACACATACACAGATACAGATACACACACACACACACACACACACATATTGACATACAGACACACACACAGACATACATACAAATAAATACATACTGACATACATACATACATAATGGCATACAGACATACACACACACAGATAGATATATACATACACAGATACATACAGACATACTGACATACACACACACAGACATACATACAAACATACACATAAATACATACTGACATACATACATAATGGCATACATACACATACATACTGATATACATACATACATACAGACATACACACGCGCACACACACAGATAGATATATGCATACACAGATACATACACACATACTGACATGCACACACACAGACATACATGCATACTGACATACATACTGATAGATATATACATACATACACACATACATACTGACATACACACACAGACATACATACATACAGACATATATACATACTGACATACAGATAGACACACTGACATACACACACAGACATACATGCATACTGACATACACACACATACAGATAGACACATACACACAGACATACATGCATACATACTGACAGACATATATGCATACTGACATACACACAATGACATACATTCTTGCAGACACATACACAGACATACATACTGACATACATACATACTGACAGACATATATGCATACTGACATACACACAATGACATACATTCTTGCAGACACATACACAGACATACATACTGACAGACAGACATACATACAGACATATATACATACTGACATACACACACATATACAGATAAACACATACACACAGACATACATGCATACTGACATACACACACACAGACATACATGCATACATACTGACACACAGACATACATGCATACTGACAAACACACACAATGACATACATACTTGCAGACACATACACAGACATACATACTGACAAACAGACATATATTCAGACATAAATACATACTGACATACACACACACACACATACAGATAGAAACATACACAGACATACATGCATACTGACATACACACACATAGACATACATGCATACTGACATACATACAGACATACATGCATACTGACATACATACACACACACATACATACTGACAAACAGACATACATGCATACTGACATACACACACAATGACATACATACTTGCAGACACATACACAGACATACATACTGACAAACAGACATACATACATACAGACATATATACATACTGACATACACACACACATACAGACACATACACACAGACATATATACATACTGACATACACACACACATACAGATAGACACATACATATATACATACTGACATACACACACATACAGATAGACACATACATACTGACACACACAGACATATACACACACACACTTCATTTATCAGCCACCCTCCTCTTACCTTTAAGTTGCAGGAGGGTGGCTGGGGATGATGGGAGCGGATACCTCTGGTGTCCTCTCCTGTCCTCCGCTCTCCCGCTGTTCTCCCCCCGCGCAGAGTAAGCTGGGAGGAAGTGACCGGGCAGATTTTTTTTAAAGGGGCCCGGTCGCGCAATTACACGGCTGCAGCACTGACTGGGCCCCTGAAGATATAGGGCCCATCGGGTGGTCCTAAATGCTTGGGCCACCTGATGGGCCCCGGCACAGATGCACCTGCGGCAGTTTCGCCGCTCCACGTGGGGCCCTGTCGGCCGGGCCCCCCAGGGCCGCTGGGCCCGTGACAACTGTTATGGTTGTCACCCCCTGATGGCGGCCCTGCTGACAGACACACAAACATACACTCAGTGACACACACACACTCACTGACATACATACTCACTCACTGACAAACACACACACAGTCAAACACTCACCTCCCTGGGGTTCACTGTGGGGCAGCTCCTCACTCCTCCAGCGCGCCGCTTAGTATGCCGGGGCAAGAATGACGTCATATTCCGGCTCCCACAGAGGGCGCATCACAGAGGGCGCGCGAGGAAGGAGTGAGAGGCTGCTAGAACAGCCTCCCTCCCTGCATGTCTGCCTGCTCCCCTACCCTCTCCTCCAGATGCTCACCAGCATTTGATGGCAGAGTAGGCACCTGCCATCAAAGTAAGCGGGTACCTGCTCTGCCTTACCTAATACAGGTTCGGGGGCACCCTGAGGTGGCCCCCCTGTGACAGGGATCCTCTCGGCGCCCCAACCTTCGGGCGCCTTGAGGATCGGCCCAGTGCTGGGAGCGGCTCAAGAGCCGCTTGCCCAGCGCTGCGGACCCAGACAGGCGAATGCCTAGTTTGCCTAACGGTGGCGCCGGCCCTGACTACACCATAATCTCTCTATATTTTATCTTTTGAGGATATCCGTTGGTATCAAAGGGTAAAGTGCCACCAGACGGCACAGAAGCTGATGAGATTTGAGCCTGTCCCTATAGAGGCTCTAATCAATGTGTGTTTACACCTCATAGCACTTTATATATTCCACGTATCTATCATGGATTTATGCTATGTTTTTTATTTTCTCTCCCTTATTCATGTTCCACCAATAATCCATTATTGAATTTGGAGTAAGTAAATACCTTTTTCCCTTCCTTTACTTACTCTACCTTTAGTGCTCCACTCATATATGTGACATAGTTTTGAATTATTTCAAATCTTGTTGAATATAAAACTTTTTTTATACACTTAAAATATAGTGGGTAAGAGAGACTCTCTCTAGCAGATAACATTGATATATTTCTAATATAATAATAACTTAAGCGCACTACTCACAGCATTTTTTGGTCTTTGTATAAATGCAGATTAATCGATTCTAAATACCGACACCAAGCTCATGCATACGTTGGGGTGCGCTACCTGTGCTCAGGGTGCCCACGGTGAATCTCCTGATATCTCACTCGAGTACTTTGGTGCAGAGGAGCCTGAAGTGTCTGGCTGTGTCCTGCGGGTGACGGAACTGGGGAGAGGCGGCTGCTTTGCTTGTCCTTTCATCGGCGGATCCTCAGACACTATACTCCCCCCCCAGACCGGTGGGGGATGATCCTGGTCCACCCCTGGGAGGCAGCCTAGCCAAACAGGAGGCAAGAGATGGCCCACACAGGCAACTCGCAGTAACAGAGTAAAGCACAACGGTGGACGCCACGTGCACTTCAAGCCAGTGTGGGGAAGAGCCCAATATCCTGGCAAGGCTGGAAAGCACCTTCAATGTCTTCTGAATGAAATTGGCACACAGACTGAAGCAGGCTGCAACACACACAGTGGATGAGAGCTTACTGGAGGTGCCAGCTCCATGCTCCTGACACAGACAAGCAGTACCCAGACTGAAGAGTGCTGGCAACTGGTGCCGGAGAAAGAGACGTCTCCCGCCCGTACGCAAACCTACTCGACTGTGTAAAAACGAGTCGGGGACCCTTTGCAAGGACCTGCTTCCATGACAAGCAGCCGGACAGCAACAACGGCAGCGGGCTAATGCCAGAAACTCCTACCCTCTTGCCTCGGAGGTGCCAGGGGGAACCCTGATTGTGCCGAGAGGCCTGAACTGCCGATCCTCCTCAAGCTGTGACTGGCTGCAATACTCATCCAGGTTACGGGACTCTGCTCATCCTCTGGCTGGCATAGGTTAACCTGGCCTGAAGAGCTCATTGGCCATTCACCTTACCATCCGAGGATATCTGGGCCACGTCCAACTACTTTAGCAACTTCTTATGACGATTTTAGAGTAAATTACTTGCTCCATAATTGACACGATATCCCTCTGACCGGTTTGGGGCCTCCTAGGGGACTTATCTTATCATATGCTCATGTTATAAGCTTTACACCTTGTTCCTTTCATACAACCTACTAGCCAAGCATGTTAGTTAACTCCTACTTAATATCTAGGTTACTATATTTTCTATGTGCCTAGCATGATCCATATCATAAAAGTGCAGTGTTTTCTCTCATGACATTTTTTAGCTGCACCGCTAACATCACTCTTGTAATTGTCTGCTAAAATGGCTTCCATGTACCACTATGCACGCAAAATTATTATGATTAAAAAATGTGCTGTATTATCGAATGCCCTTTACTGTTTACCTATGTATGCTATTTCTCTTGCAACTGCTGTTGGGGCAGTGTAAGAATGTTTGCTCCTCTGAAGCACAACAAAAAAAAAAAAAAAATACAAAAAAATTTTGTATGAAGATAAGGAATAAACCTTTGCTGTTACTAGCATATTCATTGAACTTTAAATGTTTTTTGAAAAAATATGGTTTCTTTTGTTTTGACACAAAAATGTACCAAAATGCAACATGTAGATTGTACTTGGTATACTTCCAGATTTTGTACATTTTGCTAAATATTTTTGAAGTAGACCCGTGAGTTATTAATATAGAATCTGCATTAAAGGATCACTCCTGTCACCAAAACAACTTCATTCTTAGCTGAAAGGTTAAACCTTTTGAGAAAGATTGCCTTTGGTGCTGGATCTCCAGTTCCCCCCAAGGGCACCTGGCTTCTGAAATTGACTTTCCAGAAGTACGGAGTGTCAGCAGGTAGGGGCTCCGCTGATTGGCTAGAGCAGTCAGCTGATGCTCCAAACTAATCAGTAGCTTCCCATTCATAAAAAAGGTACATACCTTTTATTATGAATGGATAGCTACTGATTGGCTTAGAGCATCAGCTGGCTGAATTTCCCAATCAGCGGAACCCCTTCCCAACAGCTTTTTTTAGAAGTCGGATGCCACTGGGCGAACTGGAGATCCAGCGTCAAAGGCAACGTTTAGGGTTAAACCGTTTTAGAATGTGATGATCCAAGTCTGGGTGCTGCTGCCTGATTAATGCATATCAGTCATTGAAAACATTTTGTGCATATTTCTTATGCATCTGAATGGAGCCAGCAGCTATTCACATTAATTTTGGAAGGATTCTTCCATTTGTTTGTTTAATTATTTGTCACTATACAATACCATGTTATATTTCCTATACCTATACTTCTTTACATTTCTCATTGAGCACAGAATATAAGAATGAAGAATCAATGGGATCACAGGAAAAGTGTAGGATTCCAAGTGGTGTTAACCCACAGAATACAGCTATGCCAAAGCAGTTCTAGCATATTGGTGCATTTTGATTATTTTTTTACCAGTTTGACCATGTCACAAGCCACCTACCCTATCTTTGGTGCATATCTATTGTATGTAGGAGCAACTAGAAGAAATGCTCAGTTTGTCATTTTACCCAACTCTGTCTATGGTTTTGAGAGGTTTCATCAAGTTTGCAATTTGTATTAGATTATTCAGTAAACCAAAAATTGAAGATAATTGCAGTTGGGACTGGGAGTGTCCCTTAAAAGGCACTGCCATTTATTTTTCTTATTGTTTTTCTTCCGTATGCCTTGTGTGTCGTAATGATAATACACCTCCTACATTGCCACATGACATTAATTACTGTCTATTTTTTCAGCCAGATCTCAATACATGGGCACTTTGATTTTGTTCTCATCTGTCCTTGATGTCTGCAGTTTGCCTTCTGTGATACAAATTAAGTTACGGAGCACACATAAAAATACACTTATAATCTTATCAGGCTACTTAAATTTGCCTAAGAAAAAAAATAATGTGATAAAAAGCAAGTAAAAACAGTGTCAAAACTAAACAATGAATGTGTTAGTGCTTGGATGAATATACTCACAATGCAAATCAATATGTGCTAAATGAAGTTTATAATAAAAGTGACATTACTATTCAAAAACTCATCATATATACACACACACCTGTGGTCTTAGATAGGTGAATTTAAGTAGCCTGATAAGATTATTAGTGTATTTTTATTTGTGTACCGTAACTTATATTGTATCATGTATGAATATTTGTCATAACAGCAGCACCATTCCTGTAGAATGCATATTTCGGGTGTGCCCCTAATCTTTTTTGTTTTTGCAGTTTACCTTCTGTGAGATTCTTTTGACTGATGGATTGTGGATAAATTAGCTAAGCAACTAAAATGGAACTTTGCTTAAAAGAACAATCCGGCACCATAACAACTTCATCAGAATGAAGTTATTATGGTGCTTGAAGGTCCCTGGCGCCGACTTACTTTTAGGGCTTTAAATGTTTACTAATGGTCTACACCCAAAGTATTGTGTCCAGGGTCGTTTAGCTCTGCCCTGTCCTTCCTCTACTCATCGATTTCTTCTTGAAAGAGAAAGCCTCGGACAGGGGCACCGCTCTAAGCTCTAGCTCCCCATTCACAAACAAAATATTTTGAGAAATGTACAAATTTTTGGCAAGCTACACTGCGCTGTATAACAGACTTTGGGGTTAAACTGTTCATGTATGTTTTAACCCCTAAAACAGGGGTGTCCAACAGGTAGCTGCCAGATGTTTTAAAACTACAACTTCCATGATGCTGTTATTCTAAAAGCATTCTAAGGGCATGCAAAAAATCATGGGAGTTGTAGTTCTAAAGGTAAGCTGAAACTAGGAACCTCCTGGCAATATAACAACTTTAACTTCCAATTAAGTTATGTTATGGAACCAGAAATTATCCTTTCAATTCCACTTATTGCCAAAAGTTGAAATACCCAGTTTGTCATTTTACCCAACACTGTCTATGGTGTCGAGAGGTTTCATCAAGTTTGCAATTTGTATTAGAATATTCAGTACACCAGAAATTGGAGGTAATTGCAGTTGGGAGTGTCCCTTTAAAGTGGCACTGCCATTTATTTTTCTTTTGCAGGGTTAAAGGACGTGGGAAATTGCACCTAGACAGCTTCAATGAGCTTCACTAAAGTAGGCACCCACTTTAGGGAAGGTGAACTAGGGGGGCAGAAAGGATTGATCCTAATTTAAAAACAAAGTGAAACGACCACTTTAACCCCTTAATGACCAGACCGTTTTTCAATTTTCTTACCGTTAAGGACCAGGGCTGTTTTTACATTTCTGCGGTGTTTGTGTTTAGCTGTAATTTTCCTCTTACTCATTTATTGTACCCACACATATTATATACCGTTTTTCTTTCTAAAGATACCATTATTTTCATCATATAATTTACTATAAAAAAAAATATAAAATATGATGAAAAAATACTTTTTCGAACTTTGACCCCCAATATCTGTTACGCATTTACAACCGCCAAAAACCACCTGTGCTAAATAGTTTCGAAATTTTGTCCTGAGTTTAGAAATGCCCAATGTTAACATGTTCTTAGCTTTTTTGGAAAGGTATAGGGCTATAAGTACAAGTAGCACTTTTTTTTTGAAAAAAAAGTTTTTTTCAAAAATTAACGCAAGTTACATTGTAACACTGATATCTGTCAGGAATCCCTGAATAACCCTTCATATGTATATATATATATATATATATATATATATATATATATATATATATATATATGTAAAAAGCAGACATCCTAAGGTACTAAACATGGGGTATTTTGACTCTTTTCATGCAACCATTTTACCACCAATCTATGCCAAATAAAAAATAAAAGAAAATAATAATTGGTGATTTTTTTGACACACATAGCAATTTAAGAATACATGTACTGGGAACTTTAAGGGTTACTGCCAAAGAACACCCCAATATGTGTTCAGCAACATCTCTTGTGTACAGCGATACCACCCATGTATAGGTGTGTCATGTTCTCTGGGAGCACAAATACCTTATTTGGAGGGTGCGCATTCCAGTTTTCCAACTTGGAATTTTTGCACCTGGTCATCATGCAGCCATTGCCTATTTGGGGCATTTTTGAAGCTGGCCAATGTAATTTACCCCCATCAAACCATATATTTTTGAAAAGTAGACACCCTAGGGTATTTCAAATGGTGGTATTTTAACACTTTACATGCACTAATTCTACCACCAGTCTTTGTCAACCTTTTGGGTAGTAGTTTTTTTGTATTATTTTTCACACACATTTTACTTTAGGCATGGATTCTCAGCTCCTGTTATGTATTACTGCCAAAGAACACCCCAATATGTGTTCAACAACATCTCCTGTGTACGGTGATACCACCCATATATAGGTGTGTCGGGTTCTCTGGTGGCTAAAAGATCTTATTTTGAGGGTGCGTATTCCAGTTTTCCAACTTGGAATTTTCACAGCTGGTCATCATGCACCCATGTCCTTTTTGGGACATTTTTGAAGCCGGACAATATAATTTACCCCCATCAAACCATATATTTTTTAAACGTAGACACCCTAGGGTATTTTAAATGGTGGTATTTTAACACTTTCCATGCACTAATTCTATCAACAGTCTTTGTCAAACATTGTACTTTAGGCATGGATTCTAAGTTCCTGTTATGTGTTACTGACAAAGAACACCCCAATATGTGTTCCGCAACATCTCCCGAGTACAACAATGCCCCCAATGTACAGGTTTGATGGGTTTTTGCAAACTTACAGGGGTCAAATGTAGGGCTTTCCCCTTTTCCATGTTTGCACATTGAAATTTGCCAGATTGGTTTGCTGGGCCTATGCTGCCTTTGAAACCTTATAGCAGCCCAGGAATGAACATTAACCCCATCATGGCATACCATTTATAAAAGTAGACAACCCACGGTATTTAAAATGGGGTATGTCCAGTCTTTTGTAGTAGCCACTTAGCCACAAACGCTTGCCAAAGTTAGCGTTCATATTTGTTTTCTGCATTTTTTTTTCACAGAAACTGCACTTTTACTGATTTTATCGTCGTGATACGTTTTACTGTTTTTAACACTCATATTTGTGTTCAGTGAAGTCTCCCGAGTATAATAATACCCCCCATGTACAGGTTTTATGTTTTTTTGAAAAGGTACAGGTTCAATATAGGGCTTGCCCAATTCAGTTTGCCAGATTGGTTTGCTGGGTCTGTGTTGCCTTTTGAGACCATATGATAGCCCAGGAATGTGAATTAACCCCATCATGGCATACTATTTTCAAATGTAGACAACCCAGGATATTTCAAATGGGGCATTTCCAGTCTTTTGTAGTATCCACTTAGTCACAAATGCTGGCCAAAGTTAGCGTTTTTATTTGTTTTTTGCATTTTTTTTTACACAAAAACTGAACTTTTACTGGTGATTTCATCGTCGTGATAAGTTTTACTAATTTAAACACTCATTGTTGTGTTCAGCGAAGTCTCCTGAGTATAACAATACCCCCCATGTACAGATTTTATGGTGTTTTTAAAAGTTACAGGGTCAATAGAGGGCTTGCCCAATTCAGTTTTCCAGATTGGTTTGCTCGGTCTGTGTTGCCTTTTGAGCAGTCCCCCCCAACCGCGATCGCCGCAGATCACCAGTACAGGTAAGTCCAGGGCTCCTATTTACTGCGGTCATACTAGGTACGTCCGCAGTCCTTAGCGACTGTTATTTTGTCGGACGTACATAGTACGTCCACGGTCGTTAAGGGGATATACATAGATATGTATATATCATTTCATTTTAAGTGTATTTTGATATAAATATATTTCTATATATATATATATTATAAAAATACAGTTAGAATAAAATTACATATATTTAATTTTTTTAAATACTTTTTTGTTTTTTATTATTATTTTTTACAATATATAAATATATACACAATATATATAGTTATTATATATATTATATATATAGGTGTGCAATTTTACTCAAAGTGTATTTTTATATTAATATATGTATATATTAATAAAAAAATACTTAGTATGACGTTATATATAGGATATATATATATATTTATTTATTTTTCCATTTATTACCTTTTTATACCTTTATATTTAAATTTTTTTTTTTTTTACTTTTTTCACCAGCAGGCAGACTGCCTGCCAGTTCAGGAAGTCCCCCTGCCCGCAGCACTGTGGACACCTCTTGCGGCCATGTGACGGCTCTTTTAGCGCGGTCACATGGCCCCTGGGAGACCTAAATTGGAGAGGGGGGACTGTCTGGGCTAGACCAATCGCCGGTGGGGGAACAGCGGCGATCAGTAAGTACATGGTAGAGGGAGGGTAGGGGTTACATTTGTAAAAAAGTTATTTTTAAAAAAAAACTTTAACTGAGTGCCTCGACCCCTCGAGGCACTCAGTACAGGCAGAGCTTTAGAAGCCTGCCTGATGGCTTCCGATACTCTGCCTCACTGCCAGGCTTCACGTGGAGCAACCCGGAATTGATCACTTTTAGGGAAGCGATCACCCGGTGTTCTCCGGCATCCACCGGCAGTGAGGGGGGTATTGCAGTGATGCCTCAACGTCAAGGCATCGCTGCAATACCATTAGAGCTGCTGTAAGCAATCATGATCGCTTCCCCGTGGACATACCTTAAGGACCTTTTTTTATCGGACGTACCCGATACGTCCTTGGTCGGGAAGGGGTTAAAGGGACACTATAGTCACCAAAACAACTTTAGCTTAATAGAATAGTTTTTGTGTATAGATAATGCTTCTGCAGTCTCACTGCTCAATTCTCAGCCATTATGAGTTAAATCACTTTTGTTTATGATTATACAGTCCTAGTCACATCTCCCCTGGCTGTGACTGACATAGCCTGCATAAAATTTTTTTTAAAAAAGTTTAATTTTCAATCAGATATTAACTTCAATAGTTTTTATCTCCTGTTCTGTAAATTGAGCTTCAGTCACTCACAGGAGGCTCCTGCAAAATATAGCAAGCCATTAGCATAGCAGGAGATAATAAATTCTAAATTAAACAGTATTTGCAATAAAAGAGGTGTAAACATTAGACAACTCTTTACAGGAAGTGAGTAGGCAGGCTGTGTAAGTCACATGCAAGGTGTGACTTGTGCTGCATAAACAAAACAGATTAACTCCTAAATGGCAGAAAACTGAGCAGTGAGACTAAGGGACATGATCTATACACCAAAACTGCTTCATTACGCTACAGTTGTTTTGATGACTATAGTGTCCCTTTAATTCCTATTGACTTAACCCCTTAAGGACCAAACTTCTGGAATAAAAGGGAATCATGACATGTCACACGTCATGTGTCCTTAAGGGGTTAAACTGACTCGCATAATCTTATGCCCAGCCAGAGGTTTTGAGAGCAAGGTTTGAAGTGGTGAAAAGCTTGATATGTGGGTGACATCATGCATCCCGTGACGTCAGTCTCAAAAAAATATTAAAACTACATCTTTAGCAGAACTGGAGTTGCGTTAACTGGTTATATACTAGAGAGTTCCCGTTCTGGAACGCGAAAGGTTAATTATATCTGCAAATCCTGGTTCTGTATCTGAGGCTGGGTACATGCACTCTATGTATGAATTCGTGCTGACTGTGTACAGACACACTGGGGTCACTCCCTTGTAGGAGGTAATTAAAGGGTTTGTGGGTGTTCCCAGCACCGCCTGAGAGTGTTTGAGAGAGGTCTCAGGGGAGGCAGTGACAGAAAGAAAGAGACACTGTGGAAGGGAGAGACTGAGGACCAGGACTCACCAGACCCCCAGGTGCTGGACCTGATTAAAGCATGCTGCTATAGAGAGGCCGCCAACTGCTGAATGAGAGGGGATTGAACGCACTGCATTCTAATGAGAGAATACTAGAATACTCCGCCGTTCCATGGCAGCTGCTGTGTGTACTGTATGAAGACAGTTTAAGAACAGACAGCCTGGTGACAGTGAGTCCCGACAAAAATGTCTACGACCCTGATATCGAGCATTACCTCAGGATATCAGGTGAGGGTATTGAGAACAGCTGAGATCTGTCTGTCCCCATAGAGTCTCTGAGCTATGCTGCTGACAGAGCACCCAGGAACCGCAGGCTCAGCATTACTAGGCGGAACGAAGAGAAACAAAAGGGGGGGGGGGGGGATTGCAGGGTTCAGCACCTCCATACAGTGCAATAAATTTGGGGTTCCCTTAGGACACAAGAAGCAGGTTTATGTATAAATCAACGTATAGTGTAAGGGTTGTGTATCAGAAGAGGCAGAGCATGCATACCCCATTAACTTTTAAGTTAGGAAGAAATATACAATGGAATGCACATGTTGCTATGTACTCTATGGTACATACAGTGGGATATAGGAGATACTATAGTAGCGTTAATTGCAGGGAAGGTGTACACAATAAGGGAGATCAGGTGTGTGATTGAAAGAGGGCAACTTGCAGTGGTGCATGGTCTGGAGTGTAAGAATATGCAGGCTGCAAGAGAGGGGAACTTGCATTGTTACACTGCAGGTTCGTATTGCTGTGGTGCATAACCGAGCTGGCATCAGAAACAGAGGGAAACTTTAATTTGATTTTAGAAAATAAGGTACATGAATTATCACACAGAGCCAATATGCATGGTTTCCCAATACTAAAATATAACTGGGAAAAATGGGAAGAAAAAATCAAAACAGTTTATGGTCTTTGATATATTTATTGTTAAAGTGCATTGATGTAAAACATTTTTCTTTTTGCCATATACTTTATTATGTTTATTTCATTGATGGATGGATACCCCTTCCCATTTCCAAGTTACCCCTCCTTTCCTACCCCTAATACAATGTTTGTATTATTATCATTTGTTATATAAAAAACTTTAATAAAAATTATTTGAAAAGAAACAGAGGGAAACTAGGGATTGCTGAGGTGGACTGGAACAGGAAGGGCAGTGGGATTGCGGTGATGCACTGCTCCAAAGAGGGCGGCGGCATTGCAGTGGTGCGCTGCCCCCGAGGAGGAGGCGGCGGCATTGCAGTGGTGCGCTGCCCCCGAGGAGGAGGCGGCGGCATTGCAGTGGTGCGCTGCCCCCGAGGAGGAGGCGGCATTGCAGTGGTGCGCTGCCCCCGAGGAGGAGGCGGCGGCGGCATTGCAGTGGTGTGCTGCCCCCGAGGAGGCGGCGGCGGCATTGCAGTGGTGTGCTGCCCCCGAGGAGGCGGCGGCGGCATTGCAGTGGTGCGCTGCCCCCGAGGAGAGGGAGGCATTGCAGTGGTGCGCTGCCCCCAAGGAGGTGGAGGCATTGCGGCGCTGCACCCACTGCCCCTGAGAACTTGTGGTTTATGCAATTTGAATGCTACAGGAGAATGAAGGGGATAGCTGTAATGCAGTGCATATGTGAATGCATTTCACACAGGATTAATATGGCATATTAACTATCTTTGCTGCTGTTGCAGTGAATTAACTTATTTAAATATTCTAATCTAGTGTTTAAGGGGAAGGGGTTGGTGACTTGTCTTTATCACATTTATTCATCTGGTGACGCTGATTAAAGTTCCTAAAGAAGAGGAAACTGCTAGAAGCGTTCTCATCAACACTTGTTTCTTTTTATTCATTTTGTGTGATGAGCATAGGCCTGTTATATTTGGAAAATATCATTTGTGTTCAATATATATTTAATCCCTTCAGCAATATGGGATGTTGGGTGGCAGGGAGAGGGGCACTGCAGGATTCTGCAGTGACCGGAAAATGGAGTCCCTTTAAGCGACCATTCCATACCACCTTGACTGTCTAGTATTTGTAGACTTTATGCCTACTTTTACAGGGACACTATAGTTACCAGAACAACTAGAATCATTCCGTCCAGGCTTTTTGCTGTAAACACTGTCTTTTCAGAGAAAATGCAGTGTTTACATTACAGCATAGGGACACCTCCAATGGCTGCTAGAGGTGCTTCCTGGGGCAGTGCTGCACAATGAGCAGCACTGCCATTCAATATCTCCACCCTCTGTATGCAGACACTAAACTTTCCTCATAGAGATGCATTGGTTCAATTCATCTCTATGAGGAGATGCTGATTGGCCAGGACTGTGTTTGAATTGTGCTGGCTCTGCCCCTGATCTGCCTCCTTGACAGTCTCAGCCAATCCTATAGTGAAGCCATATTTAAAGAAACAGTATAGTGACATGAATACAAATGTCTCTATAGTGTTAAAATGCAGTTTAGTCCCCCTTGGCACTCTTTAAAAAGGTAATAAACTTACCTTTATTCCAGCACCATTCGTGTTTCCTGCAGTTGGCTCCACCTCCTTGGCTGAGATCATCCAGATTGACAATCTCTGCCAATCCTTTGTTTTCTTATAGGAAAGCATTGGGAGGCTATTGCACATGCGCAGCAAAACATTGCGCTGCACCGATCAGCATCTCCTCCTACAGATACATTGAATCAATGCAACTCTGAGCGAACGTTCAGCGCCTCCACGCAGAGCGGGGAGACACTGACCAAGAAGGCACCTCAAGTGGCTGTATGAGTGACGGTCACTAGAGGTGTTCCTATGATGTAATGTGAATACTTTCTTTTCTCTGAAAAGGCAGTGTTTACATTAAAAAGCCTGCAGGGACAGGATATACAGTGTCTTGCAAAAGTATTCACCCCCCTTGGCATTTTTCCGTGTTTTGTTGCCTCACAGCTTGGAATTAACATGGATTGTTTGAGGATTTGCATCATTTAATTTACAGAACATGCCCACAACTTTGAAGATTTTTTTTTTTTTTTAAATTGTGAAACAAACAAATAGGACAATATAACAGAAAAAGTCAATGTGCATAACTATTCACCCCCCCTAAACTCAATACTTTGTAAAGCCATCTTTTGCAGCAATCACAGCTCCAAATCGCTTTGGATAAGTCTCTATGAGCTTGCCACATCTTACCACTGGGATGTTTGCCCATTCCTCCTTGCAAAACTGCTCCAGCTCCTTCAAGATGGATGGTTTGCACTTGTGAACATCTTTAAGTCTGACCACAGATTTTACATTGGATTGAGGTCTGGGCTTTGACTAGGCCAGTCCAACAAATTTACGTGTTTCCCCTTAAACCACTCAAGTGTTGCTTTAGCAGTGTATTTGGTATCATTGTCCTGCTGGAAGGTGAACCTCCGTCCTTGCCTCAAATCACGCACAGAGTGGTACAAGTTTTGCTCAAGAATATCCCTGTATTTAGCACCATCCATCTTTCCCTCAACTCTGACCAGTTTCCCAGTCCCGGCTGCTGAAAAACATCCCCACAGCATGATGCTGCTACCATCATGTTGCACTGTGGGGATGGTGTTCTTTGGGTGATGTGATGGGTTCTCTCCAGACATAGTGCTTTTCTTTGATGGCTGAAAAGTTCAATTTTAGTCTCATCAGAACAGAGCACCTTCCTCCATACTTTTTGGGAGTCTCCCACATGCCTTTTCGCAAACTCAAAATGTGCCATTTTGTTTTTTGCTGAAAGTAATGTATTTCTTCTGGCCACTGTGCAATAAAGCCCAACTCTATAGAAACTCCAGTCTCTGTTGTGGAACTCTGCAGCTCCTCCAGGGTTACCTTAGGTCTCTGTGCTGCCTCTCTGATTAATGCCCTCCTTGCCCGGTCCGTGAGTTTTGGTGGGCGCCAGTCTCTGGGCAGGCTTGCTGCTGTGCCATGTTCTTTCCATTTGGTTATGATCGATTTGATGGTGCTCCTGGGGATCATCAAAGATTTGGATACTTTTTTTTTTTTATTTTTTTAATAACTTAACCCTGACTTGTACTTCTCAACAACATTGTCTCTTACTTGTTTGGAGAGTTCCTTGGTCTTCATGGCAGTGTTTGGTTAGTTGTGCCTCTTGCTTAGGTGTTGCAGCCTCTGGGGCCTTTCAAAAAAGGTGTAATGACAGATCATGTGACACTTAAATTGCACACAGGTGGACATCATTTCACTAATTATGTGACATCTGAATGTAATTGGTCGCACCAGAGCATTTTATGGGCTTCATAACAAAGGGGGTGAATACATACGCACATGACAATTTTCTGTTTTCTATTTCTAAAAAATAGTTTTATGTATATATATTTTTCTCATGTCACTTCACCAACTTAGACTATTGTGTTCTGATCCATCACATAAAATTCAGATTAATAAAACATTGAACCTAAGGCTGTAATGTAACAAAATAGGTAAAAAGTCAAGGGGGTGAATACTTTTGCAAGGCACTGTAGGCACCAGTTTGGTGACTATAGTGTCCCTTTAAGGATACTAAATATGGGAGCTATCTGCTGAACAGCCCGCTGTATATTTAAATATGGCAATCCCACAGAAGGGTACCAATTTTATTTAGGGAGGTATGTACTGAACGGTTAAAAGATCAAAATGAAGAAATTACCCTTTTTCTTTTTTCCATTTGTTTAGTAAATAACTCCCTCATTAGCTATACTTTTCAAAAAAAATGGATCCTAAATTAATCGATTTCATTATGGATCCATTTTCAATTTCTGCCCATTTTGAACTTGAGATGTTTCCGAATCGGCCAAAATTCGATACAAAATGAATTGCACAAGTCTATCTAGGACCAAATGTTGAAGTCTTGGAATTGGGGATATGGTCCTTTTTGTAAATTAGTTACCTGTCTGGACATGGTGGGGCAATCAACCATACTATCCATTTTCAGATTCCTTGGTTCCCCTTTGGAGACATTATGGCGGGGAAACCAGAATATCCACATTGCTCAAGGAGACTAAATTCGATAGATGGAGATTAGACTAATCAACGTGTTTCCCCGGGGGTGCTGCCTCCACCAATAACCTTTTTTCTGTTGTGCATATCCCTAAGGCATAACCTAACAAGACTCGACACAGCAATTTGTTTTTCTCTTGGAATGCTAGTATACTTAAGTTTGTAATGTACTGTGGGTGTATGGAGCAGGGGATCTGTTATGGTATGCATTTAAAGAAGACTAGCTCTGCTTTCTTCGCATTCCCCCCTCCCTTCCCATTAAATAGGTTGATACACTGCCTGGGAGTCCACACTCTGAGCATCTCGGAGGAAAGTTCACGGTTAGATTGTGTATGCCAGTTAATGAATACAGAGCAGCGTGCACTTTAACCACTGTCACTGGGGCCACAGAAATAGAAGTCTATGACCCTGAATGGAGCGTGAGTCTATGACCCTGAATGTTCTGTGTCAACCCTGACATAGACACAATAATACTCCTATAGAAGCAATACAATGTTTTTGTTTTTTTGTGTCCCTCCCCCTCCTCTCGCAATATTTTTAGTTTAGGGTTTTTTTTTTCTTCTTGCCTTGATTTTTCCTATTCTACCATGTATGGCACATATATTCGTATTTGATTATTCATTAAGCTTCAAACTGTAGTACTTTGGAAGCTGAATTGCAAAAAACTAAAACGCTGATATGGGAAAAAAAATCTTCAACTTGGATATTCTAATTTTTCCAGTTCAGTTTATATATATATATATATATATATATATATATTATTAACAACAATGAGTCTATAAAACAATACTAATAATAAACCAAAAAACAACAACATTTTAATAAGAGATAAAATTGATGGGGGGCAAGTTAAAAATAAATTAAACAATAAAATAATATTTATATATACAATCATCCATAAAAAGTTAAATATGTTTAGTCATTTAATATATCCTATTTACAAAATGAAAAAAGTTATTACAATATTAACATAATTTATTTACATAATTTGATCAGATGGGTTTCATATTGTTAAATTATATTTACTTGTGAAACTTTCTCCCCCACCCCCCCATTCATTCCTTTCTGAATATGTATGGTAAATCAATTCATGTTTACTATCTAGAATGGAATATAGAACCTCCTTATTGTCTGGCAAATCACTATTTTTCCCAGTATCTAGTTATGGTGGTAATTGCAGCAATTAGCATATCCTAGCATTCTGTTTTGATAATTTGGTAGGTGATTTGGAAGTGCCAAAGGTACACGTTTTGATCAAAATAAAACGTTAACAAAATTTTGAATTTAAACAAAAAGTTACTTAATAGGTGAACACCAGTTATAGTGGTGAATTACCTCTAAAGTTGGAGAATACCACCAAATAAAACTACCATAACCACTTTGTCACTGCAAGAATAGCCGCCACCCACGGTTAAAGAAAATACAAGGTATAGGTGTCTATTGAATAGATCAATAGTATTAACAGGACTTAGTGGAAATGGAACTCAAGGATAAAGATGTGAAAATATCTTAATAGATTGTAGAATATAAATGTATCAGCTGATCGGATCAATACCTCCCATGTGAAAGGGTAGAGGAAACCGAAAATCGCTGAAAAAATAATATAGTAATGGTTCTAAAACGCCAATGTAAGAGAACCAATACAAAGAGAAATATAATAAAATAAGTCCGAAAATAAATTACTCATACCCCATAGGGGATTAAAAATCCTTAAAGGACCACTATAGTGCCAGGAAAACATACTCTTTTTCCTGGCACTATAGTGCCCTGAGGGTGCCCCAACCCTTAGGGTCCCCCTCCTGCCTGGCTCTGGGGAGAGGAAAGGGGTTAAAACTTACCTTTCTCCAGCGCCGGGCGGGGAGCTCTCCGCCTCCGATCCTCCTCCCTTTCGCCTGAATGCGCACGCGCGGCAAGAGCTGCGTGCGCATTCAGCCGGTCTCATAGGAAAGCATTTACAATGCTTTCCTATGGACGCTTGCGTGTTCTCACTGTGATTTTCACAGTGAGAATCACGCAAGCGCCTCTAGCGGCTGTCAATGAGACAGCCACTAGAGGCTTTGAGGGCTGGATTAACCCATTTATAAACATAGCAGTTTCTCTGAAACTGCTATGTTTATAAAAAAAAAAAAGTTAACCCTAGCTGGACCTGGCACCCAGACCACTTCATTAAGCTGAAGTGATCTGGGTGCCTAGAGTGGTCCTTTAAAATGGTGTCAATTATATAGTGTTGCAGACAGAGTGCTTATTACAAAAGATTTAATAACACATTAATATATATAAAATATATATATATATATATATATATATATATATATATATATATATATATATATATATATATATATATATATATATATATATATATATATTAGTACTGACAGTATTAATGTGCCAATTTTTTCACTTGGGACATTCTGTTCATTTTTACTTATGCGTGTGTATATACACACACACAATAGATTAACCCCTTGCACTCCAACTAAAATTTTTTTATTAAATACCCGGTGCCCAGTAATCACAATACAGAAAAATAAAAAAAAATACCGGCACTCTAGGTTTTCTTCATCCGATTGGATTTATGAATCCAAAGATGTCAACGTTTCAGCTCCCGGTCGGAGCTTTCATCAGGACACATGAAATGTTGACATCTTTGGATTCATAAATTAAATCGGATGAAGAAAACCTAGAGTGCTGATATATATATAATTTTTATTTTATTTTTTTATTTTTTCTCTCTATCGATCTATCTGTATGTGTCTATATGCATAAGTAAAAATTAACAGAATGTCCCAAGTGAAAAAAGCAAAGAATACCAGGTATGTAGACTGAGGGTCCAATATTTTTCGTAACTCTCTCTCACCGGCCGGATAAATGTGAGTGTGGACCTCCTCGTGCTGTATCAACACTAGCTATCAGTCGCGTGCGTTCCACTGCGGCTCTGCATGCGTTCCAGTCTATCACAGTGTAGGATGCTGCCTTACGCGTTTCGTAATCATAGGATCACTTCATCAGAGGATGGCATCCTGAATTCTTCACTGTTATATACTATTCAGTCTGATCATCATACTCCATAGTTAACCCTTTGTGTGCTAATGCATTCTGACGCATATCTAGTCAGGGACTTTATCTCATGGATACGTCTAAATAGTATTAACAGTATATCAAAAAATATTTAAAACTACATGCAAATAGAAAATAATATACAAATTAAATATTACCTTAATGTTAACATGCTCGCTGTGTTAAGCTTTCTACATACCCTATATAGAAGGTACGGTCACATAAAGCAACCTTCACATCAAAAACTGCATTATCATATGAAAATGCCTACATTTATAATAAAAGAAATAGGAAAGGTCTCTGTTAATAGTGTGCTTTTCACAAGTTTGTAAATAAACAAATCCTTACATCAGAATTGCACAGAACAAGTTGCTTAATAGATCTCCTACGTGATTTGACATATAGAAGCTGCTTTGTTGCAAACACAACCTGTTTGTAGTCTCTCCGATTGTTAGCAGCCAGGTTGTAAATTAAACATTGCTCACCCCATACTATTGGGGCTGAGACTCTGCACATACATTTGGTAAGAAAGTCTTGGCATGTGCTAAAACCTTAATAAAATAACTCTGTGACACCATTTCTGTTGGAGTATAAAGTCCACAGCTTTATTAAAAATTTTAATTCAACAATTTAACAATTTAGGGTCCTTGTCACAAGTATTAATTATGTCCGACCTTCTTGCCCAATACCCCCGACAATGACCCTACCAAATAACATAATAAAACATTCCAATAATACATAACGTTTAACTCATGGCCTACCAAAGAGGCCCCATAACCATATGTTTAACTGTAGGGGTGTACCCAGACACCCCTACACCCCCAGATTCGTAGCCACCAACGAGCTAGAACCTACAAACCATTTTCCACTCCGGCATAGTCCAGCCTAGACCTTGGCCTGCCCACTTCCTATTCCACCTAAATCCTCTTTAACCCAGGCCCTATTCCGCCACAGCACATGACTTGACCCCCTCAAGAACATGAGCGACCCCCACCACACAAAAACAGGGCCTGTGCAATACCATCCTGAAAACCCAAATTAAGTAAATCCGATCCCACGTCGGATAGATGAACCCCATCCTTCCTAAAATACCCGGGCAGCATACATTCCAACTCCTTGTGACGCACAACTACGCCACCCATCCGCCTCACGAAAACCGCCATGGTCTTATTGACCTTACCCCTACTTCGCGCTATCGCAGCCGAATCCCTGGCGTGTCTCCAATTAAAGCGAGGCACCATTTCGGACCAGACCACTACCACGCCAGGAACCAGCTTACGTAGCCGATCCAGATCCCTCTTCATCCTCCTCAACAGTTCCCGCTGCGGGATCAAGCCTAAATCGTTCCCCCCACCATGAACCAGAATTACGTTAGGGACTGACCCCCATGCCAGCCTATTGAACAGTTCCTTACTGATGCTCTGCCAACCGAAACCCCGGAAACCCAACCAAGTGAGAACCACCGCCTCCACCGGGAAGCCCAGTTGTGCTCCGTCTCTTCTCATCGCGGCCCTCCTCCGCGCCCAATAAACGTAGGAATGTCCGATCAGCCATACCAAACGACCTAAAAGAAATAGAACAGTGAACAGCAGAGCCCTTAACAAACCACGCCCCAGTCCCCTTTTACACCAACTTGTCCGGTCTAACGTATGAGCGGAACCGAATGGACTCCCATCTTCTTATCTGTTTGATCCGCTCGTCTCCCAGACCTAACCGAGCCGCCTCCGTTGCGGCCCCAATTCTAAACGAATGTGTCCCGAAATGCATGGGTTCCAGGCCCAGCTTACCCAATCCTGCACGAAATATCCTAACGAACTGAAAACGGGACAAAGCCTTACCGTCCGCATGGATGAAGAAACAGCCTTCCTTCTCGGGGCGGACTTCCAAGAATTCGGCGCCACAAGCCACTGGGCAAACCCTAGACCCTGGCAATTTGAACAATGTTACCAAGCTTCCTTTGCCGAATATGTCCGTCTTTGAGCGGCACAACTTGACCTGTACCTTATCTTCACCAATGGTCACATCCCCCAACCGAATCCCACCAACCCCTGCTTTGTTGGTGCTAAGCAGCTCCCCAATACGGAATGCCCCGAAGAATGCCCAGACAAACGCCCCGGAAAACAACACAACTTCATATTTGGAATAACATAATGCCGGTAGAACCTCCACTAGTCCTTGCAGCACCGCGAATGACACTGGCCTCCTCGTATCCACCGATTTCTTACCCCTCCGAAAACCTCTTATGGCTTGCCTGACCAAGAAATGTTTCGTTATATCCTCCCATCCATTAAACTTAAATAGGAAGGCCAACGCCGACATGTGCCTGTCAACCATAGCTGGTGAAGCCTTCCTGGCAAATAGTCGACACAGTACCCATAACAGTATATCTAACCGATGTTCCTCTGAACAGTCCCCTCCCACTTGTGCCACCGACTCTTCCCATTCGTGCCAAACCTTCACATATGCCGCCCAGGTGCCCGGTGCCAGGGAATTCTTTATGAACTCCCCAAGCATGATGTCCCGAGCTGCTACATTTCTGCCGGACATGCCAATCCTTCCTCTTGTGCCTCCGGCGCTGCTTCCCGAAAACGTTCCCACTGTGAACGAGAAAGCGCATCAGCCACTATATTCAAGAAACCTGGAACATGCCTTGCCCTGAACACTATTGCTAGACATACATAAAAGTACCAGGTGCCTTAATAACCGTATCACTGCAGGAGATGATGCCGACAACCCATTGATAGCCTGGACCACTGCCATGTTATCTGAGTAAAATACTACTTTTTTGTTTGCGAGCTGCTTTCCCCATAACGCCACCGCTACTACCACCGGGAAAAATTCTAGGAACGCGAGGTTCCTTATCAGCGAGCTCGTCTTCCACTCCGCCGGCCACTCCTCGGCGCACCATTGCCCCGCTAAATAAGCCCCAAACCCCACGCTCCCGGAGGCGTCTGTAAACAAGCCTATGTCCTTGGAGGAAACTCCCGGCTCCCGAAAAAACACTATACCGTTAAATTCCCTTAGAAACCTTTTCCAAACCCCCAGGTCCGCTCTCATATCCACCGAAACTTTCACGTAATGATTCGGCAACCGCACACCGCTCGTCGCCTGGGCCAGCCGTCGACAAAAAACTCTGCCCATCGGAATCACCCTGCATGCAAAATTAAGACTCCCCAATAGCGACTGCAGCCCTCGCAAAGTCACTTTTCTCGCATGCCACGCTGTGTCCACTAGCTGACAAAGCTTAAGTAGCTTGTCCGCGGGCAGTCTGCATTCACCTTTTACAGAGTCAATCTCCAGGCCGAGGAAACTAAGGCATGAGGTGGGGCCAACCGTCTTATCCCCTGCCAAAGGAACCCCAAAAGAGTGTGCTATCCATTGAAACACCCTCAATATCTGGCCACACCGCTCAGATCCTTCCGGCCCTACACACAAGAAATCATCGAGGTAATGCACGATTGATCCCCCAGCCGACTCCCGTCGTACCACCCATTCCAAAAAGGTGCTAAACTTTTCAAAATAGGAACACGAGATGGAACAGCCCATCGGTAAACACAGGTCTATGAAGAAACCCCCTTCGAAGAAGCACCCCAAAAGGTGGTGACAACCCGGATGAATGGGGAGCAGCCGAAATGCTGCTTCCACGTCCACCTTTGCCATCAGTGCACCGTGTCCCGCTCTCCGAACCAACTCGACCGCATGATCGAATGATGCATAGGATACGGAACACAGCGCCGCGTCGATATCATCATTTACCGATGACCCCCATGGGTGCGATAAGTGATGTATCAGGCGAAATTTCCCTTCCTCCTTTTTAGGGACCACCCCCAGCGGAGACACCCTTAAATCTTCTATCGGCGGGGACGGAAACGGCCCCGCCATCCTCCCCATCTGGACTTCCTTCATTAATTTTTCCCGCACTACCCCCGGGTGGTCCCGGACTGATTTAAGGTTTGCACACATGGTTCCCGGACCTTTGACCTTGAATGGGATAACAAAACCCTCTGTAAACCCCCGCCATGAGAACCTCGCCTCTTCCTGATTACCGTACTGCCTTAACCACGGCAGCATCGCGCCGACCTTCACCGGCGACATTCCCAATCGCCACCGCCGTGGCTGTTGTCCCTGCTGCACCCCCGAAGTTAGATGTTTCCTTTCTTAAAACACCTGTTGACTCCATGATTTCCCCCGCATCCGGAACATTCATGTTTAAATCTACACGATGCCCCCCATTTGCACTGCCCTTCATTGAACAGCCAACAGAACCCCTTCTTCTGTCAGGCCGGTACAGTGCTTCCCGTGGCCGTACCGGCCGTCCCTTGAAAGGGCGCATTTTTCTGGGCCATCATTATTCTCATCCATAAAGGCAGGTCCATCTGATCCCACCTCATACTCGGATTCGCTGCCAACCGTTGGCGGAATTGTTCGTCGTACCGCCACCATGCTAATCCCCCATAAATCCGGTAAGCGTCCCCTATCCCGTCCAAATAACAAAACAGCTGCGAACATCGTTCTGGGTGCTTTACCCCGACTACGCTCGCCAAAATACAGAAGGCTCTGAGCCAATTCCCAAAAGTCTTGGGTATCTTCCGATACCGCCGCTTTTTCTCCTCTTCTTCTTTTTTAGCGTCCTTCTTATCCTCTTCCTTCAAGTCGAGAAATTCCTCGAGTGGAAGTAAGGAGAAGATTTCCATGAATTCCCCCTTCCCAATTTTTTCTTTTACCTCCGCTTTCAGGTGACATCCTAGTGGTCCCGCGAAGGACACATGCACGTTTTGCCGTGCCACGTCCGCTATCTCACCACCCCCGACCACCTGTTGGCCAGACCCGACTGCCTTTCCGGTTCCTGACTCACCGTCCCCCATTTCGACGGCACCCGACTTGTGTGTCACCATCCTCTCCGCCCCTTGTTCTTTATCTCCCCCGTCCTCTGGCGACCATACCCTACCAAACTGCGGGGTTGACCCCTCATCTCCCGCCCAGGAGTTAATGAAAGATTTTAAGCAACCCAATAAGGACCCAGTGTGTGGTGTACTTCGTGACTCACCGCCAGTGCCCCCGACCGTGGCCGGCCGCAGGGTTGCTGTCCTTCCGTCCGCCATTTCAGGCTCCGGAGACTCCTGTTGCCGCCGACTCCTTTCCGCCTGGCCTCTCCTCGGGACCGTAGGTGTCACGCTCCTCGACCTGCCGGGAAAATATAACCTGGGTAGTCTGTCCACGTGTTGTCCTACCCGCCTTTCCTCCCGGCGTTCCTTCCTCCTGTCACTATCGCTATGCTGTCTCGCTGCCTGACCGTCCCGGCCGTAAGACCTCCTCTGCTGGTCCTTTAAACTCCCGCCCGATGAACTGGAAGCACTGCGCCTACATCTTAGCCTCCGTTCCCTGGTGCATGACCTCTGCCTGCTCCGGTGGCTCCTGGACTGGCTCCTGTCCCTGCTCCTCCCCTGCTCTGCTGACCTCCTCTGGGTGCTGCTCCTGTCCCCTTCACTGCGCCGCTCGCTACTCACTCCTCGCCTCCTGGCCCAGCTCCTGTCCTGCTGCGCCTGAGAGCGGCCCATAGGGGGCTCCCGCTCGCCTCTGACCCCTCTGCATGTCTCCTTCCTCCTCAGCCCCTGCGGCTCCTCCATGTCCCTGCAACCTCCTGTCGCTGACCTGCCGTCTCCTCTCCTCTCATCCCAACAACTTCCTGAGGGCAGGGATTCACCCCCCCTCGCAATTCCCGTCTGCCCGGAGACGCTGCTGCCCCTGTCACCGCTACCTGTCCTGGACCTATTCCCTGTGAGGGTTAAGCCCGTCACTGACCTGCCATCTGCCTCTCCACCTGTCACCTGAGGGGGCGCTGGCGTCGAGCTGTCCTCAAGCACCCCATCCTCCTGCCCCTCAGTATCGCCACTAGGGGCGGACTCACCGGGGCGCTGAAGTTCCGGACCATCACGGCCCTGCTGCCTGGCTGCCATCCCAGCTGTACAGGATCCAGCCGTGTCCTTCTGCCTCCCGCCCGCAGACTTGCGGCGGGGCCTTCTCCCACCGGCGGGCTTCCGACTAGCGCCCGCCCGGCGCACTCCGACTCTTGAGGCCCGTCCTTCCGCCTGGGCCGCCTTTTCCCCACTTTGCGGCGCTGGACTCCTCCTCCTCCTCGCCGCTGGCGGTGCTCCCGGGCTGAGTCGTTGGGGCGGACGTGCCCTCCTGGTCGGCCTCCTCTCCGACACCGCAGTGGGGGGAGCAGACGTGCTCGGGACCCCCAGTTGATCCTGCAGCCACGCCATCCCCTTCTCTTCCACCATTCTTCTCACACCAGCCAAGATTTCTTCGGCAGAAGCCATCCCTGCAAGAAAAAGAACAGACCACACAAACCTGACAAGTATCAAGTAAGTGTGATTTTGATTAAAAAGGCCAGCTCACCAAATTGGCTGTTATTTAAACCCTTATTCTCCTCCCCTCCTGTCCAGACATTACTTTTCCACACCCCTTGACCTTAACTTCACCTGCCAACTCTCTGGCCCTGTCAAGGCCCACTCCCCTCATGTGTTGCTCCATGGGCTTCATTCTGGCATGAGGGGTTGTGGCTTATGGTGCAACATTTTGCAAAACCATTAATTTAGTTTATGCAAAAAATGCAGCATACTAATGATGCCAAAATTGATCAAATACATTACATTTGTATTGGGCCCAGATTATCCCTTTAATTGTATGGCTTTCAAACCGTCCATAATAGGATTGCATAGTGTGAGTATGCCCTGCTTACACGCTACCTACAGAAACTTGAACAGCCATAACCTCATAGTGCAGGCTTGTGATATAGTTTCAACAGTATTTGCTGGAGCAATATTAAACCATATGAAGGGAGACCAGGAATTCAGACAGAAACACAGGCATTTGGAGTGTCCTTGAAGATGAAAGCCCTCCCCTTCTTACCCTGCACAGACTTTGTGACTGTCCAATCAGACTTTCCAATGCAGCTCAATGAGAAGTCTTTGTAAGGCAGTTGCTCGGAGCAATTGATGCCTTTTGAGTTTAACTCCATCGCGGTAACCAAACCAGGAAGTAACAAGACTGTCCAAGTGACAGCTAGGGACAGGGTTAATTCATAAGTTCTAAATTCTATTGAAATTGCACTTATTTGAAACGTGTGTGTGTGTGTGTGTGTGTGTATATATATATATATATATATATATGTGTGTGTGTGTATATATAAAAACACACACAGAGCATTTCAGTGCTTTCTAGGTCTGGACTGTGGAATGTCCCTTTAATTCTTAACGCATTTACTATAACTTAAAAAGCAAACTAAAGTTTTACCACCGGCACACAAACAAGTTAGCTCCCATATGTATGTTTTTATTTGTTGCTATTGTTGTGTTTGGTTTTTTGGGCTTAAACCCTCCCCATACCTCCTAATTCCAACAGTCCAAGAATCTGCATACCAGTGAGAGGGGACTAAAAGGGGTGGTCCAATGACATGATTGTCACTGGTTTTGCCCCAAACGTGGTGCTCCAGCCCTGAAAGTGACAGGTCAGCATGCACACCAGACAGCCTTCCAATCATTTAAGTTAGCCCACTGCTTCAGTGCTTCATGCCAGGTCCAGAGCGCAGCTAATGAGCCACTCTCGCTATGCTTGTGGGAGACAGTTCCCTGGTGTCCCCAAATGCTGGACACCAGGGAACTAAGTTGGGACTGGACCCGCAAATTGAGACTCTCAAGGCAAAATCGAGTCCGTTGGGACACATGCCATCCTTTGTTCCTTCTCTTTCAACTAAGATGATGATAAATAGCTAAGTAAATCATTTTATACACCTTTTTGGAGGAGGCCAAATAAATTAATTGGCAGGAAAACACATACTTGCATTTCTAATTTTAGTGTTCCTTTCAATCTTCCACATTTCCTTTTTCACTTACTGTAGTAACCCACTATTAATTGACTTCCCTGGTGCAGGTACTGGTGCATGTATGTTTAGAGCCCAAGAAAAAGTGATTTAAAATGGCTTTTCTGAATGCATAGGAAAAAACTATTATAGAAGGAATGTCATGACTGACATATAAATCCTTGATTTAGCAATGTTACCCAGACACAATGTCCAGTATGAGTTTGTTAGAAAATCAACATATTCTACTAACAATAATAACACAGGTCTGATAAGAATGTCTAATGTTTTTACTGGAAAGTCTACGGATATGTCTGTGTTTGCATGTTTTGATGCATATCCTTTTTGTGCAATGGCACACACATGGCAGACCAGGGTGGGGTTGTAAGATCTGTTTTTCTTTTTATTGTTCTTAACATTTCCTCTTTCTCTTGCTTTAATTTCCCTAGCTGCTTTTTATGGAAGAAGACAATGTTATAGGGTTTGTATTAAAAGCAGTCTCGTCATCCTCTTGCTTTCATTGTTTCATTGTTTTAATATAGATGATCTACTGTTATTTTAGATTAAAAGGCCTAGGGCCACTCATGCAGTCTTTGGTACTCTGGGCACCACAACCACTACATCATGCTTCATCATAACTGGCAATGTGTTGAAGAACATGCACATTGGTAGTTCAAAATGCTATCTTTTTTTTTTTTCATTTTATTTTTTTTTCATTTTGTTTCCTTGCCTTTTATCATTGGTTGAACCTGCATGCTGTATAAATGCGTGAGAAAGTGATCAATGGTGCAGATGCTAAATGAGTCACTGCACTTGAATATACATATCACCTTGCTAAGACAAGGATTATTAAATCTTATACCAGAAATGGCTAACCATTGGGTACCCAAGCTACAGTCCAAAACCACCAGAGTATCAAAGATTAGTCATCACTGTTTTCTGCAATTTGACGAATGTAAGCTGCATGCGATTTGCTAAATATCATGCACATTCCGCTAGCATCTAAGTTCTTCTTTGCTGTGCCCTGCAGAGAGATGCAGTTGGTGGCTCTGCTGAGAGAGGATTAGACCCACCTGGTTTTACTGGATCTCTGGAGAGCTGGACCTGGAGATCTCCTCTGCATCCAACCAACAGCAGCAGCATTGACTCAGGCCACCGGAGCGGACTTGTGCCAGGTAGAAAATCATTACATTTTTTATTTCTTAAAAATGTAAATCTTTGGCAAGAATCTCACAAAGAATAATGCTGATTTTTTTATTTTTTTTTTATTTTTTTTAACACATTAAGTTAACTGCTATACCACACCACGACCCTATATACGAAAAAAATCTGACAATCCGGATCCTGAACGTTGCCAAACAAGTAGTCCAGAGACACCCCCACTCTCTACTTGGTTCGCTCAAATGGAGGAATTCCAGGCAGTGGGCACCAGTGTCCCTAAACAAACGTACTTGGCAATATAGTCGCACTGGCTTCTTAAAACCACAAAAACCTTTACAAACTTTACAGACCGGCTCTGCTACAGGCCACAATAGACTGATGAAACAATTATTTAAAAAAAAAAAAAACACACACACATTTTCTTTTACTCTCCTCCTCATAACCTCCTTCCTCAAATGTATTCAGACGAACTTGAAATGTGGATATATGTAACGACCAAGTCCCAATACTTGTTACTCATGCGAAACATACAAAAAAAAACCCACAAATTGAGTATATTCATCTTGGGACACTGTCAATTAATCCACTGGAACCTTCGTTAACCTGTTGGTTCAAAACAGTCCTAGGATTACACAGACGTTGGTAGGGCTTTTGCTGAGAGATCCTCTTTAACCAGTCTAGGGTTCCTGTGTCATTCTTACTGTTGCTTTAATATTGGTTTAGTGTTTTATCCTGTCTTCCAGGTCTGATTGCAGCCGCAATCTTTATTGTGTTTCTGCTCTGCCTGTACACAATCCTGTGGAGATGTATGGTGTCACAATCAAAAAGGTAGGTTTACCAGTCACGGGGTTCTGAAAGGATTAGCAATAAGAAATGAGATCACCCTTGTTATTGGATGGAAGGAGTAGGGGGGGGTGGATGAGTGGGCGTATTGTAATGTGCTGCAGTATCTCAGAGACTTTGGTCAGCAGAGTGCCATTACATTTGTTTAGCAGGGGCAGCTTTAGGCATCTACATTTTGTCATTGCTTGCACATCTATCACTGCTCCCTTGTAGCTCTATAACTAATATTTTGCTCATGATTAATACACCAGTAACCAGGGAGAGTGGAGGATTTTTAGCTAAACCGTGCACCCGCCACCTAAAAAGCATCTTCACCGGTGCATATCTTAACCCCCCTTTTGAATTTTTTACCCACTTTTGTGTTATCGATCTGTTATTTTGAATGTCTTACTCCCTTTTGCGTATTTTATTCCCCTTTTGTCTTACTTCCCTCTCCCTTTCTGTGTCGTACACCACACCTTTGTGTCTCTCCTCCCCTCCCCCCAGCCCCTTTGTGTCTTTCTCCTTCCTCTAGTCACTGTGTGTGTCTCTCTCTCTCTCTCTCTCTCTCTCTCTCTCTCTCTCTCTCTCTCTCTCTCTCTCTCCTCCATCCCAGCTCCTGTCTCTTACTCCACCTCTCCAGCCCTTTTTGCACATCTTTCTCTCCTTCCCCAGCCACTCTCTCGTTGTCCCCCCCAGTCCTTTTTTGTGTTACTTTGTCCCTATCTAGCCCTCTCTCCCCTCCTCACGGAGCGCACCTAAAGGCTTCCTGTTAGAACACGTAGAGGATACAGAAGATCCTCTACCAGGTTCCGCGCTTCCTCGCTACAAGGAGTGACCGACAGGAGGGGGAGTGCTGTGTACTCCCCTCTTGCCAGTTACCTGGTAATTGCACTCAGCAATGTCCTCCTGTGCTGCCTTAGGGTTGTGCAGGCCCTGCCAGGAACAATGGTTCCTCAACACACTAAAGCAGTGTAAATGCTTCTTTTGAGTAAAATATTCAACTAGATGAACAGGACATTTTGGTGACTGGCTTAAGTAGAGGGAACTATAAGGAGGGTTAATGAGATAACATCTGCTGGAATGCAGGTGCACAGTATCTACAAAGTATCTACTCTATAAAAATTGGAAATTGACTCTTGACACATACATACATAAACACACTGTATGTACAAACGTGCTCCATTCCCATACACTGACACTGCACACCAGAAAAATTGCTGCGCACAGGTGTTTGTAATGGAGAGTAACTTCTAGGACTGGCTAATAGCTCAGGAAATTGAATTTTGAGCTCTGTGTGTACAAAGAGTGTGAGTTTATTCCTGTTTCTGGATTTAACCTCCAGGCATCGAAAGCGTCTGCAGAGAGCAAAGAATAGCAAACGAACACTTCCTCATAAGCCTGTCTGTGCTGTGTGATGTGCGGACTGACCCCCTCAATGTGTGACATTATCTACTGAACTTTGCACCATGACCATTGCAAGACCATGGAACCCTGCAGACCTCTCTAACAGCATATGCCAAGTTCTGTGCAGCCATGTCATTGCGGGAAATGTAATGCCACAATCACGGCTTGAAGCAAAAGGCAATAACCACTTTCTAGTATTGCCTGCAAAGCAGGTTTATATGTTTTTGTATGTATGTATTTTGATTTCCAGAATATAATGGATATTTATTTTTAGAGCTTTATAGACCCTTCACAGATTGTGGAAGGCTACAGAGCGTTTGCACCTTCTCAACCCCTTTGCAGAGTGCTGCTACTATGTAAATAAAGACTTGATTTGTGCCAAAATCTGTGAACCTCATTCTTTCTGAGGAAGTGGAGAAATAGCCTGACCGCCCACTTAAATCAGATAGAACCTGGAACTGTTTAAGTAGTAGAGATGTTGCGAACTGTTCGGGGCGAACTCTGTTCAGCTGACACATCCCGGCCAATCTCCAGCAGACCCTCCCTCCCAGGCAGCTTCAACATGGATGCTGTCCAGGAAGTAGGAGGGTCTGGGAGGGAGGGTCTGCTGGAGATTGGCCGGGATGTGTCAGCTGACCGGAGTTCGCCACGAACAGTTCGCGACATCTCTATTAAGTAGCACCCAAACTGCATTGTTGATCCAGAGATCTTGATGGTTATTTACTAGAGTGAGAATTGTCAGGAATTCAGTGTGAATTCAAAATTATTTTCAAATTTAAAGGCCGAACTAGTATAATTTGAATAAAATCTGCACATCTGCTGTGTTTTTAGTCTACAATTTTAAAATTCAATTTGAATTCTCACCAATTATCACTTTAGTCAATAATTCTGCTGACAGGGCTAGTATGCTCAGTGGGGTCAGTTACCTATTCAAAGGGTCTTTCTCCCAATCACAGAACACTGCATGCTTACAGTACGCTTATGCTGGTAAAATGTTTTTTCTTTTTCTCAACCTCTTCCATGGAGTAGCATTTCCTATTTGAATTGATTGGATTAAACCGAACACTCTTATCCAAATGCAATTTTCTTCTCCATTAACTTCAAACATTTCTAATAACCATAACCGGTGTATGGGTCCTTTTTTTTTTTTTTTCTCTTAATACAGTGGGACCTCGGTTTACGAGTTTAATGCGTTCTCCGGGACGTTTCTTATTTCAAAAATTTGTAAACCGAAACGCGCTGTCCCATAGGAATGCATTGAAAACCAATTAATTTGTTCTAGAGGTCAGAAAACAGTCAAAATGAGCTGGCATGAAAACCAACCCACAACGCAGAACACACAATAAAAGGCATGCAAACGACAAAGCTCAGCTCCCTACATTTCCACAGCTTGAGAAATGCACCAAAAAGTCCCAAAATAACTGCAAACAATTTCCAGAATGGCTCCAAAACTCTATGCAAAAGCCGCCCCAACACCTCCACACTCGACGCCACGTGCTACCCACAGGCTCCAGCGTGCAGGGGCAGTGCTATAAACTCCCAGGTGCAATACATCATGGGGAAACTTGCTTTGTATTGCGAAATTGTTTTTAAACCGAAGCATTATTTTCAATGGTTTTTCATTTGTAAACCATAAATTATGTTAACCGAGGCGTTCTTAAACCGAGGTCCCACTGTACTTGATTCCATAACAATCCTATTCCAAAACAAGAAGTGCCACTTGTTTTAATAACAGTATGACTATAAAAGCTCTTGATTTAACTGATCAGGTCATTCTTGGCTGGCAAAGGCAATGCAAGGACCAATTACTGATAATGGTAATTGTTCGTGATCTTAACCCCTTAAAGGACCACTCTAGGCACCCAGACCACTTCAGCTTAATGAAGTGGTCTGGGTGCCAGGTCCAGCTAGGGTTAACCCATTTTTTCATAATTATAGCAGTTTCAGAGAAACTGCTATAATTATGAATGGGTTAAGCCTTCCCCCTAATCCTCTAGTGGCTGTCTCATTGACAGCCACTAGAGGCGCTTGCGTGCTTCTCACTGTGAAAATCACAGTGAGAGCACGCCAGCGTCCATAGGAAAGCATTGTAAATGCTTTCCTATGAGACCGGCTGAATGCGCGCGCAGCTCTTGCCGCGCGTGCGCATTCAGCCGGCGGGGCGGAGAGGAGGAGGAGAGCTCTCCGCCCAGCGCTGGAAAAAGGTAAGTTTTTACCCCTTTCCAGAGCCGGGCGGGAGGGGGACCCTGAGGGTGGGGGCACCCTCAGGGCACTATAGTGCCAGGAAAACGAGTGTTTTCCTGGCACTATAGTCCTTTAAGGACACATGATGGAAATATTCCATCACATTTCCCTTTTATTCCAGAAGTTGTGTCCTTAAGGGGTTAAAGGGAATCTTAAAGGGACACTCCAGGCACCCAGACCACTTCTGCCCATTGAAGTGGTCTGAGTGCCAACTCCCACTACTCTTAACCCTGCAAGTTTAATTATTGCAGTTTTTTATAAACTGCAATAATTACCTTGCAGGGTCAACTCCACCTCTAGTGGCTGTCTACTGGACAGCCACTAGAGGGCACTTCCTCCTTTATAGCACAGAAAACCTGTGCTAGAGTGTCGTTGGATGTCCTCACGCTTTGTGAGGACCTCCAGCGTCGCTTAATTCCCCATAGGAAAGCATTGAAAAGCATTTTCAATGCTCTCCTACGGGTTGCTCTAATGCGCAAGCGCGGCACAGCCGCGCTTGCGCATTAGGTCCCCCCGGCCGATGTAATACAGAGGAGGAGCGGTGGCGGAGGAAGACGCAGCGACATGGGACATGTCGCTGCCTCTGGTAAGTTACTGAAGGGGTTTTCACCCCTTCAGCAACCAGGGGGGTGAGAGGGATAGGGGACCTGCAGCGCCAGGAAAACTGATTGTTTTCCTGGCACTGGAGTTTCCTTTTAAGCAAGTTGAAATGTTTGGATACTACCAACTGACCAATTCTAGAGATAGCATTAGAATAGGCTGTGTATGGGTGTGTAGAATGCTTTAACTTCTGAGTTATTTCAAATTTCAGTTCAACTACTCTAGCTTTGACATTATTATTTACTAAACTGAGTTCAAGATGAATTTCTAAATTTAAGATGAGGGTTTCCAAACGGAAAGAATAGCTGACTTGCATAGTTTTCCCAGTTAGTCTGTCAGCTACGCTTTCAGTTCAGTTACTCTCGCCTTAAATTTGAAATTCACTTTGAAAGCTTACTTTGGTTTTAAACATATACAGGTTTATTTACTAATGTGAAAAGAATGAAAATTATTTGTTTGGATTACTCTTAAATGTGTCTTTTTTATTTTTTTTATTTTTTTTTTCCTATTGGTAGACAATCCCGCTGTAAATGTTAGAACATGATTGTGACACTGTGTGTGTGTATGTAATGTCAATTTTAAAAAAACACCTATTGAAGAAGACCAGGTGCAAAAAATAGTATTTTATTGTACAATATTTTTCTTGTATAATATGAACAAAAAGACCTTAATTGGCCCAATACTCAGTTCAGAGTCCATTTTTGACATACTCTATTGTATAAAAATCATCAGGGTGAACTCATGAGAGCCCCTCTAATTAGTAAAAGTTCAGTTATTGCACACTGGTAGATCTTATTAAAACACTTCCTGCACCATAGTGTTGAATGCTGATTGTAAAGCACAGTGAAGGCTATCTGGTACGTGTCCATGAGGCAATCTCAGCCTTTGCTGCTCGAGGTGGAAGCACTCTGTTAAAGTTCGGAGTGTCTCTTCTGCTACTTGCTTATTTTCTATTTGGTCTTGGCTGGATTCTCATCCTCTTGAAAGTCGACATTGTTGTGTGTATTCTTCTCCACCCTCTTCTTCCTTTCTTCCTCCTCTTGCTTTTCCAGTAACAAAGCTTTATTAATACCAGGACCTGCACAAAGAAAGGTACTTCTGTTACTTCAGATGGTCTTTTTATCTAAAATGTATTTCTCACTGAACACTTCACTGTAAGTGATCTGCACATTCTCATTTGTTACTGATATGGTTAGCTTATTATTATGGTATTTATATAGCGCTTGGGTGGACGAACAGACATGTAGTTGTAACCAGACAAGTTGGACACAATCTATTACAACACTGCCCATGATTCTGGGCTTTCTCCTGGAGATAGAGTATACTGCAGAATCTATATAAAACTGTGCTGGACCTATTGCTCAGACTGTACATGATAGAAGAGTTGGAGCATTGAAGAATGGTTAGAGCTGGAATGTCCATCCTCGGCCCCCAGCTGTGGTCATTCTACCTTGTCCATAATTATCTCAACAGCCAGTTTATTCTCACTATAGCCAGAGTGCCAAGTTTGGAATGTTCAGGATGAATCATTTAGAGCAGAATGAGTATGTTAAACCAGCTTGTGACTGTGAAATCCGTGCTTCATGGAAAATGATGATCGTCACAACCTTACCATGGCTTGGTATAATTTCTGTATGAATTTTCACAAAATGCAGATTTTAAAATTGTCTTCGGTTAAAGCTATATATCTTGTGTGGAAATTGAGCTCTATAGTGTCGATCAACTGGTTTTGGATCCCAAACTTCATAAGGAGCTATGCTTACCTATCAAGTGGACTTCGTTGCCAACAAAACACAACCCTTAACAGGTCATAAAACAGTCTATATGTGTCCTGATTTTCTAAAACTTTATTTTAATCTACTTTTTTTGGGGGGGCTATTCAAACCAGACAGTTTTCAGCAACAAGTTGCATAACAGTGCAATGATGGGGTTTTTTTTTTTCCTCTCTATTCAAAGTTTATTAAGTTGAAAAGTACATACAATGAAAAGAATGCAATCTAACTGAGAATGCATAGTTATCAGAAAGCAATATAACCAAAGAGTGATACATGAAAAGAGAGGTTATATAATCATCGAAGAGAGACAACCATATGGAGAATACTACATTGTTGTATAACAGCATCGTCTAACAGAGTAACGCTAGGCTTGTTGTTGCCAAACACACAAGACAATGGTAAAATAGTTGGGTTAGTATGTTAAAGTGAGGTCTGGATACCCAACGGGCATACAGGGTGGATGCAGTATTGCACTGCTTAAGGCCAGCATTTATGCCAGTAGTGCGTTGCACCCATGGGGCAGTGTAGGTTTGCGTAATGAGACCAAGTTGGTTACCGTATCCCTAAGCCTGTGTTTTCAGTAATTGAAAGATACAGCAAATATCCGGCTCGACAATTATGTTGCTATTGGAGACCCTTAGGTTAGTTATACCCTTTGCTTGTAGGCAGTCCCAGGTGCGAGTTTAGGTGTTTTGGTGTTGAAGGTAGGACACATAGGTCCTCTAAAAAAGAGGGGGGTGGGGGGAAGGGAGAAGAAAATGGGCAGAGGGGGAGTACAAGGTCAGAAAAGGTTAGTTACGGATGTGGGAAAAGAGGTATGTAAGTTAAAGGTCAAGACGGAGAAGATGTAAGGCGGGGAGATCAGACCTCCGATCTCATCCCACCCCCCTCCCCCGGTCAGCTACCACACTCCTCTGCCACTAATCAGGCTATGTCCTTCTTATGTGGCGAGACGCTCGGTGTAGTGAACATAAGTCCCTGATGCTATTGTGGTGTTGGGTTGTTGAGGGACCCACTTCAGCTAACGACTGGTCCAGGTAGAACAGTGCAATGATTTCAAGGCACCCATCAAAATTGTTTTTGTTTTCTCTCCATTAAAATGTTTTTTCTGAAACCATCTAAAATGTTCATGCTGCATGGACCGTTTACATAAAAAAAGCCACTTGTGACAGTTCAGAAGTGGCTCACTCATCCAATCTGCCCTTTGTAAATTCTCAGTGTGATACAAATGGATTGTTCTCTCAGGATCGCCTTGCTCATATGCCAAGCATTCCAGAATTCTACATTCCTTACTACATTCTATGAACTACTTCCACTGGAAGGCAGTCTGCATATATGCTACTATTTCTGTATAGTAGTATTAAAGGACCACTCTAGGCACCCAGACCACTTCAGCTTAATGAGGTGGTCTGGGTGCCTGGTCCAGCTAGGGTTAACCCATTTTTTCATAAACATAGTTTCAGTGAAACTGCTATGTTTATGAATGGGTTAAGCCTTCCCCTATTTCTTCTAGCGGCTGTCTCACTGACAGCCGCTAGAGGCGCTTGCGTGCTTCTCACTGTGATTTCAAAGTGAGGGCACGCCAGCGTCCATAGGAAAGCATTGATAATGCTTTCCTATGTGACCGGCTGAATACGCGCGCAGCTCTTGCCGCGCGTGCGCATTCAGCCAACAGGGAGGAGGAGAGGAGGATCAGAGGAGGACATCTCTCGCCCAGCGCTGGAAAAAGATAAGTTTTAACCCCTTTCCCCCTTCCAGAGCCGGACAGGAGGGGGACCCTGAGGGTGGGGGCACCCTCAGGGCACTATAGTGCCAGGAAAACGAGTATGTTTTCCTGGCACTATAGTGGTCCTTTAATGCAAATTCGAATATAAATAAAAATGTAAACAAATTACCTCGAGTGTCTGAAATGCTAGACACACTCAGGGTATGTCTGAAACCATTTTATCCAATATATTTAAACAGATACAGTTTGAAACCAGCATCTTGCTCCTTAATAAAACAATCAAAATTCTAGAAAAATAGCATAATTACTTGTAAAGCACTTCCTTCATCAGCTTTGTTTAATATCCAGTGTTTTTTTCATTAAAGGGACACTACACGCACCAAGCCTGGGTGCCATGTCCCTCCCGTTTTAATCCTGCAGTGTAAGACATTGCAATTCTTCAGTAACGGCAATGTTTACATTGTAGGGTTTATATTTTAATTCAGTGCAAATATGTAGTAGCAATATGAAGCATAGATACAAATATGTACACGCTTAGTCAATTGTAAAAAAACAGATCTGTGCACTGCCCAGAGTACAAATCCACAAAGGGTAGCGGCGCAACAGTGCTGAAGGTGCCTGTAGCTGTACTTCCCTGAATAAAGGGGGTAACACTACTACAATAACTACTTGGTGTACCTCACATATATTTGAACCTCACTATGTTTGTGTAGACTATTCACAATGGGTAGCACTTTTTTGTTACTTTAAATGCATTTTTAGTTACCTGAGGGCAAGCTGGTTCAGGTAGGCACTAGTGGGAATCCCACAATGCTGTGGTACTTAGGGTCAGTTTGTTTGGCTACAATTGTGAGGCATATGCTTCCTCATTTTTTTCTCTTTTTGCTATTGGACAGCTAAAGTTTAAAGGGGGAAGGAGGACCTTTCCTTTGTTTCTTCCCCACCATTCTCTCCTTTCTGTCAAGCACCAAGAACCTTATAGCTGCTATTAGGATTTTTTTTATCCCTATTTGGGGGCTTATCTACATTCTTATTGACCTCTCTGCTGCCTTTGACACCGTTGATCATGCTCTCCTTCTTCAAACTCTTCAATCACTCGGTCTCTGTGGCTCTGTCCTCTGGTGGTTTTCCTCTTATCTCTTCCAACGCTCATTCAGTGTCTCCTTTTCTAATGATACCTCCTTCTCTCATCCTGTCTCGGTTGGAGTCCCCCCAAGGCTCTGTCCTTGGTCCCCTTCTGTTTTCTCTTTATACTGCCTCTGTTGGCAAACTTATTAACTCATTTGGATTCCACTGATGACACCCAGATATATCTCTCCTCCCTGGACCTCTCCCCTGCCGTCCTACAACGTGTCACTGCTTGCCTTTCTTCCATCTCTGACTGGATGTCCTCCTGCTTTCTGAAACTCAAACTCTCTAAAACTGAGCTCCTTGTCTTTCCTCCTCCTAATACTGATCCTCCTCTTTCGCTCTCCATTCAAGTTAGTGGTATCCACATAAGTCCATCCTTGGAAGCGCACTGTCTTGGCGTCATACTTGATTCTGGCCTCACCTTTGAGCCTCACATCCAGTATGTTACCAAATCCTGTAGATTCCATCTTCAAAAAACATAGCCCGCATCTGCCCCAGTCTTATGCAAGATGCTACCAAGCAACTTGTCAATGCTCTCCTAATTTACCTTCCCAAAAGCCGTATTGCCCCGCTACAGTCTGTAATGAATGCTGCTGCCAGACTGATTTTCCTCTCTAGTCAGACCTCTCACACCTCACACCTCTGTCATTCCTTACATTGGCTTCCTGTATCCTATAGGAGTCAATTCAAAGTGCTAACCCGTACCTAATAAAGCACTGAACAATTATAGCCCCTCTTATATCTCTTCACAGATCCATAGGTATGCCCCTTCTTGGTCTCTCCGTTCTCCTGTCTGCTGCTCGCCCTTGAACGGCCAACTCACGCTTACAGGACTTCTCGCGGGCAATTCTCTTCCTATGGAATAGCCTGCCTACCACCATCAGACTCTCCCCCAGTCTTCAATCGTTTAAGAAGTGCCTTAAAACCCATCTCTTTAGGAAAGCTTATGGTCTCCCAAAGTAACCTCTACCTCACATACCTGTCACTTGCTCTCTCCTAAAAGCCAGCACTCTACTCTCTCCTCCAGCTCTTTACTCCCACCTTATTTGATTGCTATTTCCTGTCCTAATGTGTTTTATACCCCACCTCCTATAGATTGTAAGCTCGTTTGAGCAGGGTCCTCTTCAACCTATCATTCCTGTACGTTTTCTTGTAATTGTCCTATTTAGAGTTAAATCCCTCCTCTCATAATATTGTAAAGTGCTACGAAATTTGTTGGCGCTATATAAATGGCAATAATAATAATAGTGTTTTCTTCTCAACACACATTGCCTTGATCCTGTAAGATAGTTGGTGACTCTATAGTATTTAAAAGAGTTTCATCTGGGGTTTAAGACCAGCCTTTTGGCAGATTTAGCTCATGTAGCAATCACCATATGTATTCACCAGGTACCACTGATCTCTGAGCCTAATTTACCCTTTCTTGTCTTGTAGCCTGGGGCTAGGAGTGTAGGGCTGATGCCTCTCCGTTTTTTCTAATTTTGTTTTTGGACAGCTAAAGTAAATGGTAGGGGAGAGACCTCTCCCTTTTTGGTTTCTTCCCCACTACTCTTTTCTTCCTGTTAAGCATCAGGAACCTTAGCTGCTATAAGGATTTTTTTTAGCCCTATTTGGTGGTTTATCTACATTATTGTGTTTTTCTCCAACACACATTACCTATCTGGTGACTCTATAGTTTTTAAAAGAGTTTAATCTTGGGTTTAGTTTAGCCTTTGGCAGACATAGCTCATATAGCAATCCCCATACGTAATCCCCACGTATCAATGATCTCTCTGAGCCTAAATTAACCTTCCTTGTTTGGCAGCCTGTACAGGGGTTTTTCCCATCGGGTATTATTTTACTTATTTTTTTGGTTTAAGTTATCTCTAACTCATGTTATACAATAAAGGTTGCTTTTCTATTCAATGCCTTCCCCTCCTAAAGTGCCTTAGTGCACTTCAGGTGTTTCCTGTTTTGGTTCCATAAATATGTACACGTTTGTTCACAGGTAGAGAGTGACATAATGTTAGGAACAAGTTATAAACCAATTCAACAAATCACAACAATACGTTTCAGCAGGAAAGTAGCAAAATTCCCCCCCCCCCTGCCCCCCAACCAGAGTTAAAGAGCAAGGTAAGGGGGAGGAGAGAGAAAAAATACATTGCAGGGTTTAAATGCCTCTGCGATATAAGTTGGCATTATATAAATGCCAATAATAACGATTTCAATCAGACGCTCTCATAGAGACCATCTGATTTGCACATTGTGGTGTTTTGCTGTCTATGTGCACTAGTCTCCTAATGCTTTCCTATAGAAAATGAGGAGGCAGGGCCAGCTGCAGAGAGAGCACCGCAGCGAAAAGGTAAGTAAACTTTCTTTACAACTTACAGAGGGGGTCACATAAAAGATGACTAGGTCACCATAGCATTAGGAATACACATTTGTTTTCCTAAAGCTATTGTGTTCCTTTAAACTCTGAAATATAGATTTGCATGTGCTCATTGTTTTCCAATGTCTGTGAGCGCATAGAAGAAAATCTCCCCAGCTGCGTGACAGCCAGGGAACTGTTTCTGCTACCAAAAATAAAAGGGCACTTTTTCTTTTGAAATTTACACTTTTATAAAGGTGAAAGGTTCAGACACAAAGCACTTCAAGCAAGCTGCAGTGCTTTATGTTTGTGGAGTGTTAATTTAACACCATATATCCTGGGATTTCGCAATATTATAGATCAATCTGTCAAATGCTGATGACCGCATTCCTATCACTATTCATACCTCCCCAAAACAGGCATGATGTGTCCTTCGAAGAGAAAAGCACAAATAAGGGTGCGCCTAAGACAAGTAGAATGAGTGTATAAAAATATGTATCAGAGAGTCCAAGCAGCGATACCTAGAAAGTCCGAATATAAATAATCCACATATGCAGGAAGTAGTGATGATGATGTGTCCTTCAGCCATGCTCCTTATGGAGTAAATCATGAGTTAGAAACACAAATGCTTGTTTGCTATTTAATTGGCAATTCTGCCCCCTACTGGCCTTTTCTGAATATTCAATTGATTGCTGTAAAGAAAATTGCAACCATATGTTTTTCCGATTGGTTAGGTGTTAGATTAAAGTTTCTTTATTTGCCCAGAAACAAGAGACACCCCTTATATGGTATCACCAAACGATGGACTCCATGGTGGGATATAACGATGTTTAAGAGGACACTATAGATACCAAGACCACTTAATGAAGAAGTTGTCTGGCTGTCATGCCTCCCCCCCCACCCCTCTCACCTTTCAAACTTTAGCTGAAAACATTGCCCTTTTGTAGAATTGCAATATTTGTTTTCTTTGCAGGGTTTAAATGCCTATAGGGGAATTACAATACCCTTTTTTTTTTTTCTCATTTATCCCTACAGGTGAGAGACAGTCACCTAAATGGACACCAGGGCACTATAGTGTTAGAAATACTAACCTAAAGCTAAACCTGCCTGGAAATATCCACTGCATAAAATATCAACAGGTGTGTGTGCATACAGCAGCCAAAAATGATAACTTCTGTATCACACAAATGGTCTGGTGCTAGAGAGTATGCAGAAGAATGCAATGCATTTCTGACAACCAAATATATATATTATTACACATACATATGTATTAATGTCAGAATTGTATCAATTACAACTTTTATCTGTATGTTTATATAGAAAGAAAACTATTTAATAAGAGGTCTTTCTCTAACCTGTCAAATAACTCTTCAGCATAGACTACTGTGCTGAAGAACTGAGTTACAGGGAGATCAGGAGACACCTTTTCTTTTGAAACCCCCTTTTGAATTTCTTGCCCCCTTTTGTGTTTCTTATGCCCTGTTTATACCCATTGTGTGTCTCCTCCCAGATCCTCTGTGTGTCTCTTTCTCCACCACAACCCCTTCATGTTTCTCCCCCCCTCCCCTCTGCCCAGCCTCTCCATGTGCTTCATTCCACCCAGCTGGTCACCCCATTGGGGCCAAGCACCAGCCCTGAGGTTATGCTGACCCACCAAGAAATTTTCCTTGAAGGGTGAGTCTGGCCCCGGTAGGAAGGATCTTTCTATATGTTTACCTTTTTCAAATGTTAAACACCGTCCTACACGGTGTCTCATACCTCCTGCTTTTCTCCTCTTAAGCCACAATTAGTTATTGCACTTATATACCTTTTATAGGAGATCAACACTCTGGCATATGCATGGTTTAGATATATAGCCAGAGGGCAAACTTATTTTTTAAATCAGGGCCCAGATTTGCAGTAATCGGTCCAGATTTCAACTGGCCTGCAGCGTTTGGTCCGGCTGAATCTTGACCAAATTCAGGCCTGTTTCAGACTTTGTTGATTTCCATGAACAATGTCTGGATTTTATAGTCCAAATTGCCCATCAGAGGCGGCTCTCTAATTAGGTGATTTAGGCGGCCGCCTAAGGCCTCGCACAGTCTGGGGCCTCGCGGCCGTCTAAGTCACTATAGGGCAGGCTGACATGTCGGGTCTTTGGTCTATGACTGAGGGCCCGACACAGGAGGGGGCCCGGCGGCGTGCCCATAATGCCACCGGGTGCAAGGCCCCTCCAGTCAGTCTGCCTGGGAGAGAGCCAGCCTTCTGTCTGCAGGTCTGTCAGGTGCAGCTCTGCACCCGGCCGTAGCTGCAGACCGGATAGGGAGCCCACCAGACAACCAGGGATAGAGCCAGACCACCAGGGAATCAGTTTATAAAAAGGTATTTATGACCCCCTGCCCTGTCACAATCTCAGCTCCCCCATCACCCCTACCCTGTCACAGGTTCCCCACCACCCCCTAAAGCCCTCCTACCACCCGCTGCCCTGTCACACTCCCTACAACCTCCTGCCCCAGCCTCCCTACCACCATCTGCCTCAGCCCCCCTACCATCCCTTGCCCTGTCACAGCACCCCTACCACACCCTTCCCTGTCACAACTACCCCCTGCCCTGTCACAGCCCTCCACCACCACCCTCTGCCCTGTCACAGCCCTTCCACCACCTCCTGCCCTGTCACAGCTCCCCCACAACTCCCTACCCGGTTACATCTCCCCCACCACCCCCTGCTCTGTCACAGCCCCTCCACCACCTCCTGCCATGTCACAGCCACCCTACCATCCCCTACCCTGTCACCTCTCCCCCACAACCCTCTGCCCTGTCAAAGCCTCTCACAACCCCCTGCCCTGTCAAAAAACCCCACCACCACCTGCCATGTCACAGCCCCCCACCCCCTGCCCTGTCACAGCTCCCACCACCTCCTACCCTGTCAAGCTCTCCCCTGCCCTGTCACAGCCCTATACCACCCCCTGCCATGTCACAGCCCTCCTACCACCCCCTACCCTGTCACAGCGTCCCCACAACCCTACCATGTCACAGCTCCCCACCACCCCTACCATGTCACAGCTCTCCCACCACCCATGCCCTGTCACATACCCCCACCATGCCCTGCCCTGTCACAGCCCGCCTATTCGGGTCACAGCTCCCCCCACCTCCTACCCTGTCACAGTCCCCCACCTCCTATCCTGTCACAGACCCCACCACCTCCTACCCTTTCACAGCCCCCTACCCTGTCACAGCTCCCACCCCCTGCCCTGTCACAGCCCCCTTCCACCCCCTGCCTGTCACAGCCCCCTTCCACCCCCTGCCCTGTCACACCACCCTTACTACCCCTTGCCCTGTCAGAGCTCCACCAGCACCCCCCACCCTGTCACAGCTCCCACTATTATGTCACAGCTTCCCCACCCTATTAGAGCCCCCTACCCTGTTACAGCCCCCCACTACCCTGTCTCAGCCCCCACCACACCCTGTCACCCCACACCCACCCTATCACAGCCACCACACACACACACACACACGTGCTGTCACAGCCTTCCTCCACACACCTTGTCATCCCCCACCCATACCCTATCATTACCACGCACACACTGTCACCCCCTACACATACACTATCACCATTCCCAAACACTTTCAGTGCCGACATAATGTCACCCTATACACCCAGTCAAACTCACATTAACCCCTCCTAATCCTGTCACTCTCACCCACTCCAACCATACTACACAAACCTGCCCTTGATTTGCCACACTTGCCCTATCACATTAACCCCCCTCAATCATGTCATACTCACCTTCTCTTGCACTGTCCCACTCATCCTCTATCAGTCTGTCCCACTCACCCCCTTCACCCTGTCACATAAACCCTTACAATCCTGTCCTCCAACTGTGCAAAACTCACCCCTCTCACACACAGGTAGACAATGCCAGATACACTCAAAAATACACACACCGGCACTTATGCATACACGACTGCAAGCCTGTGTAACCATACCCCTCAGTTGTGTATAAATGATTAGCATTATTGCTAATTAAATGTTTTTTTTCAAATTAATTTAGTTTGCAAATTATGCCATAACTACAGTCAGAGAGCTCACAATACCGCAGCACAGGGAGCAACGATACTGTAAGCCTCTGAACAAGGAATACAGAGACTAGCTCTCTGTATCCAGCGCTGCAAGCTTGTTCTTCAATACAACTACAGCACCTTATACACAAAGCAATCCCTAGTTTTTGTTGGTTTTTTTACTTTGGGCGTTAGTGGGGGCCTCATGTTTGAGTTTCGCCTTAGGCCTCATTAAGACTTATTTACAATTTTCACATGGATATCTATTGACTGTGTCTCACAAGAACAGATGCACTTCAAGATTTGGCATTTACTTCACATTTGATCAATAGGGACACGTTTGTTTTATTGTGACTTAAATTGTTCCCTCCTCAGTTTTCTCTTTATTTTCACAATTAAGTGTAATATGTGTCCCCTGCTTGGGAGGCGCAGGGTAGTTTTTCTTTACTTTTTAATAGTTGGGTAATTACATGGTAATCATGGTGATAAAAAGACTCAAGTCCATCAAGTTCAATGTTTACATTAGGAGCAACTTGGTTTAGCAAATGTATAGATGAAAGAAGTAGGTGATTAATAATTACGTGAAATCTTGCATGAAACAATTCTAATTTTTAAAGAAGGGTTTCATTTTGACAGTGTTACAATACTTAAAATGTACAGCTGTAAACTGTTTATTAAAATACTCGCCCACCGCCCACATCCAAATTCAAATCTTCCTAGACATGCCCCAAAACAAAGCAGCAGCCACTACCACCCTCACCCCCTTTGAACGAACATGCATGATCTGCCTGATACCAAAAAGCCAAATATCCACACTATAAACCACTATAATCACCTCTTATTACGAGGGCTCCCTAACAAAAGTGTCAACTTGGGAAAGGGACCTCAGGCCACCGGACCATCCCTCAGACTCGGAAGAAATCTGGGAAGCCACAGCCACAATTTCGATATGCGTAAACCACAAAGAACAAGCATATAAAACGCTAATGCGCTGGTATCTCACTCCACTCCGACTCAGACAAATGGGAATCTCGGACAACGACCTGTGCTGGAAACAATGTGGGGGAAGGGCACATATCTTCATGTATGGTGGAAATGCGCACAAATAACACACCTATGGCTTCAAATCTCGCAACTAACATCCAAGATCCTACACACAAACATCCCACTAGATCCATGGATCTGGCTCCTTTCAAAACCACTCAGCAATACCCCATGCTGCCAAAACAAACTTATAGCAAAGATCGCACTGGCGATCAGAAAAGCAATCGCAGAAACATGGGGTAGACCCGAGATAACTACCCTCCAATCAGTGATACGCAAGGTAGAAGAAGCCAGAAAGATGGATAAACTATTTGCTCTGGTACATGACACCACAACACACTTCAACAAAATCTGGGACCTATGGCTATTTGAGTTCCCTCAACCCACATGAGGGCCCAGGGCTGGCTGGGAAAAATAAAACTACCACTAGCCTCCCACCGCCATCCGGCAACCACCCCACCATTAATAACCCCACCAGTCTCAACCTCACCAACCTCCTCACCAACCTCCCCCACCCTCTTTTTTTTCTTTTCTCTTCCACCATCTTCCTCTCTCTCTCCCACTCTTTCCCCCCATACCCTACCCTCCCCTCTCCACCTATAACCCTCCCCTCCAAACACACTACACACATCTACCACCACAAATTCACCCTCACCCAACGCCAAACCGCGAAACACAACCACGCACACACACAAACCCCAGCACATACTCAATCAACCCTGAAACACCAGCACACAGAGAGTGACTAACATGACGCGACAGGCCAACACACACGACCCCCAACATCTGAGACACCAAGCCAAATACAAAAGGCGAACACTCAAATCTGCAGACACCAAGCATGATACAGCCGTCTCTTACGCCTGGCCCAATAGGCCAACACCCACCCAACTGTCAATTCCCACAATAACAACGAACATCCAAAAGTACAGGTACTGAAAACTTGATATATGGTAAGGCACTAGACGCCTGCACCAATTGCAACTGTAATGTGTGTGAAACAAACAAAACAAGGCACTCGCTTCATGTTCAATTTTATGCAAACCTTAATGTATTGATACAGGACAATGTTATGCATCTGTTACAAATTCCACTGTATCACCGATACCTTATTCAAAACCCAAAAATAAAGAATAAAAAAAAAAGTGTACAACTGTAACCTTATAAGCAGCAATATTTCTCACTATGGTTAAACACAAGATTGATTACAGCCACAATTAAAAATTGAAAACAATAAAAAATAAAATAAAAAAAAAGATTGATTGGAACCTTAAAGAGGAATTGTCACTTTAAGAGAAGAGCCAGTTCCTTGTTTCTTCGCCCCAGTAAATGCTATTCTAACGTTTACAAAGGTGAATAGGGTAGCGATTGTTAGAATTAAGAAAAAAAAAAACAATTATTTTAATAATTTAAAAATCTTACTCCCACTGCATTGTTTGCACTCAGAATTGTTTCCAGCAATGCCACTGTGAGAATTTTTTAATTTGGATGTTTCATAAGAAATCATAAGAATTAAAAAAACTTCAAAGTACAACCAAGACTGTTTGTCTTTAAAGCTGGATAACCTATACTTGTCTTACAAAATATGCTGACACAGTGATCATGAACAATTTGTAGGAATCATTCATACTATGGACTGTACTAATATGAAACAAGGTTCACTAAGATTAGTGGAAAGAAGACTTCACCTTTAGCACCGATAAGATAAGTGGTAAAGTATGGATTTAAATTAGGCTGTGTTGGAAAATACAGTAGATAATGTCGATTTAAACAAATGATTAAATGTTTTGGGTTTCTCAGATTAAATCTGCTGAATCAATCAATTCTCACGCAATCTGAGAAAATTTTTAATGTCTAGCAGGGATTTTATTCACTAAAACTTGAATAGTGAAGAATTGATCAAAATGTATACTTATTTGCTATAGAGTTGTCATCTGATCGGGATTACAATGGTGATATACTTATAGATCTCTAGCTAGTTCTAGGGCTATGGTTATTAAGGCATACCGACTACACAGAGCCCATCATTTGCAGATTCTGAAACATGCCATAATCAGCATCAAACAAAAATTCTTACCAAAGTAGGTGAGCACGACAGGCAAAAAGATGAGTCCGTGTACCACCCCAAGCAAAGTAATGGTTAGATTCATGCGAAAGAAAAAGATCTGGATGAGTTGTGCTTTTGCAAATGCCAGAACAATTATCCCGGGGAGATTGGTCATTGCCACTCCTGCAAAAACCTGTTTCAAGAAAAACAAAAGTGCATTAAGGTATATAACCAACTCATTAATGATTAGGAAAAATCATTGCTCCTTGGTTTACATTTAGCTCCTCATATTGTCCATGTCATGGCTCAGAACCTACCTTTAAATGAGGTTTATTACCAATTATACAAGTGTGAGGATAGTGGATGCATGGAATAGCCTTTCAGCTGAAGTGGTAGAGGTTAACACAGTGAAGGAGTTTAAGCATTCGTGGGATAGGCATAAGGCTATCCTAGCTATAAGATAAGGCCAGGGACTAATGCAAGTATTTAGAAAATTGGGCAGACTAGAAGGGCTGAGTGGTTCTTATCTGCCATCACATTCTATGTTTCTATGTGTAACTTTTACTACTGTCCTAATGTTAAAAGCTGCTGCTTCCATGTCTACTGTTTACCTTGCTATCTCAATGTCCATGATTTAATACCCATGTTCTTCACTACCTTTATTTTATGTCCCAGTTGCCCTTTTGTCTGTCAGGCTTGTGGCTTCTGCCTACTTACCGCACTCCCCATATATATTGTTGCTTCCTTTGCTCGAGCCACTTTGGTAGGTTTAAGACTGATGGCGAAAGAACGGGTTAGATGGGACACAAACTCCACAGAAATTCCAATGGCCTAAGTGAAAAAAGTGTCAGATAATGAGTAAGAAGACTGGATAAACAAAATATGCTAAGAGTAGAATAAAGGAGGAGATGTAAGAGACAAAATAAATCATAATTTTCACTTGTCATTTAATGCAAAAACATTTAAAGTGACATGCCTACTTGGTGGTGACTGAGAGAGGTGGGCAATGGACTTAGTTCACCTAAAGCACCTTGATATAATAGTCTTCGGTTGCTGGTTGAGGTTAGCACCAAGAGCCAGGTGATAATCCTTGGCATCCAAAGATGACTGTGGTATCCTGTCCAGATCTAATTTTGCATGTAAAAGGTGATGCCTATCGTGTGTCATGTTACAAGATACCAGCCCCCACCAGCTATTGCAGATGATGGCTCCACTAACAACAGAAAGACATGGCTAGTGGAAGCACTGCAGAGGCCGGATGTCATAAGTTAGCACCACAGGGAACCAGGAAAGAGGGTAAACCATTGCTAAACGTATTGCCTCCTTTACCGGGACACAGAGCAGGGTACCCTTTTAATCATAACCACTACAATAGGCTGTACTGGTTATGATGTTTGATGTAACTCTTTAAGGATAGACACAGAAAATAGCAAACAAATCTTGGATGATAAAGAAAATACAGCAAGAAGATAACACAGAAAGGGCCACATTGAAATATCTGGGATATGTTAAACTGAAAAGTCCACTGTACTGATAATCTGAGCTATATAATATTAATGGTAAGTGTGCCTGCCTACAAGAAACAAGAACAAGAAAGTAAGACAAAAAAACACTAAACAAAAGCCATAACAGGATGAAAATAGACAAACGAACTGTGAGAAAATAATGACATTGATAGACAAACTGCAATGACACTGACCGTTACGAGATTGATGAGGGATATTGCATTAAAGTCAATGCTCCATAGAGTCATAACACCAGCTGTGTCCACAACGATCATAATGATGGTGATGAGGTTAATCAGCCCAGATCGCAGGTCCATACCCAGCAGGATGCAGCACACAGTAAAAGTTGGCACCAGGCAGATTGCCAGCATTATCAGCCCTTCTTCTACGATGGACAGGTACTGCTCATAAAACACGTACGTGATCCTGCACAGGTTGCACAGAAAGAACTTTTAAATGCAAAGTGTGCTTCGGATATTACCAATAATTGTTTATAATACACAGAAGGCACACACATGATTCACAGGACCGGATTTCACATTAGGCAGAGTAGCCTACAAGTGCCTGTCCTGTTGGGGGCACCTATCTACAGCACTAGTGGTGTCCTTTTTTTTAGGAGTGAGGGCTAGATCAATGAAATATAAGGCTCAAAGGGCTACACTCAGTGTGGGAGGGAGAGTAGACAAAAGCTGACCGTTGCAGGCTCTGCCTTCAAGGGAGAAGCTGTTACTTCCGTTGTGCGGACTAATGACAGACGTCAAATATGCACCTAATTGACATCAGCTAGGAACAGCATAAGTCACTTGTGCTGAGGGGTACAACTTGACCCGGCACAAAATTATCAGTATCTACAGTGTTTCAAGTCCCCCTCGTTATTAAATAGCTCTCACCTGCCGCCTTACTAAATAATTAATAAATAGGGCCCAATGAAGCGATCTGTCCACCCTCCATTCTTTAATTTGAAGCCCCTACCTGATGCCCACATCCTAACTGCAAAGTTGTTAGTTTCCCATTACAGAAAGCAGCCACTGGCTGGTCTCTGTGTGGCAGAAATGCCCCCACTTGGGGCATTGCAAGTGGAAGCATAGGGTAGCTTTAAAGCCTCCTTTGTTCACCCTGAACGCAAATGAACTAATGGTATAATTTCTTGAAAAAATGAATGAAAAATCTAGGTTTAGTTCATATTCATGTTTGTCCAAAAATGAATGCATGTTAAAGATAAAAAAAAAAAAAAAATACTCCTACAGCATAACAATAAAAAGAGAAGGTCATTAATACACTACTTCTGGCGCAACTCTGATGTTGCTCCCTTATAGAACATTCCTTTAGCCAGGTGGTCCTAGACTCTTGATTTATCCTAGAAACTGATCAAGTTAGTCACCTTAAGGGCCACAAATTCCTATTACTTACATAAGCAGTCAGCTGGCCAAAAAAGCTCTTCTATCAAGGTCGCCCCCTTCCAGTATATTCACATTTAATGGTCATCTCTCACAATGACAGGATGGAAGTGGCACAAAATAAAAAAACATTTTGTCAAGTGATCAGGACACTTTTTCATGCCCCTGAGATTTTTCTGACAATGCTCCTCAAGTCCCTCCATTTAATATACTGATATTTGTAGGCCCATATCGAGAGGCAGAACTCCATACTAGTGGTGCAGTCTGTACATCCTTACACAAGTTTCTGATGAAGGCATTCAAGATATTAATTGGTTGATCTGAAATAGCTTGGTATGTTTTATAACATTGTACCCTAACTGCTTTATTTCACCATAAGTGTGTAAGCGTACTTTAATGTTATTGCAAAAAAGTAGAGGTAACTTACGTGTAAGGAAAGACCTTGAAATTGGGGTCAGTGCCAGGCACCAGTCTCAGAGTATCTGTGATGCTGGCAGCAAGTTCACGGGCATTTTTTAAGGCTGCTGTGTACTCCTGAGAGTTCTTGAGTGGGCTGTGATATGCCATGAATCGTGTTGCTGTGGATATATTTGGTGCCAAAAATATTGGTATTAAAAGAGGCCTAAGACAGTGGGTACGTCACATTGTACTGCTTAAATATTACACTCAAAAGATGCAAGAAACACAGAATTGAGGCAAGTACATTCAGCTGCTATGGTATTGACACAGATCAAGAAGATATATGCCCATACATATAGTATTGCCATGCTGAACATGGCCCATACAATAAATAGGGTCATGCTGAGAATGGCACATACAGAGAATAGGGTCATGCTGAGTATTGCCCTTACGGAGAATGGGCAGACCAAATAACCCATGGCAGCCCCCTAGAGCCTGGTCTCAGACAGGGGACCCCCGGGCTATTGTCTGTGCCTAGAGCTCTGGCTGTCAGAGGACCTTCTGTCGTTCATGAGCTGGCAGGGACCTTCATGAGCTGGCAGGGACATCAAAAAGATCTCACTGCTCGGCCCTGAGCCTCCTCAGTTTGTTGAGCATGCATTGTGATCTGCAACAGTATTAGGTGCACTGCACAACACTTAAGGAGCTCTTTTGTGGTACCCCAGTGCTCTTAGTCATTTACTCAGCTCCAACTGCGTGGAAGCTCTTAAACTGGTCTGCACCTGATAGCGGTGCAGACCACAACACTCCTCCACCAGACCACCAGGAAAAGGCTCATCACTGGACCACCAGAAAAAGGAAAGCAGGCGAGGGGCAAAGAAACACACTCAATCACTACACACCTTTTTCCTATTATGAATGGTGCCATAAAGGTACTGCACTGTATTGGAACTAGGCCCCACAGAAAATAGGAACAATATAGAGATAAGGGGTGGTATTCTTCCCCAAGTGGGAGGGGGGTCCACACAGCACGTCGTCCTAACACTGTCACTCACTGTAGTGTGACCAAGTAGAACAACAGCACAGTATGTTTATCTGCATGGTCCTCTGCTGGGTCTTTTATTGGAGCTTTGAGAAGCATGCAATGAGTAGAGGGGATAGGGATATGATTGTTCAGTCCTGTTCCCACCTATGTGACCATACACAGCTCCCGGACATACCAGCAAAGGAGCACGTAAAACCTCATCCTCTGCCATTTTCCAGAGACAGAAGAATATCAGGTGGATTTGAAAAAGCACAATGGGTGAAAGGAGGGTTAGGAGAAACACGCAAGTGGGGAATGGGTTTTAAGAGAGACATAAAGTGAATGGGTGACTGTGTAATTGTCATACATAGTAGGGAAGAATAACTGCAGGTATAAGGAGGTCAAAGTGGCATATAAGTGAAATCTAACATAAGACAGGTACTTAAAGGGGACAAGGGCAAACTGCATAGAGTCAAGAAACTTAGCCCTCCCAGTATCACAAATTTGTCTATTATCTTCTTACCTATAATCTCTCCATATTCGTTGAATTTTACAGCACCATCATATGCACCCAGACCCCTACAAAAAAAAAACAGAAAAATAGAAGGTTTGCTATTGTAAGAGTAACCAGGCTACAGATCCTACAGTTTCTGTGCTGTGACCACCTTGCCCTCCCTTCCTGTAACCTGACATTATACCCATGCAATTAAAAAGTGTAGGAGCAGAAGCTTATGGGAACAAGAAGAGGCTCTGTGGACTGAGCTAGACCTGAACTCTAGCTGTTGTCCATACTTGGCTTCTTCCAAATGAAGGTAAGGAAGGGGTTACATAAGAAAAGAGCGAGTGTGGTAGTTTCTACAGTCTTTGTGGAATTTAGCTCATGTGAAATGTTAGGTGTGCAGTGCCCACCTCCGGCCATCATATCAAAGTGTGGTCGCAATTAGTAGGAGATAGTGTGTTTAGTATAGGTGGTTATTATGCAACAAGACACAGGCTCTAAAGGCTTACTTGATTTTGATGCAGATTAATAAAACATTTAATGCTTTATTCCACTTATCTAAAGTTACAAATGAAAACAAATCAAATGTAAGTGTATGTGTAAATCTAATATACTATTCTGTTGTTGTTAGATTGAATGCTTATGGCTATTGGCGCATATGGCCCAGTGTGTTCTTGTCCCTATATATCACATAGTTTTTGGTCTGGACCTTTCATTTATAGGTTTCAGCCACACAGAATATATGAAGTCTCTATTTGGCAATGTGTCCACATCCCAAAGCCCAGTGCTATGACACTCACCCCTTGGGACATTGCAGATTTGGGTAATCACCCAGAAATATTGGCAGATAGTGTTCAAATTGTTGTAGAGTTGGTCTAAGCGGCCCATTGGGATTTTGGACACACTTTCTCAGACATCCTGGAGTTGCTGGAGGTGAAGAACAAAAAAGTGTCAAGTACATTATCACATAGCCTTAACAAGTGGTTTTAAAATAGTTCTGCAAAAATTAATGTTATTGTTGTTGAGACCAAATTTAAGTGGGTCAAGGGCTTTTACACTTTTTACAAAAAGCAAGAACTATTTTGTTGTCAGTATTCCAATACATTTTTTGACATGCAGACTTGTCACCTCTTCTGTTTGCTCCCTCTGATGGCATTGTGATATACTTACTGCTAGTGGATGAGCAGAATGTTCCATTTAGAAGTAGCCTGCAGCAGCTAGATGCGGGATTTAGCCAGTCTATAAAGTCATCCACCCAGGAGGATGCTGGAACAGACAAGTAAGACCTGTGAGGAAAAGGAAGGTATTACACAGTGCATTATGAGAGACACATTCTCTATTTTGTCTCAGTATATCCCTTGATTGAGTTCAGTGAAATTCCAACACAGTCAAAATGAGTGTTTCATGAAGATTTTATCTGTATGAAATACTCACTTTCAGAGGGGGTGCAATGTCCACAATATACACACACAATATACAAAAGGGGTCAATCTTGATAAAGACCCAGGAGGGTCAAAACGTTGATTGTGTTAATAGACATTGCAAAATATTATTGAGAGCTCTTTTCTTTAATACTATATATATATATATATATATATATATATATATATATATATTTATTGAGGACATTGCATCAATTGTATGTACAGAATGTTATTTAGGGATACAATATATAATATATATCAGCCGGTTAAAGTAGTGCTAATGTCACTGCCTTAACCTGAAATCTAGGTTCGTATCCCAATCAAATCACTTCCCCAGTAAGTGTCCCTGGTCAAGACATCTAACGATATATGTCTGCCTACTTCTAATCTTCATAGATTGTAAGCTCATTTGAGCACAGTCTTTTTTACCTCTCAAATATCCCTTTTCTTTTCTTGTAAAACACTATAAAATATGAGTTATATGCATGCTAATAATAGTTATGGATTTAATGTTTAATATAAATGTTAAAATATTTTTTTCTAAAAAAAAACAAACAAAAAAACAACAACACAAAAATATACAGTATTTTTAGTTTATATGTCCATACTACATACACACATATACATATGGTACAGTGCAGACCTGCAGAATTAGAGTTAAAATTTTCCATTTACATCCTCAACTCATACTAAAGTAAATTTCTCCACAAAGCAAGTAAAATTTGAACTCCAGTATTTTGGATGGAGCAGGTTGTGAGAATAGGGAGAATGGCAGACCCAAAATATGGTAACAGCTGGCATCCTTATCAGTTTGTTATTAAAATTCACTACTGAATTACTGTCAACTCTCTAATGACAAAAAGAAAAAAACGTGGCAGTGGAAATATATGGTAGTGTTGGAGTGGCCATCATTAGAGGGTGTTAAGGAGACTACACAATTTACAGAAATGCCTGCTCTGTAACACTGTGTTCGCAAGAGATGATGAGGTTTAGTTAGATAAATAACATACCGCTCAGGGTATTCTGTGGCATATTGAATCTGTTGGGTCATGGAGTTGTCATCACAGCCGACACTGGAGCAGATTGCATTCATTCCTTCTATACTAGAGAAGTTAAATCCAGATGTAGTGACAAAGTACGTGGGCACACCAACTTCAAAGTATTTGTTCAAAGCATTTAAATAATCGAAGACATAGGAATCCTGTAAGCAAGAAAAATCTCAAAATCACTTCATGTCCAGTCACTGTATCAAGGTTCATCCACACACTCTTCTATAGATTGTGTAAATGTTGATTAAACAAAGAGTACAGGAACCTGCACGCTCCCTTTAAGCAAGACTGCATGCCATGCATAGCTTGTGGATTCCACCTCTACATTTTTTATAGGCTCATCCATGCACTTCTTATTGGTTGGTCCACACACTCTGTATGGGCTCATGCTTCACGAATATAACCTTTAGAAATTTCTAACATACTGTATAAGAGTGCATCTGTGCACTCCATTCAGGCTCGTCCACACAATCTCTGCAGATTTTAGTCTAAACATGCCATTGTACAGTACACTGGTGAGACCTCACTTGGAGTATTGTACACAGTACTGGAGACCGTATCTTCAGAAGGATATTGATACCTTAGAGAGGGTTCAGAGAAGGGCTACTAAACTGGTTCATGGATTGTGGGATAAAACTTACCAGGAAAGGTTAAAGGATCTTAACATTTATAGCTTGGAGGAAAGACGAGACAGGGGGGATATGATAGAAACATTTAAATATATAAAGGGAATCAACACAGTAAGGAGGAGACTATATTTAAAAGAAGAAAAACTACCACAACAAGAGGACATAGTCTTAAATTAGAGGGACAAAGGTTTAAAAATAATATCAGGAAGTATTACTTTACTGAGAGGGTAGTGGGTGCATGGAATAGCCTTCCAGCTGAAGTGGTAGAGGTTAACACAGTGAAGGAGTTAGAGCATGCGTGGGATAGGCATAAGGCTATCCTAACTATAAGATAAGGCCAGGGACTAATGAAAGTATTTAGAAAACAGTTCTTATCTGCCGTCACATTCTATGTTTCTGTGTACATGTCATCCCACACACTTGGCACAGCCAGGCCCGGACTGGCCATCGGGCATACCGGGCAAATGCCCGGTGGGCCGCGATGGCCGTGGGGCCGAGGCCGGCAGGGGAGATCACAGAGCGCCGTGATCTCCCCTACCCGAGCGCCGGCCCAGCTGTGTGTCTCCGTGGGCCGGTGGGGAGATCACAGATCTCCCTCACCGGCCCACAAGAATGGAGATGCGGCCGCCGGCTGGGTGAGGGAGGGAGGACCCGGCGGAGCTCTAACAAGCAGCTCCGCCGGGTCACGGCAACGCTCAGCTCTCGCGAGAGTGAACTCTAACCCGCAGGTTAGAGTTCACTCTCACCACTGGACCACCAGGGAAGCATGCGAGAACGGATCTCCTCCCCCCCTCCCAGGATAAAGGTAAAAAGGGAGGGGAGGGGGAAACACATAACTTTTTTTTATTTTCTATATTAATAAATAAAAATTTTTTATTTAAATAAATTCCCTAATAGCCCCCTCACACACACAGCACACCCCAGACACCCACAGCACACACCAGACACCCACAGCACCCCCCAGACACCCACAGCACCCCCCAGACACAAACAGCACCCCCAGACACCCACAGCACCCCCCAGACACACACAGCACCCCCCAGACACACACAGCACCCCTGACACACACAGCACCCTCAGACGCAGACAGCACCC
>OW240914.1:128416312-128440498 GCA_933207985.1 Pelobates cultripes | reverse complement strand
TTCCCTTAATCCTTGGATCACACAGGCAAGCTAGCATCAGTTCAGGAGAATTATCCATTCGCTCACGTAGGCGAACTTTAAGCTGATCCTTCAGCCTCCTGACCAGAGTTATTACATCAGGATGTAAAGGATCACCTTGAACAACCTCTTTGCGTTCAAGGAAGACACCCATCTTGCTCCCTAGATGGGTGAAAACAGGGATTACCTGTCCCAGATTGGCAGTGTTCAAGCTTAAATTTTCAGTGGCATCCCTGAATGGTTTCAGGATTGCCACTAGCTGAGCGATCACTGTCCAATCGTCTCTACCTAGTGGAGAACCAATACCGATGTATTGGTCTGATGCCAGACTATGGATTGCCCTCTGCTGCTCTAAAATCCTCTCCAGCATCTCCAGAGTAGAGTTCCACCGTGTACTGACATCTTGTCGTAGACAGTGTATGGGAAGGCCTGCCTTCTCTTGTTCCTGCCTCAACAGTTGGCTAGCCTTCACACTGCGGTGGAAGTGCCCAGCAACCCTCCTGCACCGTTCAATCACACTGGAAACTCTGTTATTACCTTCTGGGATTGCTGACTTTACTACTAGATGGATAATGTGCGCTGCACAGCGCACACCAACAAGGTTACCATCACGCAAAGCTTTCACCATATTTGTAGCTCCATCAGTAACCACAAACCCCACTTCTACATTGGTGCCTGCCTCTGCTCCAACCCAAAGAGACACCATCTTCCTTACTGCCTGTAGAATGTTATCTGAAGTGTGTTTTTCATCCATCACTTCAGCATGGAGAAGGAAAGAGCGATAGCCCAGCTGATCTACAGATACACTTCCTCCCTTTCTGCTAGACCCTGCTGCTGAAGTTGCAGCAGCAGCTTCCTGAGACACACCAGACTCCCACCAGTGTGCTGTAAGGGAAAGAAAGGCATGCTGGCCACTTGGTGCACTCCACAAATCTGTGGTAAAATGTGCAGACTGACCAGCAGCCTTCGAAAGCTCCCCTTTCACTACTCCAACACAGGACCGGTAAAGTGAAGGGATTATCCTCCTGCTGAAAGTGGAGCGTGAGGGAAGATGGTATTGTGGAGCCACAGTCTCCATCAACTGTTTGAAAGGCTCCCCTTCTATCATAGAAAAGGAAGCACCCCCAACAACAATTAACTGGCCAATAAGTTGCGTAATTTTATTGGCCTGCTGTTTAGACATAGCCCTGGAGTGGAATCCCCAAATTGTTCCAGGGTGGGCTGGATGCATTGTGATGCTCCAACCAGTCTTGGTTGTTGGCTGGCAGCACCAGTAGCTCTTGGCTCTGCAACACCTCCCCTGTCACTTCTAGCTGCCATGGTACTGGACACTGTAATAGTAGCTATGCTGCCTGTCCTAGTACTTTCTGCCTCTTCCCTCAATAACACAGCCTTGTGATGACTGCGAAGGTGATGGTTCATCCCTGCACTGGTGAGATGACCCAACACTCTCCCCCTGCTAACTTCCTTCCCACAAAGTTTGCACTTTGCAAAGCGCCCATCTCCAACACTTTCAAAGTGATCCCAAACTTTGCTGCGGCGCAAAACATTGGCGCTTGCCCTTCGGGATTCTGCTGCTAGTGGTGCAGGTTGATGAGCAGCAGGAGGAGTGTGACTACTGGTGGCTGGCACAGTAGCCTCGGCACTGGTACTGTGGCTAGTAGTACCAGTGGTGGTGATGATTGTTGGCACAGTTACTCTGGTGGTGGTAACTGTGCCACTGCGAGGAGGTTGTGGTGGTGGTGGTGGTGGTCTGCTAATGGTTGAAGTAGCACTAGCAGGTGCTACTATTGGAGAAAGTGGAGATGAAGGGGGAAAATGTGCACTTGTAGCAGGAGAAAAGGTTGGACTGCTCCCTGAAGAATGCTGACTTTCCTCTACTATCTCCTCCTCACTCTCAGGCTCATAGTCAAGCTCTTCATCAGCCAGACTAAATGCAATCCCTGCAAGGCTGGGGGTAAGACTGATATCACCTCCAGGAATAATAGGACTAGGAGCACTGGGTAGCATTGGGAATGGCAACAACTCCTGTGCTGATGTGCCGCTGTCAGTGGTAGAAGCATGCGCAGCACTGGTGGTGGTGGAAGTGGTGGTCTTGGGAGGGGGATTAGGAAACAGCCTCCTTGTACAAGAAGGAAGCTTCTTAGCAGCACGACTCACAGGCCTGCTTGTGGTATAGGAAGATGCCGGGGGCAAAACACGCTTCCTCTTACTTATTGGGCTACTCCTACTACTAGTTGTGTTTTTGGTAATAGTACTAGCCATAGTGCTCACCCTTAAAAGCCCTGCTGGTTTCCCTTTGCCATAGAAAAGACTTGCAATTCTGGGCCTTGCTGCACTACTGCCTGCTATTGGTGCCTTTCCTTGACCAGGATCTTGCACCAACGGGCCTGAAATGCGAGACAAAGACTTTTGCCTCCTAGGCGGTGAGTCTGACATAATGGCACTCCTGGACCGCTTAGGCTGACGCATAGGCTGCGTACTCAAACTACCACTACTTGTGGTGGTGGTGGTGGTGGTATTGGTGGTGGTGATGGTTGCTGACTGACCCTCCCTCACTTTACTAGTGGATGAAGGTGTAGGAGGATCCATTTAGAAGTTGAAGAAAAGAAAAGAAAGAGATAATGTAATGTATGTAGTGTTTTCAAACTAACGTTTATATTTTTATTAAAAAGGATTATTTGATATTTGGAACACAGTTAAAAAAAAATAGAGACTACTACTGAGGCAGATTTCTTCACTCTAGTGCTTTTTGAGGAACTATGGAAAACTGCACTGTCTGGCGTGAGCAATCTGCCAACAAGTGCTGCCTGCTCAACTACTGCAGTGCAAGCAGAGTATGAAAAAAATGTACTAATATAGAAAAATAAAATAATAAAAGATTTCCTACAGCTACCTTGAAGCTTAGGTTAGGACAGTCTCACAGTCAATCTATCAGGAACTAAAATAAACCAAATAAAAACAGCAACCAGTTAGCTTCACTGATTGCTGTTAAACAAACACACTAACCGAACTAATAAGAATCAGTTAATGAAAAAAGAAATTTCTTCACAACAGCAGTCAGAACAGTTAACTTCACTGCTGATGCTGATGTGAGCACAAAAAAATTACACTAAAAGTGTTAAAAAATTTAAAACAAAAAATAGACTGTTTGACTGACTAATGTGTTCTGTCCTAACTAAGGACAAAGAGACTGTACTACAACAAATATATTTTAAACTGAAGATAATTTTATCAACTTAAATTTTTTTTTTAATTAAAACTGATAATACTATTAAGTTACTGAATAAAAAATATTTCTTCACTTTTACACTGACTGCCTGCAAAGCCAGCAAACATTAGATTAAACTAACTCTATGTGGACTGGAGTATAGATAGATTCACTTAAAAAAAGAATTTAAAACCCAAGCAAACACACTAAACTGAGACTGACAGAAGATGAACTTTCTCTAGCAGCACTGCAGAAACAGCAGCACCACTGTAAAATCAAGTTAACAAAAATTAACTAATCAACTTTGCTGCTAAAAGACTCAACAGCTAAACTAGATTAAGATTTCTTTTCTTCTAGGCTAGCAAGCTAACAAGCTAGTCTACCCCTAGGGCAGAAGCCCTCAGGCCCACTAAGCTAAAGACTGATTCTATCTTTACTTTAAATCTTAATTAATTTTAAGCTAAATAAAAAATTTTTAAATAAAAAGATTTTTTTTTTTAAAAAAAAAGTAATACCTGGTTGCTGTAGTCAGTAAGCAAGCAGGGAAGGCAAGCACTGGCAGTGCCAGCCAGGCACCTTGTGGCACACTGACTCAGTCAGCAGCACAGCAGTGCACAGCTTTCAAAAAGCACTAAAATTAAAAAAATAATTCTCAGGAATAGTCTCTCAAATTGAACAAGTGAGAACTGGCAGACACACCAAAACTCACAGAAGATCTCTAAGACAAGCAATGAGGCTAACACAGCACAAAAGCACAGTGTGTCACCAACAAAACTCAGTCAAAGAAGGGGGAGAAAGTTCCACTGCCTGCTTTTATACTGCTGTTTAGTTATTTTTTAAATCCCCGATAAAGCACTCACCATTGGATAAGCCCCTACAGCATCATGTCACAGGAGTGAGCTGATTAGTTAAATGAAAATCAGCTCACTCCCATACCCCTCCTCTTTGATTCATACAAGGCATCCGAATGAACTAAAACATGAATTGAGGCAAATCAGTTCATTTTAGTTCATTAGTTCATTCGGTTTTTCTACCATCCCCATGTAAAGCAATGCAATGCTTTGAAAAAGCACGAATGAACTAATACACGAATTGAGGCAAATCAGTTCATTTTAGTTCATTAGTTCATTTGGTTTTTCTACTATCCCCATCTGTAAGCAATGCAAAGCTTTAAAAAGCGCGAATTGTTTGTGCGTTCGGTTCGCGAACGCTTCTCGTTCGGTAGTTTGCCTTATGAACATTACACTGACAGCCTGTAATTCAAAAAGCCGAACTAGTTATACGAATGAATGAAAGAATGATATAGTCATTGCTATTCATTCGGTTATTCATTCGGTTATTAGTTCGGCTTTTTGAATTACACAGTGTGCTGTGTCAATTCGCACAGAGTGTAATTCAAAATGCCGAATGAACGAACAAACGAAAGATTTTCGGTAAACGGCCATTCGTTTGTTCGTTCTTTAGTTTGGATACCCATTCTTTATTCGGTATTCGTAAGCTTGGAAGAAAATGCATATTTTCGGACGAAAATCAATTCGGACGAATACGAATGCCCAAGTCTAGTAAATTATATGGTATGATTAAATATTAGTATCTTTAGAAAGGTCATTTAATGGCGTGAAAATCTGTGTATAATATGTGTGGGTACAGTAAATGAGTAAGAGGAAATTTACAGCTAAACACAAACACCGCAGAAATGTAAAAAGAGCCCTGGTCCTTAACCCCTTAAGACCGGAGGGCGTACTATTACGTCCTCTAATAGGCGGCTCTAAACGCCGCCGGGCGTAATAGTACGCCCTCCGGTCTTTCTGTACTTACCCGGTCGCCGGCGGTCCCACGCCGGCGATCGCTGTGGGGGGGACTCCCAGGGAGCCCCCCGCGGCACGACCGTCCTCCAGGAAGCCCCCCGGCCGTGTGAGAGTGGGGTCCTAGCGAGGACCCCACAATCACATGGCCGGGGATAGCTGGCTTCTGTATTGCCAGCAGGGGGCTGCCTGTAATGACAGGTGGTCCCCCTGCTGGCTGAAAATAAAAATGAAATAAATAAATAGTGTAAAAAAATAAATAATATATACTTAGATCATATATATATATTATATATATATGATCAAAGTATATATACACACATATACATACACACATGTACACCGTCTAGGTGTATTTTACTATTAATATATATATAATTATATATATATATTAATATCAAATTACACGTACACTGATACTGATTAAATATATATATAATTATTGTTATATATATATTTATATATATTATAAAAAAAATTAAAATGTAAATACGTTAAAAAATAAAATTACAAAAATAATTAAAAATAAATAATTAAAAAATATATAGATGTGTGTTATTTCGTTCTAACTGTATTGTGAAATTAATATATATATATATATATCAAAATACACATAGAACGAAATAATATATATATTTATACACATAAATATATACGTATATATCACTATATATATACCTATATATAAATAAAAATATTTAAAAAAAATTATATAGATATATACATATATATACACATACGTATATATATACATATATTGATTCTACATATATATTTATGTAATATTTTTACATAATTAGGTATCTTAATTAATTACAATTAGCAGGACCTGCATGACAACCCATGCCGAAAGTAAAGGGAATTTAATTTGCTAGCACTATATTTAACCCTATAACTTTCCGAGACACCATAAAACCTGTACATGGGGGGTACTGTTCTACTCGGAGACTTCGCTGAACACAAATATTAGTGTTTCAAAACAGTAAAATGTATTACAACGATGATATCGCCAGTAAAAGTGACGTTTTTTGCATTTTTCACGCACAAACAGCATTAAACGGACAATATTATTGCTATGATACTTTTTACTGTTTTGAAACACAAATATTTGTGTTCAGTGAAGTCTCCCGAGTACAACAGTACCCCTCATGTACAGGTTTTATGGTGTTTTCAAAAGTTACAGCGTCAAATATAAGGCTTGCGTTTCATTTTTTTCACATTAAAATTCGCCAGATTGGTTACGTTGCCTTTGAGACCCTATGGTAGCCCAAGAATGAAAATTACCCCTATGATGGCATACCATTTGCAATAGTAGACAACCCAAGGTATTGCAAACAGGGTATGTCCAGTCTTTTTTAGTAGCCACTTAGTCACAAACACTGGCCAAAATTGGCGTTTTTTGCATTTTTCACACACAAACAAATACTAACGCTAACTTTGGCCAGTGTTTGTGACCAAATGGCTACTAAAAAGACTGGACATACCCCATTTGCAATACCTTGGGTTGTCTACTATTGCAAATGGTATGCCATTATGGGTGTAAATTTCATTCCTGGGCTACTATAAAGTCCCAAAGGCAACGTAACCAATCTGGCGAATTTCAATTTCAAATGTAACGTGCTATATTTGACCCTGTAACTTCCCAAAACGCCATAAAACCTGTACATAGGGGGTACTGTTTTACACGTGAGACTTTGCTGAATACAAATATGTGTATTTTATTGCAGTAAAAGCAAACAGTATTATGACACTGACCGTTTAATTGTCATGTAGAACTAAAAAAATCCAATAAAATCGTATTTTCTCCCATTTTTTTCATATTAAATTATGTTTCATAGCTAAATATTTGATATTAAATGAAAGCCCTGTTTCCCCTGAATAAAATGATATATAATAAGGGTGGGTGCATTTACTATGAAAGAGGTGTATTACGGTTGGACAGACATGTAGCGCAAATGCCAGGTTTTGTTTACATTTTGTTTTGTTCACAACGTGTACATTTGGCTCCGTCCTTAAGGGGTTAATGGTAAAAAAATTTGAAAAACAGTTTGGTCTCTAAGGGGTTAAATGCTTACTATAAAACACCACGCCCATTTCAGTGATTTTAAGTGACCATAGTGCAAGGACCCTTTATGTGCAGTATAATATTGTATGCCGCTGCTGGAGGTGTAAATAAGAATATTCGTATTTTCTTCACAATCGCAGTTTGAAGGGAGTTCTTTTAACTGTTTTTTTACAGTTTTTAGCCCCAGAATACATCTTGAAGAAGATGAAACATGCAGGTTGGATGTACAGAGTGTGGGAGTGATAAAGCAGAGCACCTTTGTGGCAGCTCACTACTTGATGTGCATTTTATTTGGTTTTAAACAGTATTCTCTAAAAAGTATATTGTGATTTTTTTTTTAACCTATACGATTTGCACTATGTTTGTCTTTTCTCTTCTATATCACAGAGTCCTAAGTGAAGATTGGGAGACTCATCCACACTTGTATTACCTGAACGGCATTTTATTAAGAAATATGACATGAATGTATTTGCACTCAATTAAGCAAGAGTGGATTTTAAGGGTGTTACTCATTTCTTCCCTTCCTTTTCACGTGTATACATCATTTTCGTATGGCCTGCACATTTAAGTAACGAGATAAAGGTAAGATCTTGGATGAACAGAAAATCCATATTTGGGGAGTATTGTTATTTTGGGTGCTCATTTCTTAATTTCACTTTCTTACACATAGTATTGACCATTGTTTTTATCATTTATTTATTTCTGCATTACGTTTAATCACTGGTAAAGATTCATATAGAACTGATTTTTTTATTTTTGGCCTTATACATTAGTTTTTGTTTACGTATTTAAAAAGTGCATTTACATACATTACTGTTTGCTGCAACTGTACTCATGAAAAGCCTGAGTTACACTTCAAATAATACAATGCATATCTAGGATGTTTTGAAAACTATTTTAAAATATGTTAAGCACTTATTCTATTAAACATAACCCACAATGCGTATATATGAAAATTTCCAACTGTAATGCAGAGCATTTAAACAAACAAAAAAATGTCTCCAGCATTCGAACAAATTATATGGGTATTTAAGGGATAATAAAGAAAGGGTTGTGCATATAATGACTGTGCACAGTACTAAAGATTTTGTCAGAAACTGTACATATCAAGCAAAAATAAATACAATATATTGAATCTGTTGGGTCATGGAGTTGTCATCACAGCCGACACTGGAGCAGATTGCATTCATTCCTTCTATACTAGAGAAGTTAAATCCAGATGTAGTGACAAAGTACGTGGGCACACCAACTTCAAAGTATTTGTTCAAAGCATTTAAATAATCGAAGACATAGGAATCCTGTAAGCAAGAAAAATCTCAAAATCACTTCATGTCCAGTCACTGTATCAAGGTTCATCCACACACTCTTCTATAGATTGTGTAAATGTTGATTAAACAAAGAGTACAGGAACCTGCACGCTCCCTTTAAGCAAGACTGCATGCCATGCATAGCTTGTGGATTCCACCTCTACATTTTTTATAGGCTCATCCATGCACTTCTTATTGGTTGGTCCACACACTCTGTATGGGCTCATGCTTCACGAATATAACCTTTAGAAATTTCTAACATACTGTATAAGAGTGCATCTGTGCACTCCATTCAGGCTCGTCCACACAATCTCTGCAGATTTTAGTCTAAACATGCCATTGTACAGTACACTGGTGAGACCTCACTTGGAGTATTGTACACAGTACTGGAGACCGTATCTTCAGAAGGATATTGATACCTTAGAGAGGGTTCAGAGAAGGGCTACTAAACTGGTTCATGGATTGCGGGATAAAACTTACCAGGAAAGGTTAAAGGATCTTAACATTTATAGCTTGGAGGAAAGACGAGACAGGGGGGATATGATAGAAACATTTAAATATATAAAGGGAATCAACACAGTAAAGGAGGAGACTATATTTAAAAGAAGAAAAACTACCACAACAAGAGGACAAAGGTTTAAAAATAATATCAGGAAGTATTACTTTACTGAGAGGGTAGTGGGTGCATGGAATAGCCTTCCAGCTGAAGTGGTAGAGGTTAACACAGTGAAGGAGTTAGAGCATGCGTGGGATAGGCATAAGGCTATCCTAACTATAAGATAAGGCCAGGGACTAATGAAAGTATTTAGAAAACAGTTCTTATCTGCCGTCACATTCTATGTTTCTGTGTACATGTCATCCCACACACTTGGCACAGCCAGGCCCGGACTGGCCATCGGGCATACCGGGCAAATGCCCGGTGGGCCGCGATGGCCGTGGGGCCGAGGCCGGCAGGGGAGATCACAGAGCGCCGTGATCTCCCCTACCCGAGCGCCGGCCCAGCTGTGTGTCTCCGTGGGCCGGTGGGGAGATCACAGATCTCCCTCACCGGCCCACAAGAATGGAGATGCGGCCGCCGGCTGGGTGAGGGAGGGAGGACCCGGCGGAGCTCTAACAAGCAGCTCCGCCGGGTCACGGCAACGCTCAGCTCTCGCGAGAGTGAACTCTAACCCGCAGGTTAGAGTTCACTCTCACCACTGGACCACCAGGGAAGCATGCGAGAACGGATCTCCCTCCCCCCCTCCCAGGATAAAGGTAAAAAGGGAGGGGAGGGGGAAACACATAACTTTTTTTTATTTTTTATATTAATAAATAAAAAAAAATTATTTAAAATAAATTCCCTAATAGCCCCCTCACACACACAGCACACCCCAGACACCCACAGCACCCCCCAGACACACACAGCACCCCCCAGACACCCACACAGCACCCCCCAGGACAACTGCAACCTCAGACAACCTTTCCACAGCACCCCTTAGACACAACAAAACTCTACACCCACCAGTACCCCCCAGACACACACATAGCACCCCCAGACACCTACAGCACCCTAGACCACAAACAGCACCCCAGACACCCCAGCAAACCCCCAGACACACACACAGCACCCAGACACCCACAGCACCCCCAGACACCCACAGCACCCCCCAGACACAAACAGCAACCCCTAGACACACACAGCACCCCAGACACCCACACAGCACCCGCAGACACAAACAGCACCCCCCAGACACACACACAGCACCCCCACACACCTCCCAGACACAAAACAGCACCCCTAGACACACACAGCACCCTAGACACCTACAGCATCCCCAGGACACCCACACAGCACCCCCAGACACAAACAGCACCCCCCAGACACACACAGCACCCCCAGACACACACAGCACCTCCGACACACACAGCACCCCCAGACACAAACAGCACCTCTGACACACACAGCACCCTCAGACGCAGACAGCACCCTCAGACGCAGACAGCACCCTCAGACGGACAGCACCCTCACTCAGACCAGTGAGTTAACAGACAAAGAAAATTAGAAACCTAGAATGTGACGGCAGATAAAAACACCCTCAGCACCCCTCTTACACAAACACACTGCGCACCTCACACATACAATACGTCCAAATATATTCTAAATATATATACACACACACTACAGCACCCCTCACACTGCACCACTACACACATAACGCTCCAGATACACGCTAGATCCCTTACCCTATATGCACTCTTAATCCTCTACACACACACACACACACACACAATCTTCTATACACACTCTGGGTCCTTTACACACTACTCTTACACACACACCGCACCACCTACACACACACTACATTCCTTGTAAGCAAACACATACAACATTCTCTAAACACACCCTCTCTACAACCCCTACACACGCTACGTCACCTATACACACACACTACTGCCCGTATGTACACACTCGCTACATCCCCTATAACACTATGCCCCTATACACGCACTCTCTACAACCCCTAGCCACACATATTACACCACAAAATTGACCTATTTACACAATACCACACCACACTCTACACACACGCAATCCCACAAGCATGCGCACCATACACACTGGCCCTTTTGTCCTCTGGTATCCCACTTGTGGAGACACCAGAGACAATTTAAAAGCAAACACAGCGCAAGCATGTTATTACATTTGCTTGCGCTGCGCAGAACAAATTCAGGGCCTTTTTCTAATGCTAGAGCTCTTCAGCGGGGCTCTGTGCATTGAACCAACATGCTCACTTTGAGAGGGGGCGTGTTGTCATCAGTGATGACAAAACACACCCTCTCTGGCCCCGCCCCCTTCTTGGGGGGGCCGCTCTAATTGAAAAATGCCCGGGCCTAATTTTTTTCCCAGTCCGGCCCTGGGCACAGCTCATGCTCAAACTTTATCCAAGCATTTCCAGATTCATGCCCTTTCATGCGGTATGAAAGGCCAACTAGCACAGTGTACACTATACAGACAATATGTATTGGCTCATCCATGCACAGTGCACAATATGCCCAACACTCCTCCAGTTAATTCACACACCTTTCAAAGTCAGCCTCTGTGTACTGGGTGCATGGGAGGATATGCAATCAATGAAAATGCCTCATACCCCTGCCCCAGTCCACGAGCATTAGAGGGCTGGCAAGGAGATTGTGGACTGCAGTCTCAAACTATTCTTCTGAACATTTAAATAACAACAGAACGGAGTTTGGATGCCTATTTGAGCAGTTCTGCAGGAGTAAGACAGCAGGCAAGAATTGTGCAGGGTATTTGCTAGCCTGGTCCCTTGCTGGTTTGTGTATTGGCTGGTGTCGATGGGAAATAAGTCTGTATCTCATAGGTATGCACATATGTTTGTGAATGTACCACCATACTGTGCAGGTCCTACTTATGAAGGTTCAGGGACATATGCAACTTGAGCAGCCTTTATATAAATATATATATATATATATATATACTGCATGGTCTAAGTGATTAGCACCATGCACACTAAGATAAGATGAGTTTAATGCTCAAAAAATTGTACATCTATTTGTACTCCCCACTTGCCGTACCCTCTCCCCCATATTCTTGCCACAAATTCTAAATAGGCTCGTTTGGTTGAACTGTAATTGCATTTGTTTTTATCATACAGCACATTTTCCTAATGCACACTTTCAAAAACAGTTGAAAACGACTGTATACTAAACTGTACAAAGGCTTTCCTATATACAGAGATATGATACTTACCAGTGGTACCGAAAGCTCCTGATTCAGACCAACTTTACAATGCAACATAAAGAATAATCCACAGAAGAACATGAATGAAAACAAAATCATCTGTAGGGAAGAGAGACACGTATTTTAAACTGGGCAGTTAGAGCTGTGTACAGAAGAGGGAAAGATGATGTATTCATTTATAATGTGTATTCCTGGTAGAATACATGGAGATTTATTTAATTTATAGGATACCATGGTCCATGTATAGTGGAGACAAAGCAGAAAGACATGTTTGGTTGCTGTCATCATAGCGTGGCCTCAGTTAGTTTTGTGAGGTGAGAAAGTTTAAGTTAATTGTAGGTTAAAGTCTCTGGTTAGATTGATTAGTCACAGACTTGAGTTTGGACATGGAGGGGCTAGAGATTAGAATTAGAGGGTTAGTGATTAGGGTTAGAGGCAACATGATTAGGCATTAGGGAATAATTAGCATTGTTTGAGCTATTAAAGCTACATTTTAGGATAGCAGTTACAGATAGTGATTAGGATTACAATCAATACAATAAGGGTTTGGGGTTGGTGATAATGATCCAAGTTATCAGCTGCCTAATAGGCCCTATCAATACTATGTAGTGTCAAAATAGAATATGAAGAACATGAGCTGTGCACAGGAGAAATTGCTCAGTACAGTAAGAGACTAAAACAACACTGATCAGCTACAACATTAAAACCAGTAACAGGTAAAGTGAATAACATTAATTATATGTTTATAATTGCACCTGCCAATGAGTGGGATATAATAGGCAGCAAGTGAACAGTCAGTTCTTGAATTTCATCAGTTGGAAGCAGAAAATATGGACAAAAGAAAAGATCTGAGTGACTTTGACAAAGGTCAAATAGTGATGGCTAGATGACTGGATCAAAGCATCTCCAAAACGGCATGCCTTGTGCGGTGTTCCCAGTATGCAGTGGTTAGTGCCAATCAAAAGTGGTGGAAAAAGGTTCAACTGGTGAACCAGTGTCAGGGTCATGGACATCCAAAGCAAATTGATGCATGTGGGGAGTGAAGATTAGCCCACCTAGCCTGATCACACAAAAGAGCTACAGTAGCTCAAATTACTGAAAAACTTAATGCTGGCAAACAGTGCACTCTGCTTTCTGTGTATGGGGCTGCATATCGGGCTACATAACTGCAGACCGATCAGTGCACACATGACGACCAGCTTCCACCGCCGTAAGCGCCTTTAATGGGGACATGGTGAAAGATACCTTACAAGACATTCAGAGTTCTTGTGGAGTACATGCCTCGACGCATCAGAGCTCTTTTGTCAGCGCAAGGGGGACCTACATGATATTAGGCAGGTGGTTTTAATGTTGTGGCAGATCTGTGTATATCTGTACAGGAACATCAGATTGCTACATGTAGGGTAGTTGCATAGTTTGAAGGACAATGGCTGCTTATACACATACATTCTCTATTGATATTAGCAATAAATAATAAAGATTGGAATGCATTCTCACCACTAGGACCCTGCTGACAGGGTTCAGCAGTATTGGGCAGTAAATATGTTTCATGAAGCTGATTAGCAAACCCTTGGATTTCTTCTTGGGTTTCTCAGTTGAGCTCTTAGCACAGCAACAGATGTCAAACCTAGACTCCTGGAGGGTAAGCACAGCACAGCCATATTTGAAGTTAATGTGCCATCACATATTGTAAAGTATGAATAAATAACAGAAAGATTTATCTCACTGCATGTTTCATAGGATCATATATGTATATGAAGTAATATATCAATACATAACTATACGACTGATGGCCAGCCTTCATAAATCTTATTCACCTGGACACACTGATATAGCAATCAATAGGTTTTCTTTCCCTAGGGTCTAGGGGTTCTCAACGTTAGTCCTCAGGACCCCCTACCAGTCCAGAATTTGGGGATTACCTGGGTGTGTCTAAGGTGTTTATTATTTAAATCATGCTTTTATTGAAGAGTAGGAACGGTATATAACTCACAGCCTAATGCAGAAGTCAAAACATGAGATTTTTTTTTTTTAACATTCGTGTGCAATATTTTATGCATTAAGATCAAAGGGAACAAGTCAATGCAATGGGTATGTGAGGAAATGGATACCACAGTGTACGTCACTGCAAAGGGTGCATGATACCACAGTGTAAGTCAGTGCACGGCACCAAAATGCTAGCACTGCAATGGGTGCATGGCATCAACGTATAGATCACTGCAGTGGGTGCATAGTACCAATGAATATTAATCCATGCACTGCATAATAGGCATAGGTTTTCCTGATGAGGTAAAGCGTACTATTCTTGCCATTGAACTGTTGGAATTCCTTTGTAGCATATATTTGTGCTCTCCATTTTTAAGTGTTTTCATTTTCTCAATATGGTATTTGTTGAGTGTATATGTGGTATATGTTTATGTTATACTTAGCCCCTTTCAAGTTTTACCTCCTGTCTTTTGGTATCCAGAGAAACAAGAGCCACAAACATAGTGATCTGAAGCACAAAATCCAGCAGGATAGCCAGTGCAGCATTCAGGGCAAATGTACGGACAGCGGGCATATTGGTGAGGGCACCTGGAGACAAAGAATGTTTATGTTGTGTTACACATTGTGGTGAAAATGCTGAATATTTTAGTCCAATGAAAGTGTGTATGCAAAATTGTGAGAGCATTCCCTTGACCATTTGACAATGTCAGAGAATGTGAGTGTGATAGCATTTTCTCTACTTTTTATTTTGTAAAAAATGGTGGCAGATGAAAGCCAATTGGTCTGCTCAGGACTGCAATGTGACTGTCTCAATTTTTTAAAAACCTTTTTTTCAATATTAGCCTTAACTACATTCGCTTCTCTGGTAGACATGCCTTTCAAGATAAGGACTGCAATAAAAATGATAGGAAAATGTATAGATTAAGTAAAGAGTGTCAGACAGACAGAAAGCAAGGGGAAACAAAGAACCACAACAATTTTAATATTCTAAAAGATAGCTAATTCTGGCAGCAATTTCCCTCTTAAAAATTGGCAATCTTGTCCTGCAGCAGCTGTTGATGGCAATATTATCATTTTTAATATTAGCATGTATATAGCATTAGCTTTTTTCACAGCACTTGACAATTATATAATGATTATATATGGGGATATCTAACTGAAGGACAATAATAATATTGATAGCATATGGCACGGCTATAATATTCAGTGAAGTGTACACAGAGTGTATAGGTTCTATGATGTATTGGTCCAATGTTGAAACATACTTTGCAACTTTTTTGACTGCTCTGTTCGTGAACGTGAGCACACTCTAGATTAGAAGATGTGTTGTGAATTTGAGTAGAGCAAAATAGTTCATGGATGTAAAAAAAAACCAACAAAAACAGTTAACTGGATCTTGCCTAAATAACTAAACTTTATACTACTGCAATCTAGAACAATGTCCCCCCTAAGTAAGTTTTGATAAGTGGTCCAGGACTGAGATAACAAATTAATCATAACATGTGGTTTGCATTTTTCAAAGCAATTAAACACAACCTAGCAAACAGACAGGGATGTGCCATCTGCATTTGCTTGGCTATGCATGTTAAACAGGATTAATTTTAGGTTGTGAGGTTAATACCCAAGAAGAAGCATAGGGACTCTGAGATGCTGCAGAGTAACATGCTGGGGGCCACGCTGCCCAAGACTCTTCCAATTTGCTCCTCTCTTCGTTCTCCATCCTTCCGCTCATCTCTCTGTAGATAACAAACAGGACATTGTGCTGCTGATAATGGATGTGGCAAGAGAGCAATGATAGGCAGGTCACTGACAGCTGTATAGTAAATTAATGATTCCTTCCTTACATGTTGCTGATAGACCTTTACATATAGCATGTGATAGTGAAGGAATGATCGGCAGGTGTTTGGCACATCAGTAATATGCTGTGTGCAGGAGAAGGCCAGCCTTGGGGCACTATACAATTGAATGGTCTTTTCTGTCACAAAACTCACAGATCTCTATTTGGATAAACCTACTTGTGCAGTGCATATGAAATATGGGTTTGACAGATGCAGGCTCCATCAGTTTGACACATCACAGCATAAGGGAGCATTTGCAAAGGTCAGAAACTCTCTGTGGACTCCACTGACACCAATGAGAAGTACTGTGTGTTATGAATGTTATAAGCACTGTCTCACCCCAACCAGCAGTGAATTATGAACACCTCCAGGGACATCATATATAATCACTGTGGTCTGGGAAATAGAACTTCCATAATGATTTGTAATAACTGGGGCTGGTAAAGCATCATGGGTCATAATATCTTTCATGGTTCAAAATTTCCAGTAGCCAAGGGCATTAACTCTGGTAAATATGCCATGGACTCTTCAGGCCTGCACTTGTGAGTAACATTGAAGGCCTGGCTAGTAGCGTTATTAAGATTTAATCTGATTGTCTCTTGCTTCATTCTGCTTTGTGCTATAAATATATTCTCCATTTTGACTATGGCCCTTGCTTAAAGCATTCTCTGCCTTTGACTGGCTGGTTTGGTGTGTTTGTTTGGTGTCTGAGTGTTGGCATTAATACATATACTGGTATACATTTATATAATATCTTATAATATCTTGTCCCTTGATGCAGTCTGTTGCTATATGTGATATTGTCTCGCTGCCATGCTATAGTACAATCCCTTGGCAGTTATTCCGTTATGCCTAGTGTATTGTTAAGTGGTGTTTTCATAGCTGCCTAATGTGATCTTTAGCTATAGCCTCTGGAATATAAGGTCCCTATTACCATTGTATCTCCAGCTATGTTGTGCTATGTTGTTGGTGGTGTGGTTTTGTTCTCCTTCTGATTTAGGTTTGTCTTTGTCATTACTATTTCCAAACATGTTTCATTGGAGAGATATTGGAGAGAATTGTTATACCTGCAGTTCCAGCACAAATATGAAGATGTTGTCTGCGCCCACCGCCAAGACAAGGAAAGGGACAACCTCAATGATGATAAGTGTTGATGGGATCCCCAGGTAACAGAAGAAACCCATTGATGACAAAACTGCAAACAGGACAACCAGAATGCCACCAATTCCGAGAGTTATCTTTGAATCCACCTGAATATTTAGGCAGGAATAGGGAAACAAGAAATTACTCACTGAGTGATTACTATGTAGACTACAGTATGTTACAATGACATCTGCAGTCTGATTCTCATGGAAGGGTTTGCACAACATGTAAGTGTCAAAATCTCACCAGAACACGACGGAAGCTACTGTATTCACCGAGAGCTAGAGCAATGTAGAGGAAGATCACCAGGTAACTTATGGTAAAGATTGGAATGTCTTCTGTGGTTGTCCGGTTGATTTCATCCTCCAAAGAGCGCTGTGGGAAAAGGAGTTTTGAAATCCAAGTATACATAGCAATAAAAAGCAGTAATCGGAACACCAGAAGCAAATCATAAAGTCAAAGGAATGCTGCACACAAGTAAGTTTACGTAGGAGCTCTGTGGAGGGGGGTCCGCCCTCCACCAGGAACAACAAGAAGTAGAGTTCCACAGGCGCCACTATGTATGGTGAAGGCAAAAAATTTTTTATTGGAGATCAAAAAGGACAAAAAAGATACAATGTTTTGGCCTAGAGGCCTTAGTCATGTACATTAAAAAAATATATAACGTTGCAGCCTAGAGGCCTTAGTCATGTACATGACTGAAGCCTCTTGGCCATAATGTTCTATCTTTTTTGTCCTTTTTGATCTCCGATAAATAATTTTTTGCCTTCACCCTACATTGTAACACCTGTGGAACTTTACGAGAAGCTAATCACTTTCACATGGACAATTTGTGTTCCTCATTCCTGACAATAGGAAACAAACCAACAAACTATAAAAAACAATTCAGAACCATAACGCAGAAACTAGTGATAACCTATCTGCAGATCTACACACACATCACGCACACAATAAGCCAACAAACTGTATAATAAAAATATAATTGATTCTCAATGGAGGAGATATGGTTTCTCTTCTAGAGATATACAAGGATCTGTATAACCCACATCCTCTATCCATCCTGGGGATATTTTTCCTTCCTACCAGCTATTCTTTCCAGCTTTCTCACACCACAAGCTTTTGCACAATTGAGAAGCTTGGCATGTATATCAACAAGTCACATATGTGTGTAAATGGTTCATTAGAGCTTATTGAGAACTAGTAAATCAAAGACAACACTTCTTTTAACTGCAATTCACCATAATGCTGTAGTTGAGCTTTATTTTTTTATACGTTTTATGATTCAACAAGTTTTGATTCTGCTAATTGAATATACATTGTACGTCTTTCTTTGCCTTCGATAAAAAAAAATATATATATAAGAATACAGTTGCAAGAAAAAGTAGACTGTGATTGTCTATTGTTGTGACTTAGATGATGATCAGATCACATTTTATGACCAATTTGTGCAGAAATCCATATCATTCCAAAGGGTTCACATACTTTTTCTTGCAACTGTATTGATGCAATTAAGAATGCAGTCAGAATTCTCTTGTACCCTCTCCATCTTTGCAGAACTGTCTTTAAGGAGGGATCTTTTGTCTCTACACAACGCAACCATCATGTTTTAAAAACTAAATCAGGGACCAAAGAGGTTTTCCTTTAATGACGGCCTCTGTAAAAAAAAAAGCTTCTTATTTTTTCAAAGAGTGAGTAAGATTTAAAGGGTTCACGGTTCATAAATGAGACGACAGCTCACCCATTTCAATAGAAATCTGTAGTTTCCACTAAGAAAGTAAGCAGTATGGGACCATGACCCCCCTATATCCATATGTGTCTGTCAGGATTACAAGCTGATCCATCACGCAGTACTGTGTCACACCTAGGATTAAGGATAACGTATAACCGGACCTTAGAATGGCCGGACTTAGCATATCCAAGAATAGTCAAAATACTTGCCGAGGTCAGGGACACAGAATCAGACACAAAGATGAGGGAAAGCCAAAAGTCAAGGATACCAGACATCAGGGAAGTCAAAACAAAGCCAAAGTCAAATACCAGAAAATCAAGATCAGGAACACACTCTCGGATAACCATAGGCATGAAACCACAACAGGGCAATGAGCAAAAGGAGAGTTGGGTTAAAATACTCCTCCTGTGGATCCGATTGGCTGTAACCGGCCTTTGACCCCAAAGGCAATTACCAGGTTCCCAGGTTCCCATGTGCATGATTGCTGCAACATTTTTATGTGCGGATAAATAGTGTCATATCCTTATTACAGAAAACTGTGTGACTGGTGTATTTTCTATACCATGTGAAACCTGTAATATGCTAGATACTACTGTGCAACCTAAAAGCCTAAACTCTAGAAATAAATTCCAATTAACGCAAGCAAAGGTACCCATAGAGACTTAAAAAAGGGATAGAAAGCACACTTTGGCCTGAATTAAAGTGTCCATGGCAAACTTGGCACACCCCCTGTGCACAGCTTTGGCTGCAGTATATCACTTCCATATATCTAGATATCTAGATCCAAGATGGCCTACGAAACGGAGAGCTGTCACCTTCAGCCTGCGTAAAGTAGGAGACGCTCTCCTTACTTGTTGGAAGAAACAAAACTTGAACATAATCCCCATTTGGGATTTTAAGATTAAATGCAGAAAGCATTTGTCTTTTTGAGACCCATCACCTTATAAAATGTAAAAAGGTATGTCTTATTAAACACATTTTATTCATTTATTTATTTATTACATATTGTGAGCATGTGCCACACTCATTAGAGGCTAACACTATTTTAATGTGCTTTTTTTTTTTTATTATTTACTAGTTTTACTTATTAAATAATGGGGGTACAAATATGGATTGCGTTTAGAAAATTGAGAGATTTACAACTGTTCTAACCTCAGCCATGTATGAGAAGGTCAGGTTACTCCGTGGATCTTCCAGGTACTCCTGCAGGATATCCAGAAATTTCCTCTCCCAAAGCAACACATAGTCAAACCGGGGATCGTTACGGGCAAAGTTATTCAATGAGATGGTGAGAATAAGAGCTTCTGATGTAGCGTACTTATTATCTATAAAGAATAGAGAGGGGGAACACTGAATACCCTGGTGATCCGAGAGAACTAATAAAAAACATATAATCTAAAGAGAGGGATGGAAAATTGAATAATATAGATGAGAGAGTGTTCAAATAAACAATAATATGTAAGAAAAGGACCAAAGAATTAATAATTTATAGGAGAGAGGGGGCAGAGAACAAATAACCTACGGGCAAGACAAGGGTAAAAAAAGAATAATCTGTGTGCTAAAAATAGATCAGATAAATTATAAACTTCAGACAATAGAGGGGAAATAGAACTAATTGCCTGATAGAGAGAGAGAGGGGTACAGAGAACTGATAAATTGTATAAGAAAACCTTATCAGAGAATGAACAGAGAATGTATAATCTGCACGTGAGAGAGAGAGCAGAGAGGTAATAATCTGAAGGAAAGAAAGGGACAGGGAACTAATAATTTAGAAAGAAAGGGATCAGAGAGTTAATATGGAGGAGAGAGAGAGAGAATAAACAGATAACTAATAACAAACAGTAGAGAGTGGGTACGTTGACCTGTTAAGGTGTAATAAGAACAATAGAATACAAGCATTGATAATCTGCATACAGACAGAAGAAACATAGAAAAGACAAACTGTGGTTTTATCATCTCCGAAACTTCTGTTAAGCTGTTCAATGTCTCCAACATCTTCCCAGACTTCACAAAACCCCTTAAGAACTTGCCAGCTACAACTAATCCAACTACAAACTACAATAATCATGAATTGGTAATGGCACAGATCTCCCATATTTGTCTATTGTATTATTTTTCCCCTTGTTTTCCTGATTGTTGGCACTATGTAAAATAGGTGAAGACTTACAAAAGTTAAATATTTGTAGAATACTATATCAGTCAGAAAAATAAGGAGATACTAGATGATCAGGGACACATGGAGATAATTGTTTTAAGAATGTACTTGAAATGGGAAAATGGCATACCATGTTAAACCTTGACCACCTTATACTAAGCTCCAGCTTGATTAGCTATGATGCCATACCAAGTGTACAGTGACCATGGGAAAAGTTTTATCAAACACTATAATAAATCACACCAATGTATCTGCAAATATACATGTAGGCTTGCACTATTCTACTAAACAAGCAGAATAATTTATACTGTGTTCTGCCATTTTAAGGTGAAAGGGTGAGAATTCATATCATGGTATTGAAGAGAAATTATGGTGTCAATGAAGACGATGAGGAATAAGTTACCATCATGTCCTCCTACTGCAAGAAACGGAAAAACAGGAGCACCGTAATCTGCCATGCAGCTGAGCTGTAGGTCTGTGATGTCCTTAAATGACAAGGGAGAGCTGCAGACAAAGAAAGAAAGAGACATCAGTGGAATGATCAACAAAGGATAGCACAATTGTGACTCTGCACCTCCATATTCCTGTCCTGAGACTCCCTTGATAAAGGCATCTCTTTTGCCGAAATGTTGGGGGCTTGCTGATTGACTTTTCGTCCCTCTTCTCACTTATTCTGGTATACATTTGTTGTTCTTTATTATTATTTTTTTGTGATGGGTTGTTAAGATTTGATATCTCCATCAATTTAGGATTACATTGATATTTAAGTATTTGTTTACTATATATTCCGTTTGGATATTATCATAGAACCTGTGATAAGTTTCTGTATATTATCAGTATGTGAGTCATGCTCTGATTGGTTCTTATTTGCATTGTGAGATACTTATCTTTTTTGTACCTATCTAATAATAAACTTTTTTCATATTAGTGGTTATGCTCCTTGATTGGATATTTTCTGTCCTGAATACAACACACCGCTCTATCACTGTAACACCATCCTGCTCTGATCTTCTACACTGCCATTCATGTTAAAGAAGCATCAAAACTAGTTGGGTCACGTTCTGATATGAGCAGAGATTACTGCAAATGATGCAAAAACTAGGGAATATACAGCAAAGACAGAATTTAAATATACTTTATACATTTTCTATTATTTGTAATAAATTATTTTGATTATATTAATAATGCATTATCATCAGTGCATTCAAAAAGTATCCAGGCACCTTCATTTTTTAACCCATAATGACAAAGAAACAAAAACAGATTTTTTGCAAATATATTAAACATAAAAACTTCAATGTCACATTGATAGAAGTATTAATATCCTTAACTCAGCACTTAGTTGAAGCACCTTTGTCAGAGATTTCAGCCTCAAGTCTTTTTTGGATATGATAAAGTACAAAAAGGTTTAGGCACAAGCTTGACAAAGATCGTGTAGGTTGAAACCTTGTGTAACATTGGGCTTCAATAAATTACTGTTTCTGAACCTTGGAGTGCCTAAACCTTTTTGTACTTTATGCATACTGTTGGGACCTGGTGCTTGTTCCTGGTTTGGTTGAACCCTGGCTCAAAGTGATGGGATGGGATAGAGTGCAGTTCCTTATTGTTTTTTAGATATGATGTGACAAGCTTTACACATCTGGATTTGGGTCATTTCCAGGGGAGGGCTGGCAGCCTTAGGCCTGGGGGGCAAAACCAGTCAAGTGGCCCATTGCACCACCAAATCAGTTCACCATCCATGCCCACCTTTTCCTGGTTTTATAACGGATATTGATGTTATGCTAATCAGTAGCTCTTTGCCATACCCGCTCCTTCACGGCTCCAGGCACTGCTTGTTGTGAGTGTGAGCCACTGTAAATTAGGGGCAGAGGGCACTTGCACTGCGGTAAAGATGGGGCTGGACAGGAGGAGAGTGCAGTGCAATCAGTGCACTCCCCTCCTGTGGGTCACCAGTAGACTGGTGCACCTGCCCAGGATCAGAGCCGGTGCAAGGATTTTTGCCGCCCTAGACAAAATAAAAATTTGCTGCCCCCCCATGTGACATCACAATGCCCCACCCATATGAACTAACGCCAGTGCTGCACACAGTGTGTGTTACATTAAAAAGCCTGCAGGGACCAGCTATAGACACCAGAACCACTTCATTAAGCTATAGTGTCCCTTTAATGTGAGGTACATTATAGATTAGTGTCACTAATAATATACTAGATTGCCTACTTACAAGCAGATGAGGATGATGATGGGCTGCAGTTTGGCTCCACTGGTCTGGTGTAGAACAGGATCTCTGGAGGCTGTTTGCAGCTGTGGTCACAAAATTCAATGTTCTGGGAGAATTGGAAGCAGCTCCATTTTTTGGGGCCCCTTACACAGCTCAAGGTCTGGGCCCCAGGGCCTGACGGTGAGTATGCCCATAAGGCCCACTCATAAGTCCACTTATATGTTCCACCCACCCATGAGTTCGCTCACAGGGAGTGGAGTGTGTAGGGGATGTGTTATGTGTTATTGTAGAGGATCTAATATGTGTGCTTATGGTATGTGGTGTATAGGGTTACCAGTTTGTGCAGGTGATGTAGTGTGTTTGTGTGTAGTGGAAGCAGTGTGTATTTGTGTATAAGGGATGTATTATGTGTTTCTGGTTGTGTGTAAGGGATGCATTGTGTGAATCTGTGTTTGTATGCATAAGGGTTGCAAGGTGTGTGTCTGTATGTGTGTGCATTGAGTGTAAGAGATTCATTGTGTTTCTGTGTGTATGTAAGAAAAGAAGTGTGTGTGTTTGCATATGTGTGTACGGGTTTGCATTGTCTGTTTCTGTGTATGTGTGCAAAGGATGCATTGTCTTTGTGTGTGAGGGTTGCATTGTGTGTGTGTGTGTAATGGATGCATTGTGTGTTTCTCTGTGTGTAAGGGAAGCATGTTGTGTTTCTGTGTATGTAGAGGGATGCATTGTGTGTGTGTGTGCGCGCGCGTAGTGTGAAAGAGCTCCCTGTCTTGGCCCCTGTCCTATAGAGCTGCCCCTTCTGTCCCGTAGAGCTCTCTCCTGCACCTTAGTGGTCTCTCCTCTCCCCCACCCTCCCCTAGCGGTCTCTTCTCACACTCACCCACCCTCCCTGTGCTCTTCTCACTCCTCCCTCTATGTGTTCTCCTCACACCCCCTGTGTTAGTCTTACCCCCCTCCTCCCTGTGTTCTTCA
>OW240914.1:128346841-128416212 GCA_933207985.1 Pelobates cultripes | reverse complement strand
TCCCCTCTCCTCTTTATCCCCCCTCCCCTCTTCTTATCCCAGCCTTCTTATTCCCCCCTCTTCTTATTCCCCTCCCTCCCCTCTTCTTACCCCCTCCCCTGTAGCGTGGCCGAGCTGCACTCCGGTCCGCGGTGGCCGGCCGGAGTTATAGGAAGGTGCACACTGAGTGTACACTTCCTGTCAGTCCGGCCGGTTACAGGAAACAGAAACTCCACGCGGAACAGGAGTTTCTGTTTTCTGTAACCGGCCGGACTGACAGGAAGTGCACACTCAGTGTGCACCTTCCTATCACTCCGGCCGGCCACCGCGGACCGGAGTGCAGCTCGGCCACGCTACAGGGGAGGGGGGAGAAGCTGCAGCCGCCTGAGGCTCTTAACAGAGCGCTCAGGCGGCTGCAGTATTTAAAGGGCCGGCCCACCGCGGCCGGCCTTACAGGAATTTAGGGCGGCCTGGGGGGCAATTGCCTCCCTGCCCCCCGGCCCAGCCCGCCCCTGGTCATTTCTGCTGTTCATCTCTGCAGATCCTCTCAAACTCTGTCAAGTTGGATGGGGACTGTCAGTGGACAGCTATATTCAGGTCTCTCCAGAGATGTTCAGTAGGGTCCAAGTTTGGGCTCTGGCTGGGCCACTCAACGACACTCACAGAGTTGTCTTTTTTTACTGTGTGCTTAGGGACATTCAGCACAGTCTGAGGTCCTGAGCACTCTGGACCATTAATTGTCTCTTTTTTTATGTGTTCAGCTTTCTCTCAGCTCTCTCTAGTCTCCCAGTTCGTGTCGCTGAAACACAAACCCAAAGCATGATACTACCACCGCCATACTTCACTAGAACCTGTTTCTCACAGTCTGAGAGTACTTTAGGTGTTTTTTTGCAACTTCCCAGGTGTGTCTTGTTAGGAAAGGCTTCTGTCTGGCCAGTCTGCTATAAAGCCAGATTGGTAAAGTGTTGCAGTGATTGTCCTTCTGCAAGTGTTTCCCATGTCCACACATGATCTCTGGAGCTCCCCAGAGTGGTGTTCTTGCCTTCTCTTGCCTTCTTCCGCGATTTTTGTTAGGCAGCTTGTTCTGCGAAGAGTCTTGGTTGTTTCAAACTTTTTCCACTTAACAATTATGGAGGACATTGTGCCCTTGATTATCTTCAAAGCAGCCAAAACATTTTTGTAGTCTTCCCCAGATCTGTGCCTCAAAACTATCATGTCTCTGAGCTCTGCAAGCAGTTACTTTGATTTTATGGATTGTATATTTTTTTTCTCTGATATGCTTTTAGAGCTGTGAGACCTTATATAGACAGATGTGTGCCTTTCCAAATCCTTTTCAATTCAATTTAAGTTGCCACAGATGTACTCCAATCACAGTTTACAAAAATCTCAAAGGTGGCCCAGAAAAATGGGATGCGTCTTAGCTAAATCTCAAGTGTCACAGCAAAGGGTGTGGCTGGGTCTGTGTCAATGTGAAATATATGTTTTTTCTTTTTAATACACTTACACAGTTTTCAAAAATCTAGTTTTTGCTTTGTGCTTAGTTAGTTGGGATTTGTTCCTTTGTGTCTCATACCTGGCTTCACCTGGGACAGCACAGCTGAATCTATAGATGTTCTCACACTGTGCATAGTGTTCTCAGGGCACTGAACCCATGGACAGAGTGCTCTAGGTGTGCTCTATGCACGGTGGACCCTGACTAGGGCTTGCCAGAGTGCCTTGTCAGGCAGGATGACATGCCTCTTTATCAGATAATCCAGCCACTTAATGGCCCACCCCTCATTTGTTCCACTTAGTGGCATAACCAATCCCAGTCCTGAATCCAAACCTCCCATTTTTGGATAGCGTTAGAGAGCTTAATGTAGAACAAATGCACAGACTGAGAAGTGGGACAGACCCAGACAGATTCAAATGATCATATTACCCATATTAGCTAGATTATTCATCCCTGCAATGTTTCTTAGATACTGTCATACCTCTAAGGTCCATCCTGCCATTGAAACCTTCTTGCAATGCCTTTGCTGAGGACACAGACATCTCTTCCCACTGTCGCATAATATCCATTCCAATACTCAACTTTGACAGTATTACTACCCCTATTTTTGGTAAATCTGTATCAGCCTAATACCTCTGTTACTAAGTCTTAGCACTGCCTTACAACATATTTTCTCGTTACTTAATTGGATTTGCCTACATATCTGTAAGAGAACTAAACAATCACACACGTTTCCCTTCAAATTTCATTCCATCCTAGTCCTCCTCTTGTAACCACAAAGTTACTCACTTCACACAGTACAAAAAGTGGTCCCGCCATCCTACTGTCCCTGTTTCTCCAGACACGGTCTGTGTCACCTCCATTGTAAACCTGGTGCGATTATTCTGGAAATATTGCACCAAACTATTCACACAGCAGTCCGTAGCTGAGGGGTTTGAAGGATTCAGTGGTGCATAACAGATATCTTCAATGCTAACCATTTTCTGGTGCTTCTCTGACCATACCTTCCATGAAAAAAAATGAAGTTTAATTGTAAGAGTACTTAGTCAACATGTACAGGGGTAATATATAGAATAAAACAATGTAGTAGCATACCTCCCAATTGTCCCTATTTAGAAAGGACAGTCATCCCTCTGTCCCGCTTTAATATCCCAATATCTGTCTTTTGTAGAATGTATTCTACATTATATTTTAATTACATAAATTGTTATTAATAAGTCAGTTAAAATTTCTCAGAACAGACGTATCCCATACATCTCAAGTGTACACATTTAAGAGGAACAGTCTGTATTATAATGGGATGGGCTCAAATCCTTCTGTCTCTCTTTTCTATCCTAATTAGGTGCAGACAGACCACTTAGGCATATCATCAGGACCTGGCTGCACAGCCATCCTCCAGCTGGGGAGATCAGAGACATTATTCAGAGAAATTCATTTTAGCAATAGGTAGTGGGGACCCCTATGGGATAGGCACAACATTGAAGGAATAGGTTAGGTTAGACAGTTGTGCCTGGGAAGGGACAGAAATGTGGGTGAGAACAAAGACACAAGTGGCTTGTTTGGGAAGGAGTCGGACACGCAGCATAAGCACAGTTGTGAGAAGTATGATGTAACAGACCAAAGGGGGGGGGGGGTTATGTTGAGACAAACCGGTTGAATGATGTAAAGACAGAAGTGGTTGAGAATGGTGAAAAATACAAATTGTGAATGGTAGAGAAACAGAGAAACCAAATAAAATAAATATGAAATAACTCTTGCACCATGTAAATATATCCCTCATTCTGACACACTGACATAGATTTCAAATACTGTACACTCCTCATTTGTACACTCCATATATACACTGACATAGTTTTCAAATACGCTCCTCATTCCCAAATGCCTACACTGCATTCGCACTCACATTGACACTCTTCATAAGTGCACTCCAAAAGTCTCAAAAGTACTCACACATATAGGTTCTCCACAGTGGCATTCACACATATAGGTCCTTCACAAACATGCATACTTGCAGTCACATACTAATGCTCAATAGAAATATTCATTCATATGCATTCATACTGATACTATATGCAAAAAAGTATGCATCCATCCAGAAATGCACAAGTGTATTCACCTAGATTTTAAACACTCAAATACTAACATTAATTAATATAAACACAGGTCTTCACACTATACACATTCAAAGGAATACACCGTGTTACATGAGAGTTATAGTTAACATTTTATTCATGTACATTTATTTGCCTTTAAAGGGCTTTGGAACTAATTTTGTTTAGGGGTCCCGAAGGCTCTCAGTTAGTCAATGTTCCTAATGTCTCTCTTTTCTACAAGCTACATATTGTTGATGTGTCTGAATGTATACCAGAGCTCCATAGCCATAATACTCACAGTAATGTGCATTTAAAGAGACAGTATTGTCACCAGAAAAACTACAGTTTATTGTATTTGTTCTGATGAGTATAATCTGTCCCTTCATGCATTTTTTTCCCAGAGAAAATGCAGTGTTTCATTAGTGTGTGGCCTGCCATTCAGTGTTTCCACCCTCTGCATTGAGACACTGAACTTTCCTCATAGAGATGCATTGATTCAATGCATCTCTATAAGGAGATGCTGATTGGCCAGGGCTATGTTTGGCTTGAACTGGTTCTGCCCCTGAATTGCCTCCTTGACACTCTCAACCAATCCATTAGGAAAGCATTGTGATTGGCTCAGATCATCGCTTCTTATGATGTCAGCCAAGCTGGCAGATTAGGGACAGAGCCAGCAGCAGCATTTAGCAGAGATTAAATTGCCGATCACCTTGATTAGGGACTTTTTAAAAGAGTGCAGAGAGCAGAAACTGCATTGAAGAATGTCAAGAATGCAATTAAAATGGAGAAAGTATATATTTTTTTGGTTTGTTAGTGTTTTTGCAATCTGACATACACTTTTTTATATAAACTATTGAGTGAAAGGGAATACGGATATGGGATGGGAGTTAAATGTAAAAGATGGATCAACAGATTTTTGGGAAGGAATGGGAGTGACAAGTGAATTTGTGATACTTCAACAAATATTGCCTCTACTCAAAGACTTTCGTGGTTATTAACTAAAGTGTGAATGGCCGAATGGGGCAAAACCATTCGCACTGCAAAATACAGACATTGTACGTGCTATTGAACAATGTCCAGATTTTGCAACTAAGGCTCTGAACGGCTCTGAATTTGGTTCGGATTTCACAACTGCTGGACGGCTTAAAACCAGACCAAATGCTTCAAATCTGAGCCTGGATTTAAAAATAGTTTTAATTATTAACCTGTAAATAGTTCAAAACCCGGTAGCACAAGGGTTAATCATATGGCTTGTAATAAAAGCCAATTGGGACACTCTGACAGCCAAGTCTCAAGAGAAGTGAGACTTAGCTGTCAATGCGCTCTGATTGGTTGGCTTGCACACCAATCAATCAGAGAGCTCTTACTGAAAATACATAGCAGGGGACATTTTTTTCCATGGGATGCAACAGCAGACCTTTATAAGAGCTCAGTGTGCAGTGAACCCTTACAAGGTAAAGAAGAATTCATTTTATTGATGTTTCGCTTTTTTTTTGGTTTGTTAGTGTTTTTGCAATCTGACTTTTTTTAATCCATAATTGTATGGTAGATTTTTATTTGGCTTGTTTTGGGGTTTGAAGATAAGAAGTGTTTGAAAAAAGAAGACTTCAGTTAAGTATACAGGTAAGTATAATTATTTATTTACAGGTCTTGGTTTTATTGCCCCACTCACAGTTATAAGGATGAGGGGGATAGGTAGGGACAATATGCCCTCCCCTGAATATCATAATCTGGGCCTCCACCCACCACCAATGAGTGGGAGGAACAATACCTCCTCCCCCATGACTAGTTTTACAAATAGCAAAGGGAATCTCCCTTATAGTAATATCGGGGTCTTATTGACCCTCATAGGCTTTTTATTTCTTTAACTATTTAATGTAGTGGCTGGCTAGCAAGCGCTGGCCAGCCTCCACATAATTAACTCTCACACTTCCATGGGTTTTTTTACTTTTTGTCCGCTGGCTGCTAGTCCGGCCAATCGGCAAATAGTACTTACCATTAGCGTTCGCTTGCATAAAACCAAGTGACTGATAATTTGGGAACGTGCACTCTATTTCTGACCTATTCAGTTATTGTATGTCAGTTATTGATCATTCTGTGCAGTTCCAGGTTTTTGCAGTTTGGCTTAATCTTTCTTAAACACTATAAGCAATATAGCATTATATAAACACTATGCATTTCTAATTCTATAGTGTCTATTTAGATCCTGGAGTCCCCCCTAGAATGAACATGCACTTTGCATGACCTCCTCCAGGAACAGTATGGGATGGGGCGGTGGAAGAACATTATGGGACATGGGGGAAAGAACAATAAAAAAGATGGAGGGGAGAGGAACACTAGGGATGAGAGAGAGGAACATTAAGGGGGGGCACTAAGGTACAGGGGAGGGAAGGGAAAAGGAACACTGAGGTAGGGGAGACCACTAAAAGTGAAGGGAGAGGAACATTAAAGGGAATGGGGGGCACTAAGAGACAGGTAAGGGTGGGAAGAGGAACACTAATGGACATGGAGAGGAGGAGAGAGGAACACTAAGGGACATGGAGGGAAGAGTGGCACACAGGGGGGCCTGAGTTGGGAAAAAGTCACACATAGGGACATGAGGGGGCAGAAAGACACACAGATAGGCCTAGGGGTAAGAAAGGTCACAGAGGGTCTGGGGATGAAAGTGACACACAGAAGGGCCTGGGGGTGGACATACAAAGGGGCCGGGGGTGAAAGAGAAACAGAGGGGCTGGAGAAGAGGAAAAAGAGACACATAGAGACTGGGGGGAAATAGACGGGCTGGTGGTGAAAGAGAAACACACAAAGGAGCTAGTTGGAGTAAAAGACACAAAGGGGCTGGGAGAGAAGGAGACACAGAAAGGGGCTGAGGGAGTAAGACACACAAAGGAGGGTTGTAAGAGATACACAAGGGAGGTGTAAGACACACAATGGGGAAAAATAGGGGATAAGATACAATAAAGGGGGTAAGACATTTAAAAAAGGGGATAAGAAACAAAAGGTGGGTTAAGAGGCACACAGGCGAAGATGCTTTTGGGTGGGGGGGGGGCAAAATCATCTTTGCCTGTGTATCCAAAAATCCTTGCACTGGCCCTGCACACATGAACACACCACATATAGTCAGCATAATCATACATTACAAACAGCACACACCACACATAGATGCCAACAATCCTAAATTTGCTGGAAGTCTCACATTTTGGGTTACTATTTCAGCAAATTTAAATCCCGGGGATCTGTTCTGCAATTTGAAATCTGCTGCCACATTTCAAAAATGAAAAAGGAGAAAAGGCACTAATACCATTCACAGAGAGCTTCAGCAATGGAGGTAGGCAGGGAATATTGGCAGCACACATACCACAAAACACATTACATACAACCAGCACATACCGTACACACATGACAATAGCAAGCACACATTAGACGCATACACACTATGACAAAAACAGAGACTATGAGGGGAAGGCTGAGGATGAGACACTCAGGGTAATGAAATTCAAAATAAGTCTAATGGGGGAACTGAGACAAGAATAGCCATGTTGTGACAATGGTAAAGTTAGAGAATTCTTCCAGATCAGCTACTTTTGCATCTGTTTTTCCATTTAGATTTAATGTGTGAAATTTCAGAGCTTAACAAATAACCTAGTCAATGTCTATGACTTTATGCAGTGACATATTCTTTGTAAATGAAATAATTTTGTGTCAGAACAAGCAGATTGTCATGACGGACAAGTAGATTGGGCTACCGATTTAGTCCGTTGGACATGTAGATTTTGTTCTACTAAAATTTCATACACAAGTCATATGTAATAGACATATATGTTCATTTTATCATGAGCTGTAAAGACTAAATATGAAAATACTTTATACAATGTATTTTGTATTCTCTTTCTCTCTGTATCTATATTGGATGGATGATAGATAATCTACAAATTGCTTAAATGTAATAAAAAACAAATACCAACCAAACCTGAAAAAACTTGGAGGAATTTGTGGTTATGGAGCCCCCTGTTTTAGGGTTAATTTAACAACAACAACAACAAAAAACAGGCTGATCATACCTGAACTTAAAAATATCTACCAAAATGAATAAAATGCAGCACTACTTTTATATGGGAGGAGTTATCGTATTTCCAGGCACCCCATAAAATGATTTGAATAACATGTCCTGCACGAAATAAACACTTAATCAATCATGGTCTAAATGAAATCTATCACTTGGCATTATTTCTTTTTACTGATTTCTTTGTTTGGGAGGTGGCAGCCCCGTCTTATAAACTAGTAAATATTCCAGTAACTTGTTAGCTCTAACAAAAGTAAACTAGCTGATCATGTCTGATCTAACAATAAGCATCCAAACTAAACACATTTTTATCCATTGTTTTAGTTAAAGGAAGGCTGTTGTTATGTAAGCCTCCCACAAAATCATTGCTTATATTTCCCACTACATGCTAGATCTATTAAAAAAAAAATGATCATGCCTGATCTAATGAAGATGAAAGCAGGTGAATGATTTAAAGGGACACTATAGTGTCAGGAAAACCGCTTGGTTTTCCTGACATTATAGTACCCTGAGGGTGCCCCCAACCTCAGGGTCCCCCTCCCGCGGCGCTGAAGGGGTTAAAACCCCTTCAGCTACTCTCCCTTTTTCCCCACCGGGCTCCCTTACCTCTCCTCCCCCGCCGACGTCAGCATCCTTGTCTGACGTCACCGGCGCCGAATGCGCATGTGCGGCACTGCCGTGTGCGCATTCAAAGTGTCCGTAGGAAAACATTTTTCAATGCTTTCCTATGGACGCTCTGCGCGATTGAGACATAATATGCCTCAATCATTGCCGATGTGCCTCTAGTGGCTGCCCGGAAGACAGCCACTAGAGGCTGGCTTAACCCCAGATGTAAACATAGCAGTTTCTTAGAAACTGCTATGTTTACATCAGGCAGGGTTAACCCTAGAGGGACCTGGCACCCAGACAACTTCATTGAGCTGAAGTGGTCTGGGTGACTATAGTGTCCCTTTAAATTTGAAGCTCTGGAAATAATTCCTATCATAAGGAACACTGTTAAACCCTTTCAGTTCATGCTCCTATTAACTAGTTGCCTACTTACTGCCTACATAGTTAGTAAATGGCAAAGACAATCTATCAGTCTCATACAGGCTGTCAGTTTTCCTACTGCATAAAAGCATGTAGTATTACATTTATTCATCCGAATAGTTTAGGTATACCTAATTCATTATAGATCCATATAATCTGGTACTGGAAGCATTATTATATTTTCCCCAGGCTAACTGTTTACTCAACTTACTCTAGTGGACAAACAGTTGGCGGTGAATAATGGCCAGTTAGAGCTTTGGGACATTCCACATAGAATGCCATCATATACAGTCAGATTGAACTAACTTGTCCTACTTGTTCCAGATATTCTATTACTATTGTATGGGACTAGCTTTAGCACTCCAATGACTCTATAAGAGCATTGCCTACCGTGATATTCTGCAGACGGGTCTGTAGATCCAGCATCTCTAGAATGATGTCAGGGGAGAGGGTGCCACTGAAGTTTGTTTCTCCAAAGAACAGAGAGTTGTAGGTGTAGGATGGGCGGTCTGGCACTGTGATGATTAGCTGGTTGGTTCTGAAGAATGGCCCAAAATTGGCATCATGAAAATCTTTTTCTTCTCTAGCACTGCTGTAGGGTGCTGACCACAACTCTACTGGATCTGTAGTTAGCTTTAATAGGATCATGCCACATGAGAGTACTATTACCAGAATAACTGAGATCCCAATAACTGTCTTGGGATATGATGCTACACCAGTACCCCACCAGCGGAATGCCTTTTCCATTGCTCTGTTGGTTTTCAAACTCAGCTTTTCAGTGCACCAAACACTCGCTTGTGTCACATGAGGCATTTCCTTGTCCTTTTTGTTTTTCTTGCAGCCCTTATTATAACAACATCTAAAGCACAAGAATACAAAAAAGAGGACAAGTGATGTTGCAAAAGCCACCAAACACACTACAAAATATCCATCCAGAACACCTAGTTTGAAGGGATCAGGAATGGGTTCTGGAGGAGACGTTTTGGGACATGACTCCTTGCAGTCCTGACAGGAGCAAGCATTTGTTCCATTGACATCTGACCCCTCATTACATTTCCAAATCTTACTGTTGTGTGGAACCATATCATTTCCAATCTCTGTTCCATTATCTATCAAGTGAAAGTTAATTAACAGTGGAGCTAATCCATTGGAGACGTCTCCCTGGAAGTCCAGCCAACGCTGACTGGTGCATAGTTCAGCCCCAAATCTGCCACACATGGTTGAAATAGCATATCCTCCAGTGGCAGGCAGACGTACATTTTTGCAGGAGTAAAAGGTCTCATCTGCAAATTGCTTGTCATAGTAACATTGATACTCTAGCACACCCTGCTCTGGCTTCCCAGTCACATTGGTGCTAAATGTGCGGCTTACACTGATGAAGGTGCTCTGATCTGGGCTACATATGTTCTGGCAGTGGACATTAGCAAAGTTATCTTCACAGGATGGACATCGGCTCAAGATGGACTTTGAAAGAGCAAAACTTTTCTGTATGCTCCTTAACTGATTGGATGAGCAGCAGGCATAAGTGTTGTTTTCTCCATTAAAGAGCATTGGGCAGACATCCAAGAGGAGGCCGAGGTGTGTACCACTAAGTTTCCTAGCTGGAGTGTTTGATTCACAAGGGACTATTGGTTCGAGCAAGCTGCCTGTCACTTCGGGATTTCTACCACATTCTTCATATGTTGAGCAATACCCCTTGTTGTGAATAGTGGTTGCTCCAAAGACCTGTGAAGAAAAAAAAAGAAAATAGATTAGAAAACCTACTTTAGATAACCACAGAGGTACAAAGAACAAGCAAAGGGGTCAGGAGGCAAGAACAAAAGACAAACATTGCCATAAACCAATGGTTCTTTTTTGCCAAAGATGTAAACATTATATTTATTAATATATTTAACCATACAACAATTGCTGCAAAACACCTAAATTAGACACTTCCTGGTTTCCTTGGGGAAAGCAGAGCTGTTATAGTGCATAATTGTATAATTGTGGTCAGTCACACAGGGTCTTATCATATCAATGGGTCCTAACCCAATGGTTTAGAACTACTGTCATAGAACAAACCTCATTCTTCTTATGTCATCAACAGCATCAACTTAACATGCCTCATCCTTCCCTTGGAAATAAAAATACATATCATATAATTATTTTTATCAACATTTAATAAATATGAAGGGACAAAGAAAATATACTGGTATTTTTGTATCTGGAGTAAAGGATAAATCAAAACTTTTTTTGATGTTTTTGAGGGTAACTATAAGGCGGAGAAAAGACACCTGGGTAAACCGTTTAGGAGGTAAACCCTTTAGTGCAAGGAGTAACCCAAATTATAAATAAAACGTCACTTTTAATATAATTATTTTAAATGTTCTAGAAACTCTTATGATGAATAAAGTTAATATCTATGAAATAGGAAAAAAGAAAATACTACAAAAAATGATTAATCCAGAGGAGGATTATGATCAAATAATATATGTTTAAATTAATCTTTTTTAAAGAAAAGCTATCAAAAATAATTATCAAAACTAAAACAGTGGTCCAAAGAGTAATAAATGCAACAAATAATCTATGTGAAAAATACCAAGGACAAAAAAGAATATAAATAAGGGAAGGTAAGGGAAGAGCCTTAACGGCGAAACGCACCTCGGGACGTGTACAGATTGTAATGCTGGTCTAACAGATATGGGACGACATGCATTAAGATTAATTTGACCTTACCAGCCATACTCTTTTCATTTATTCACTTTATTTTATTATTATTTTTTCTTTTATGTTCTTATTTATTTATTTTTGTTAGGATCGTTTTCCACCATACTTACCTAGTCCCACGAGAAAGACTCATAGCAATTATCAAGAGAAGGGAGGGGGGGCTAGAATTTTTTAAGGGGTGCCCTCGAAGGCACTACAGAGTAGGGAACTTTACAACCTGCAGGATTTGTTCACCGCTCTGCTCATTATTTGTCACATTATATATTTCTCCCCCTGCTTAAGATGATATGACACAAATGTAAGATTTATACATCTCATTACTTTTTGGTTTCATACTACTATGTAGGGTGTGATCACTAAACTATATCCCACCTATTTATATTCTTTTTTTGTCCTTGGTATTTTTCACATAGATTATTTGTTGCATTTATTATTCTTTGGACCACTGTTTTAGTTTTGATAATTATTTTTTATATCTTTTCTTTAAAAAAGATTAATTTGAACATATATTATTTGATCATAATCCTCCTCAGGATTAATCATTTTTTCTCATAGAATCATATTCTATTCATAGAATATGAATCATATTCTATTCATGATAAGAGTTTCTAGAAAATTTTAAATAATTATATTAAAAGTGACGTTTTATTTATAATTTGGGTTACTCCTTGCACTAAAGGGTTTACCTCCTAAACGGTTTACCCAGGTGTCTTTTCTTCGCCTTATAGTTAATTAAATCTGGGGGTTACCCCCCCTTTTCTATTACAGTAACCTGATATTTTCTCTCTAGAAGGTCACTCAGTCTGTTGTTGTTTTTGAGGGTAAATAAACACTGAGTGGGTTGTACCATAGTGCAAATAGCTGAAGACTCACAACAGAGATATATCTGCAAATACCTAATGTTCCTACACTATCCTATGGACATTGCATACTACTGGAATTCCTTCTTACCAGAATACACAGGTCCACGAAGGTAAGGAATTGGAGAAGCTTAGCTGTACTTATAACAACGTAGTATGCCCCCCCAAATAATTTTACGCTTATATTGTGTATTATCATGAACAAATTCCCCCACCCCACACACACACACACAGACACAGACAGACACAAGCACTAACACAATTAGCTATTACAATATCACTAACCTGAAGGGGGAGAATTGCCCCCAGAATTAGGACTGCAATAATCCTGGGTAGCATAATTACCCCGTCAAATCTTCCCCAGGGGGTGGGTGTTAGAAGGGCCGGTGTAGTTCCACACCAAATGCAGACCTGTGCCAGGAGTGAAGTTCAGCACAGGAAGCAAAGCTAATAAGATAATATTGATGTTTTTGAAGCACTAAACTCTGCACAGGAGCCAATTGAGAGCAGGAGATGCGATAAAAGCCTGCTTCTTATTAACTAGAGACTGGGAAAGGGGAGGGAGAGACAGACTGGGTCACTGGAAACCTGTCACTACGTCAACTTAGGGAAAGAAATGCGCAAGAGCCTACTTTCTATCAATGTAAATACATTGCATGTATGTATGTATGTATGTGTAGATATATAGACAGATCCAATTTGATATACTATTGGATTACTCTCAGATTATAGGCCCATAATATCTCAGGATGCCGCACAAACAACTATCCATGTCCATATCTATGTCCATAAAAGCACAGGTTTATTGCTCAAAATAAATATGCAAAGCAAAATATAGCAGACATAATCATCTCACACACCCCAAATTGTACAGGTAACTTAAATATATCAAATAACATAAAAATAGCATGAGATGCAAAAAAAAACCAAAACCCAGCCACCAGTACTGGTATCTGTGAGAGGGGATGGGGGGAGGGGAGGGAAGAACAGACAAATAGCCCACAAAGTCTAATGCCCTGTTACTTATTCCTTTACCCACTGATGGTAAACTTGTAACCATGTCGGGTCACATAATCTAACTACATGACGACAGCATATTCTCCAGTGTAGCCAGATTATGTGATCTAACATTGTTAACAATTAATTATTATTCAGTATTATAATTTTGGCAGTTATATAATGCCAATTTATTCCTTTTGCGCTTTACAATATTATAAAGGGGTACGATTTAACAATAAATGGGATCATTACAAAATGTTACAGAAGCAATAGGTGGATGAGGACCCTGTTCAAACAAACTAACATTCTTTTAATACTATTGTAATAAATTATGCAAATAGATGGTCAACTCACATGTTATCAAATCACTACTAATGTCCATCTACTGTTTATGAGTTGGAGACCCGAAGAATGTTTCCTAGCCAGCAAACTATTTTAGAGGTAGATACAGTACCGTTTGCACTTATTTATTTCTAAAAACAGTTTTATAAAACAACTCGGTTCAAGGGGGATTGTCTCAACAATGAGATAGGTTAAGTATTGTCCCGAGTAGGGAAAAATTTACCTGTTTCCACTTAACAGAGAGCCAGCACAACAGAGTGAAAGTTGTGAGCAAAACAAAACATAAACCAACTGCGGTAATTACCCTGCACTAACCCCCCTCTTTTTTCTGTATATTTGTTATAACTCACATTAAACGCAAAATAAAGTCTGGAAAAAAAAAGTTCCTGCCAGACATGCCTATTACGCACCGATCTTATAGACAGGAACACTTAATCTGTATATGTTGAACTATAAAATTGTGCTGTTTTTTCTCTCTTACATGCTAACCAATTGTTACCGTAAGTTTTGTCATAGACTTGACAATGCTGTTGGGGCATGATGAGCCCATGTGTTGTATTTCCATGCACTCCAAAAACAAAAACAAAACATAAACAAAACCTGGAATTTGCGCTTTATGTCTGTTAATTCACCTCTTTCATATTAAAGGGACACTATAGTCACCCAGACCACTTCAGCTCAATGAAGTGGTCTGGGTGCCAGGTCCCCAGGTTTTAACCCTTCAGATGTAAACATAGCAGTGTCAGAGAAACTCCAACCTCTAGTGGCTGTGTTCCTGACAGCCGCTTGAGGCGCTTCTGCGACGCTGGATGCGAAAATGTGTGAGAAATTAAGAAATGTGATTTGTTTAGTTCTGCGTGACATTTTAACTGTGATTGTCATAATACTGTTAGCTTTTACTGCAATAAAACACCCCATAAAACCTGTTTCCATGTACAGGTTTTATGGGGTTTTGGAAACTTACAGGGGCAAATATAGGGATTGCTATTTAAATTGTCTGGACTTTCTGTCTGGGTGGTCAGGCAGGTCCCTCAAATGTAATTAATAAAATTACTTAATTATGTAAAAAGTATTACATAAATAAATATGTAGAATTCAAATGTAAATTTATATGTATATATAACATATATATATATATATATATATATATATATATATATGTGTGTGTGCATGTAATTTTTTGTAATTATTTTATTTGTATATACTTTTATATATATGTATGTATGTATGTATATATATATATATATATATATATATAAAACTTCATTCTAAATGTATTTTGATATTTTAAAATATATCAATATTAAAATACACTTAGATTGATAGTGTGTGAATGTTACATAAGCTGAAAAGAGACATATGTCCATCAAGTTCATCACATAGTAGTGTAGTTGTTTTGGTGACTATAGTGTCCCTTTAAGATATATTTAAAAGAAATCTCTTCTAAAATGGTTAATGCATGTTATAGGTGATTATCAATGTTTTATTCAAAGTTGTAATTTCCAGCAAAGGGAATACTAGACTATATAGACCAGTTTGCTTTTGTCTAAAAGATAAATTAAATTTGGAAATGTAATACCCTCCCCTTATTTATAAAAAAAAAAAAAACGGTGGGGAAATTTATAGAGCAAAAAATAGCAAGTTATTAGTTATTACTAAGTTTTGAATATGCCCCCAACTTGATAAATATGTCTACAGTAACACTATCTAAATACAGTATTATTAAAGGCACTGGTAGTATACAACCTGAATTTAGAGAAATTTGTTATCTACTGAAAACCAAAAACTCCTCTAATTTCAATATTCTGCCAAATTATTCAGTTATATGAAATACCAAATTTAATCTAAATTGTGCATAAAATTCTTTAGTTTGAGAACAAATTTAGAGATTTCAAACCTGTTTTTAGCTGCAAGCTAAATCCAATGTGCAGGGAGACAGAAAATTAGAAAACAAAGACATGTTTCCTAATGATTATTAGTAATCTAATAACTAAGACTTTGCGGGAATTAGGTTGGGCGCTGTGAGTGGCAAAAACAGCATAGGCCTATATCCACACAGGGGTTCGGCTTTTAAGAAAATAGGGTTGTTTTTCTTTACTACCGTTTTTATTTTTTTAGGGATAACTAATCCTTGAAAGTGACAGTTCAACTTTAGGGTAATTTTTTTCTCATTATTTGATCATTATTTCATTTAGAAGATAATGCAGCAGTTGAAATTGCTGGGTTTGGTAAGCATGAAAATGTACAGACTTTTTTAAAATTAAAAATTAGTGGGAAAGTGTCTAAATTTAGTAATTTTAGTTACTTACTACACAAGACAATACTGATATCAGTAGTATCTTGGGACCTTTGGAGTGTATTTTGTTTTGTATGATATCATGTTTGCCAATGCAGATTTTTTTTGTCTAAAAAACCATTCAGGGTGAAGAGGAAGTGAAGTGACTAAGCCGAGTGTACAAGGTCAGCAGGAAAATCATATACCGGTATGTATTTAATCTGTGATGTAAAGTGTTGATAGCACTGCGTGTATGTGGTTCAGTTGAGTTCAATATAAAAACATAATTAATTTCACTAAACAAAGATTTGCTAATAACTAGCAAACGGACCATCAGGGCAATCATGGCAACAAAATGCCTTTTCTTCTTGCCATTATTTGCACCGATACCCTGTCCCACAATTCTTTATCATACCCTCTCTGCCCCTCATTCTTCCTGTCTTAATTGTTCCCTGTTTTGCTGCCAATCCTTCTTGCCTCACACCTCTTTCTATAAAATGCCATTGTGAGTATTTATTAGATTGACAAATGGTTGGTAATAGATTCACTAATTCTTTATAATATAGCTAATATGGAAACTCCTAGATGAAGCATTTCTCACAATTCACAATACATATTTGTTGAAGGAACACTCCAGACCCTAAAGCACATTAGCTTGCTGAAGTGCTTTATGTGTAAAAATGTGTCCTCATTTTGAATTGTTTTTTTATAATTCTTTATTTTTGAAGGGTCTTGCAAACAACAAGGAAAGACAAAGACATTGCAAATATTATCTTAAAATAGTAGTAACAAGAGCACAAAGCATTACAAAGCATACTGCATCTTTATGTGTAAAAATGTGTCCTCATTTTGAATTGTTTTTTTATAATTCTTTATTTTTGAAGGGTCTTGCAAACAACAAGGAAAGACAAAGACATTGCAAATATTATCTTAAAATAGTAGTAACAAGAGCACAAAGCATTACAAAGCATACTGCATCTTTTTGTAAATAACAAGAGTGTAGGCTGCTTACATAACATGACAAATGAGTAAAATCCCCAGAAGGCCCCGTGTACAATCAGTGTAAATGTGTCAAACATGTAGAGACATTATGCTGTTTCATAAGAGAACAAAAAGGCAAATGGAAACATAGACTAAAAAGTGCCCCTCTGCTAAGATAATTGTAGGCAGTGAAGGGAGAGAAAGGCAGCTCAGCCTATACCCTGTATGGGCCAAATAGAGTCTTGTATCAGAGAGTGCCACAACAGGCAGGATAGCACACAGGTAAGTGTAAGAAGCCACATTGCAGAGGAACATAGCCTGCAAATCAGCAATAGCTGAGCCGTTCTGGCAGTCCAGGAAACCCATAAGTATATCGACTCGATTGGCTCCAAGATGGGTCTCATCGGGCGCTGGCATTCTGGACAGGCCTGTTCAGGAGCCAGTTCCTCTTCCCTCCGTTCGTCTGAAGACACTGAACTGCAAGGTGTTTGATTAGGCTTGGTATCAGAAGTTGTCTGCATGCGGACCACCAACTTTGCCCAGAATGACTCAGATATCTCAGCCAGCAAGCCTGACCTCCTCACCCCACTTGCATCTATTATTTTTTTGCCTGGGTGAGGTGTTTTTAATAAAACTATTACAATCTCTAAGATTTGAAATCATTGTTTAGTGAATAAGCGAGTGTGCTGGATTGTGTATTTTGTATATTTTGGCCCCAGCAGCACCCTATAATGTATGCATGTTCAGGTGAGTGTAGCCCTCTTGGTTTTATATATATATATATATATATATATATACATATATACACACACTCCTATATATGTATAATATATTATAATTAAAGCATTTTATAATATACATATATAATGCATATCCATGATTTAATTATCAAAGTACACTTATATTTCAAAGTACACTTATAATTAAATCATATATATGCATTATATATAATATAAATTGCTTTCATTATTTTATAATATATAATACAGACACTTCTCACTTCCAGACCGGGTTTCGTTCCTAAGACCCAGGAGTTAAGTTATTCCCTGCTCTGGTGCGTTCATCTATTTTCAGGGAAACTTCCCCGAACATAGACGAATGCACCGGAGCAGGGAATCCCTCTAATCTATGTTCGGGGAAATTTCCCCGAACATAGATTTGAGGGATTCCCTGCTCTGGTGCATTCGTCTATGTTCGGGGAAGTTTCCCCGAACATAGACATGTGCACCAGAGCAGGGAATCCCCACAACGGCTCACACTTACGCCTGGTCGTAAGTGTGAGCCATCATAAAACAGGTATGTCGCTAAATGAGGACCACCTGTATATGTATAATGTATATATATATATATATATATTTCTTTTATTTTTTTACTTTTTAGCAGCCTGGGTGATCACATGGCCCAGGAGGGCCATGGTGGCCGGAGCTGCTGCAGGGCGACTGCTGGGGTCTCCGACAGTACCCCAGACCATGATTGCTGCAGATCGCCGGTCCAAGTAAGTCCAGGGATCCTATTTGCCGTGGACGTACTAGGTAAGTCCGTGGTCCTTAATGACCCTTTTTTGTCGGACCTACCTAGTACGTCCACAGTCGTTAAGGGGATATACATAGATATAAATGTATAATTTCATTCCAAGTGTATTTTGATATAAATATATATATTAATATCAAAATACAGTTAGAATAAAATTATATATATATAATTTTTAAAAATTATTTCTACAGTTTTTTATTTATTTTTAATTAATTATAAAATTTTTATAATAATATATACACAATATATTTGATATTATTCTTATTATATATATATTATATATATACATGTGTTAATTTACTCTAAGTGTGAAGAAAATACACTTAGTATGGTGTTATATATAAGATATATATACATATATAATATATCTATATATCTTATATATACATATATATATATATTTTTTTTTAAATTTATTAATTTTATTTAAAAAAACTTTTTACTTTTTCTTTTTACTTTGTCACCAGTCTGAGATCTGAGCGGGGACCTACCGAAGAGTAGGCTAATTGAGCTGTTGTCCGTTCTCACCTCTCTAGCTACTTGTATTTCTCTACTTTAGAAGTTGTCATCTCCTGTTCTGTTATCTGAATTTTAAACACAAATAGGAGGCCCCTGCAAGGTCTAGCAATCTATTAACAGTGCAAAAGATAAGAAATTCTAAATCAGACCGAATTTTCTAAATGGAAGTCTAAACATTAGATCTCACTTTACAGGAAGTATTTAGGAAGGCGGTCATGGCGGGTGCATTTTTCTGCCCTACGACCTCCTCCCCCCGCCAAACAAATGTTCCTTCACCTGTGTCTCGTAACCCCTGTTTTAAATTTTTTACCCCATCAGTGTATATTATGCCCGTTTCAGTGTATCTTACACCCCTCAGTGTGTCTCTTACTTCGTCCTAGCCCCTTTGTGTCTTTCTTTCCCGCAGTACTTTTCTGTGGCTCTCTCCCTTCAGCCTGTTTTGTGTGTGTGACTTTGTGTGTCTATTTTCTCCTAAGCCATGTAGACATAGATGTATAGCAACAAACACAACCATATAGGCACATAGAGATAATTATTCAGGCACACAGTCACAAATATATGCAGCCACATAAACAAACAAACACAGTCATATAGGCACAGACATACACGCACACAGTCATACAATCTAAACATACAAGTACACTGTCATACAAGCAGACAAAGTCAACAGGCACACACAGAGACATGCAGACACTGTCATACAGAGACATAAAGACATAGGCATACTGTGACATATAGAACAAGGCATACAGAGACATATGGACAAAGTCATACAGAGACACACAGACACAGGCAAAGACATACATATACAGTCATACACAAATATAGAGTCATACAGAGACATACAGACACAGGCATACAGAGTAGGGGCAGATCCAGACCCTACCCTCGGGTGGGGCACTGATAATGGGTTGTGGTAGGCTGATGAGGGCTATAATTGAGTTAGGGGATGTAGTAGTGAGCTATGTGCTGTAGTGGGGGATAGAGGCTGTAGTGGAAGGGGTGTGTAGTAGGGAAGTCAGGGAATGTAGAGGGGTACACAGAGGCTGTGGTGGGGTGCACACAAGTTGTGGTGGTAAGCAAAGGGGCTGTGGTGGAAGGCAATGGGGATGTAAGGGGGGCACAGGAACACTAAAGGGGGCACCAGGGCAGTAGCAGAGGGCCCAGGGGCAGTAGAGGGGGGCACAATAGCTATATATGGTGGCACAAGAGCAATATAGGGAGGCACAATAGCTATATAGGGGGTGCTGGGGCTATAGAGAGGGGGACATGGGCTGTGGTGGGGGGCACACGGGTTGTGGTGGTAAGCAAAGTGGCTGTGGTGGAAGGCAATGGGGCTGTAAAGGGGGCATAGGGGCAGTAGAGAGGGGCACAGGAACACTAGAGGGGGCACAAGGGTAGTAGAGGGGGGCACAGTGGTAGTAGAGGGGGGCACAAGAGCTATATAGGGTGGCACAAGAGCTATATAGGGGGAACTGGGGCTATAGAGAGGGACATGGACTGTAGAGGGGGGACATTGGTTGTAGAGGGGTGGGGCATGGGCTGTGGGGGGCTGGGGCTATAGAGGAGTGGGACATGGGCTACAGAGGCAGACAGGGGCAGTAGGGGGCACAGGGGCAGTGGGGGGTGCACAGGGGCCAAACTCGGGCCAAACTGACACTAAAGTGTCAACTAAGGTAGATTTCCTTGCAAATTCAAAGCATCATGTCTAAAACACCACTCATCACCTGCACAATACCATCCAATTATCGGTAAATAACGGTAAAGCATGATTGTGGTAACATCATGCTTTGGAAGTGTTTTTCAGCATCATTAATTGGTAGACTGGTCAGGGTTAAAGGAAACATGATTGTAGCAAAATAGAGAGGTATCCTTAATGGAAACCTGGTCCAGAGCTTCTGATAGTCGCTAGGAAGAGTGCTGAAGGGCTGGCATGGCTGTTTAGGAAAGTAATGGTGACCATGACTCTTTTACGGGTGAGGTGAAGGACTACAACCCAGCCACAATCCATTGGTGACCGGGTGGTCTGTCACAAGTGCAGTATAATGGCTAGTGTGTAGGAAATGACTGAATGTGAGCATAATGCAAGAAATGGTACAAAGTGGTAAAGTGAGAGTGAAGTGGCAGGCAGGTTGAAGGACATGAAGTGGTAGTGTGAGTGTAGTAGCAAGGCTGATTGGAGAATATGAAGTGATAGGGTAAGAGTGACGTTTCAGTGCTGACTTTTAGAATTTGAAGTGGTAGTAAGAGAGTTCTGTGTCAAGGCTGATTATAGAATATTGTACTGGAGCCTGGGCTGGCTGCTAGTGTGGTAGGTGATCAGCAGAACACCTTCGCAGAACAGAGGGGTAGTGAGGTGTAAGGTCTGCTGGGTCAGTACAAGTACACTGCACTCCATGCAATGCCATCCAAATGAAAGTGCTTGGTTTGTATAATTTATTAAATAATTATGAATAAGGTTTCTGTTCAGGTATTAGTGCAGCTTTGTGAGTGTGCTAAGAGAGCCACAGAAGGTCAGAGTATGGCCTTGGGAAACAACTCAGATCCTTGCCTCGGCTGTCGATGTCCTTGGTATTTGACCCCAATAACATATCCTATCAGATTATATGAGGGTGCAGAGCTCCATAGCTGATAACAGCAAATCCAAGGACTTGATCAAGGCACAAAGCCAAGACTTTCAAAGAACTACTGGTGATACACAGACTGCTTTAGACAGAAAGCATACCTCACAAGTGTCCCTATTTCTAGGGACAGTCCCTATTTTAAGCCCAAATCCATCTGTCCGTCTTTTCTATTTTAATGAACCTCTTTTCACAGACATATTATGCAAGTATAGTATAGTCCTAGTGATTTGCAGTGGGACTAAGCATGTAAAATCTTGGACAATTACACCTGATGTAGACCTAGTAAGGGAAGGTCACAGTAACAGTTCCGTCAGGTCTTAACACAAATTATAGCTTGGTCATAAAGAATAACGACAAAACATTTAGTCTGTTTGAGTCTTTCTGTGTGGTTGTCTTGTTCACGTTATGTATATATGATGGAATTAACATCTAGTCCATCTTTCGTCATTTCAAACGTTTGTTGGCATGCATAAAAAGGAATAGGACAGTCAATAGATTGGAACCCATTTGTTTGTGCTTGAATCAGAAATCTAAAAGATCCAAAACAACATTACAAAATACAAAGTAAAAACCCAATCACTGGGATTTATTCACTAAACAATGAATTGAAAACTGTACTGCAAGATATAGTAACTATACATAGATTGCTACCCACAGCTTGCTCTGTTCTGTAAAAGCATCCTCCCCCCCCTTATAAATCAATTAAGTGTGCTATGTATAATCAGTGATAGCCTGTACCACCACTCTTGAAGAGGGATTTTCTTGCAAACAGTTACTCAGCAGGACTCATTGTTTATCTCTGTGATGTGTCAGTTTAGGGCAGGACCTGCTGTGCAGTCTCTGATCTTTGAGCAGTGATTGGATGTGAGGGCAAGTGACGCTGGGTAAAACTGCGTGACGTTGTGTGGGGTGACCCTTATCAGCTGCAGGTATTCTGTTATCACTGATAATAATGCCATATAAATTAACCTCTCACAGGGCACACACAAAGCAGCTTCTTTAATTGATTTATCAATCTCTGAGCACGGTTGGAATGGAATGTCCTCTAAGAATTCATCTGGAATCCAGCCTAGTTCAGTGTTATACATGATGTGCACCTGTCATAGTGACAGTGGCATAGGTATACTTTACAGGAATAGGTAGCATCCACCGTAAAAAAACCCCAAATCAATAAAGAAAGGATTTGCTTAAAGTTCTATGGTATTAAGGTCTCCACGTTGCTGTTCTCTTGGAAACATTATGCAAGTCTTATCTCTGACTGGGTTCATTTATTGAGAACCCTGACCTCAGAAGATGTATGGGAAGATATGCACAAACACAGAAAAGGTTCAGAAGTAGTTATCAGTTGGCATATTTTATTTTTTTCAATTTGACAATTTTTATTGTTTTTCAGTAACAAGTTTACATTGTCTTTATACCGTACAGTTCATACGGGTGTTATATGGTACAGTTCGTGTTGGCAACAAGCAACATAGGGTCATGTAAAACAATTGGCACAGTCATTACAGTGTCAGGCGAGAGCTACATAGTTATCACATTCGCAGTAGCAGCAACAGTCTACCCAAGCCCTCAGCCAGTGACCCATTGCATGGGTAGTCTAGAGCACCAGGTGTATGACCAGTATTGCGAAGTTCAGGGCTTACTTGTAGCATCTACGACTGCTATGGGCTATTTATATTCGCTTCTAGTTTGTCCACCCTATGCCTGTGGTGATGTCCTACCGATAAGGAAGGGGTGCTTCCCTCCAAGGGTAACATTGTTTTTATCCCAATGGATGTAATACCAATCTGTATGAGGCCAAAATCTGCTATGGCAGCTATAGGCGATGTTGCCTGGGTACCTTCAAGGTGTGTCTGATTTTGTCGTTCATCACCCTTGAAGAGGTTGTGTCGCTACGTCTTTGTCTAATGTAAGAGCAGTCTTCTCTTGGCGTGAGTTTTGGTATGGATGGCCACATATCCTAGATCAATGTCCACCAGTAGTCTGACGCCTGCTGGTGTTTTACTTTGCCAGTTTGGTTCCTAGGCATTGCCGTCATTGCATGCCCCGACCCCAGTTGACCACATAGTTTGTGATCTCAGATCAACTTAAGTTTGTTGACCCTGTGTCCCATGTGCCCATGTCTGCGGTACATGTGTAGTCCATGGACGATAGCTCGTGTGCAATCAATATTCGTCAGAACTGGGGTAGTGTTAGAAATGTAAGCAAACAAAATATCATATAAACAATCTACATTGTGGGTAACTTTGTGGGGTATCCCTGTGCATGTGAGTGCTTGATGCTGCGGGCATGAGAGCTTATGTGTCAGATTGAAAATGCAGGAAAAGAGCACGTGTCAGAAGTACTCGATCTCGCCTCCCAATGTTTATTTTTATTTTTTGTCTTCCTCCTTCCCCCTTCCTTTTCTCTTTCTCCCTTCTCATGTCGTTTCCCCCTCCTTGACTCCCCACCCCTCATTGCTGTGCCCCCCTCTCTTTCCCCTTTCCAGGGGCATGTTGATAAGGACGTGTCCTTTACACCAGTTTGCGAAGGGATATGGGTTTCCCATTGCGTTCTAATGTCTAAGAAACATTGCCTCACTTGCGTTTAGTGCATAGTTATTGTCTCATAGTCTAGGTTTGTGGATACCTGCTGAATCAAGAGGTGTTGCAGAGGTGTCTCTGTAGATTTCCATGCCCTTGCAATGAGTGTGTTGGCAGCGATCAGTATGTGGAAGAGTAGTCAATTGGCATATTATAACACACAAAGCTAAACAACACAGCTTAAACTCCCTCACTGTGTTAACCTCTCAAACTCTAGCTGGAAGCCCATCTGTGGGTCTCTCCCCCCAGCCCCTATGTGTGTCTCTCCCCCAGCCCCTCTGTGCGTCTCCCCCAGCTCCTCTGTGTGTCTTTTTTTCTTCTTCTCCAGCCCATCTGTGTGTCTCTTTCTCCCATTTTCCAGACCCTTTTGTGTGTCTCTTTCTCACCCACCCCAACCTCTCTCTATGCCATATTGATATGGCTATAAATTGTCCGACTAGTGTCATATAGCTTGGCTATAAAAGTTGTAGGCATGGCAAATATTTATGTAAACTGCTTACTTGATTGTTCTGTTTCAATGCAACTCTGGATATTATTTTTTTTTTCTGCCATTAGCAATGGATTAAATAGTACAGCTAAAAAATGTGCTTTAAAATAAATGTATTAAAGGAGCACTATAGGGTCAGGAACACAAACATGTATCCCTGACCCCATAGGGTTAAAACCACCATCTAGCCACCCTGGTCCCCTCATGCCTCCATAAATATAGCAAACTCTTACTGAATTCAAGCCTGAAGCTGTAGCACTAAATGCTGTTTGCCTCAGAAAAAGAGGCAGTCTGCTGACAATGCTTCTCCATAGGATTAGCTGAGACTTACAAGGAGGCAGATCAGGGGCAGAGCCAGCACAATTCAAACACAGCCCTGGCCAATCAGCATCTCCTCATAGAGATGAATTGAATCAATGAATCTCTATGAGAAAAGTTCAGTGCCTGCATGCAGAGGGAGGAGACATTGAATGCTTGGATGCATTTTAGGCAGCCATGACCCAGGAAGGATCTCTAACATCCATCTAAGGAGTGGCCAGTGAAGTTATCACTAGGCTGTAATGTAAACACCGCGTTTTCTCTGAAAAGACAGTGTTTACAGCAAAAAGCCTGAAGGTAATGATTCTACTCACCAGAACAAATTCAATAAGCTGTAGTTGTTCTGGTGACTATAGTGTCCCTTTAATTTGTCCTGATTTCCATTGTACATCATATGTCTAAGATTTCAATATACACTGCTCAAAAAATAAAGGAAACACTTAAACAACAAAATGTAACTCCAAGTCAATCACACTTCTGTGAAATCAAACTGTCCACTTAGGAAGCAACACTGAGTGACAATCAATTTCACATGCTGTTGTGCAAATGGGATAGTCAACAGGTGGAAATTATAGAAATTAGCAAGACACCACCAATAAAGGAGTGGTTCTGCAGGTGGTGACCACAGACCAATTCTCAGTTCCTATGCTTCCTGGCTGATGTTTTGGTCACTTTTGAATGCTGACTGTGCTTTCACTCTAGTGGTAGCATGACACCGAGTCTACAACCCACAAAAGTGGCTCAGGTAGTGCAGCTCATCCAGCATGGCACATCAATGCGAGCTGTAAGGTTTGCTGTGTCTGTCAGCGTAGTGTCCAGAGCATGGAGGCGCTACCAGGAGACAGACCAGTACATCAGGAGATGTGGAGGAGGCCGTAGGAGGGCAACAACCCAGCAGCAGGACCGCTACCTCCGCCTTTGTGCAAGGAGGAACAGGAGGAGCACTGCCAGAGCCCTGCAAAATGACCTCCAGCAGGCCACAAATGTCCACGTGTCTGTTCAAGCGGTCAGAAACAGACTCCATGAGGGTGGTATGAGGGCCTGACGTCCACAGATGGGGGTTGTGCTCACAGCCCAACACTGTGCAGGACGTTTGGCATTTGCCAGAGAACACCACGACTGGCAAATTCGCCACTGATGAAAGCAGGTTCACACTGAGCAAATGTGACAGACATGACAGAGTCTGGAGACGCCATGGAGAACGTTCTGCTGCCTGCAACATCCTCCAGCATGACCGGTTTGGCAGTGGGTCAGTAATGGTGTGGGGTGGCATTTCTTTGGGGGGGCCGCACAGCCCTCTATGTGCTCGCCAGAGATAGCCTGACTGCCATTAGGTACCGAGATGAGATCCTCAGACCCCTTGTGAGACCATAGGCCCTGAGTTCCTCCTAATGCAAGACAATGCTAGACCTCATGTGGCTGGAGTGTGTCCTGCAAGACAAAGGCATTGATGCTATGGACTGGCCCGCCCATTCCCCAGACCTGAATCCAATTGAGCACATCTGGGACATCATGTCTCGCTCCAGAGCTGGCAGATGCCTTAGTCCAGGTCTGGGAGGAGATCCCTGAGGAGACCATCCGCCACCTCATCAGGAGCATGCACAGATGTTGTAGGGAGGTCATACGGGCACGTGGAGGCCACACACACTACTGAGCCTCATTTTGCTTTGTTTTAAGGACATTAAATCAAAGTTGGATCAGTCTGTAGTGTGTTTTTCCACTTCAATTTTGAGTGTGACTCCAAATCCAGACCTCCATGGGTTGAAACATTTGATTTCCATTTTTTTATTTTTGTGTGATTTTGTTGTCAGCCCATTCAACTATGTAAAGAACAAAGTATTTCAGAAGAATATTTCATTCATTCAGATCTAGGATGTGTTATTTTTGTGTTCCCTTTATTTTTTTGAGCAGTGTATTTTGGTATTTATAGTCACCAACTGAAAGGAACACTTAATGATTTAGAAGCTTTTTTTCCCCAGCTGTATGTCTATTTATACTATATTAAGAAGATTTTGAATAAAGATTTCCTTTTTTTTTTACTGGGAATGAGCAGTGGTGGAAATATTTTAGGAAAACATGTTCTTCTGGGTAGTTTGTTTTTTTGTGCATTGTAAAAAACAGACTGGGTTAACATTTTAGCCACCAAACTGTCTGGGCAGGCAGGGGAAGTATATAGAGCTGTTGCAGATGATTTCTGTATGAATTACAATATTGTGAAAGAGCATTTACTAGCCCACTAAACCATAACCACAGAGTCTTACAGGCAAAAATTTAGAGACTTACAAAAAAAGAAATGACTCATATATGGAATTGGCAAATCAATTACATCTGGCTGCCTCTAGTTGGTGGTAATGGTGCAAAGTGCCCACGATGGAACAGGGATTGCAATTGCTTTTTCTGGAGCAGTTCTATCAGCATACGCCCAGAGGTCAGATTTTGGGTAACAGACCACCACCCTCTTACAGTACAAGACTTGGCAAGACAAAACTTGGCTGATGAATACTGACATCAGGAGATGTGGCAAGATACTATTCCATATTAAGCAATCTTTCAGTACTGGCAGTCTAGCATTGTTCTATAGATCAAAAAATACGATCAACCGACCCTCCAAGTATGCTATCCTGTTAGGTCAGAGCAGAAACTTGCTGTTACTCCTGTCAGCAGTGGCGTCACATTAGGAGTACTTCCTAATTCCATCACTAAAGATGCACAACAATGGGCCATGAAATACCAGAGAGAAAGTAAGGGAGAGTGGCCATTGCATGGAAAAACCTACACAACAGCTAGCTTGGATTACAGAGCAGAACCCAAATCCACATATTAACTTTGACCCATTACCACCAATGAGAGAAGTGGCTTGTTCTATTTTACATGAGGTAAACTCTGTGCATATAGCCAGAAAGGATAACCGGGACTGCCAATAACAATTGGTACTGACAAATAGGCAGATGTTCGAGGACTAAGGGACACAAGAGCTACCTTGAAACTGATTTATCTCTGATGTGCAGTGGCAACTCTAGGAACAATATATAGGGGGGCATATAAGATACCACAGTCAAAACTGGGGGCACATTAATTATCACCACTAAATCATACCACTGAAAACAACGAGATATATATATATATATACACACACACACTCAGAGGTGACAAGTGCTATATCTATAGTTTAAAAATTATTCTATGGGGATTATACAAAAAGTGCTGGTGTTTGCCAAAGTTTCAAACAATGACGACAAACTTCCGCGTTTCAAAAAGAGAAATTCAAATGATGACAGAAGCTTCATCAGTGCCACATTGCCTACATATATTTAATTTGCATCCATTATATTATACCCACAGGATCCATACCACATTGCATTATCTATGTAATTTTATTCTAACTTTATTTTGATATTGATATATATATATATATATATATATATATCAAAATACACTTAGAAAGAAATTTTAAATATATCTATGTATATATAAATAAATAAAAATAATACGAAATATATATATGTCCATATTCATAATTACATAAATAATTGCATAAATATACACGTAAACTTCAAATATATAAATATGTATATATATATTTAAATTCTACCTGCATATTTATGAAATATTTTTACATAATTAAGTAATTTTATTGATTGCAATTTGACAATCCAGGCCGAAAGTCCAGAGAATTTAATTTGCTAGCACTATATTTAACCCTGTCTCTTTCCAAGACACCCTAAAACCTGCACAAATATTAGTGTTTCAAAACAGTAAAACATATGGTATGGTAGACCAGGAATGAAAATTACCCCCATGATGGCATACCATTTGCAAAAGAAGGCAACCCAAGGTATTGCAAATGGGGTATGTTCAGTCTTTTTTAGTAGCCACTTAGTCACAAACACTGGCCAAAGTTAGCGATCATAACTGTTTTTTGAATTTTTAACACACAAATATAAATGCAGACTTTGGCCAGTGTTTCCACGCACTTATTAGGATAGGACATACATGCACCAGGAAGAGGAAACTGCCTTGTAAAAGGAAACAATCAGATCGATTATGTACAACAAACATGGTAACCACTCATCCCCGCTTTTCGGGCCTCTTAGAACGACTCACAAACATATGCACATCCCCCCCCCCCTTAGGGTAGGCTAGAGGAGGTAGCCCACCTAAAGTATGACCTTATACTCACTAGTAATGCCCACGGACCCATACCGATACATAAAGGGAGACGGGGACAACCACACGGAGTCTCCTGAAAACTAATCATCCCTGGCCCAGCTTAGAACACACCTTGAGAGGGCCCCAGTTACATGTACCACCAAAAGACCCATGAGTTGTAGGACACGTTCAGGAACATATAACCAAAGGGGCGGCCAAAAGCTCTACGTAACAGAGGTAGGGAGAAGAAGATAGTTTGGTACCATATAGTGTTCTGACCAAAACTGTACATGTATCTGCGGTTTTTAGAGCAGGCAGCTCTGGATACATAACGTTAATATGTCCGTTAAAAATTTCCTATGAAAATTTCCTATGTACACAAATGCATAAAGTTATAAAAATTTGGGGCCTGTGCGTCCACAACGTCACAATTATACATTTGTGATATGCTGATATATGAACCACAAAAACTCAATAAAAAAGATTTATTAAAAAAAAAAAACAACTTTGGCCAGTGTTTGTGACTAAGTGGCTACAAAAAAGACTGGACATACCCCATATTGAATACCCTGGATTGTCTACTTTTCAAAAATACATGGTTTGATGGGGATAAATTACATTGGCCGGCTTAAAAAATGTCCAAATAGGAACATGGGTGCATGATGACCAGCTGTGAAAATTCCAAGTTGTAAAACTGGAATGCGCACCCTCCAAAAAAGGTATTTTAGCAACCAGAGAACCCAACGCACCTATACATGGGGGGTATTATCCTGTACTCAGGAGATGTTGCTGAACACATATTGGGGTGTTCTTTGGCAGTAACCATTAAAGTTCTCAGTACATGTATTCTTAAATTGCTATGTGTGTCAAAAAAAATCACCAATTATTATTTTATTTTTAAATTTGGCATAGACTGGTGGTAAAATGGTTGCATGAAAAGAGTCAAAATACCCCAAGTTTAATACCTTAGGTTGTTTTCTTTAAAAAGAATATATACATTTGAAGGGATTCCAGACAGATATCATTGTTAATCGTTAATTTTGAAAACAAATGGTTTGGAAATAGCAAAGTGCTACTTGTACTTATAGCCCTATAACTTCCCCCCCCCCCACACCCCCCCAAAAAAAGCTAAGAACATGTTAACATTGGGTATTTCTAAACTCAGGACAAAATTTAGAAACTATTTAGCATGGGAGTTTTTTGGCGTTTGTAGATGTGTAACAGATTTTGGGGGTCAAAGTTAGAACAAATTTGGGTTTTTTAAATTTTGGCATCATATTTTATCATTTTTCTTATAGTAGACTATATGACATGATGAAAATAATGGTATCTTTAGAAAGACTATTTAATGGCGATAAAAACGGTATATAATATGTGTGGGTACAGTAAATGAGTAAGAGGAAAATTGCAGCTAAACACAAACATTGCAGAAATGTAAAAAGAGCCCTGGTCCTTAACAGAAAGAAAATTTTAAAATGGTCTGGTCACTAAGGGGTTAAAGAATGAGGAGATGAAAAAAATACATAAGTGAAGAGAGAGGGTTGAAAAGAGACTAATACAGTAAGAATGGAGTTAAGGAAATTAAGCATTCTTCCGCTCATTTCAGTATTAAAGAGTTTTTTTCTTCTTAAAAGAGAAATCCCTGGCATTCTTGAATATTACCATCAAAATGCAGGGGAGGAGATAGGGAGATAGTAGGTGCCTTGTGTACTATAGGTGGAGGTACATAAGGTGGAGGTGAGGCCGCAGGTTGCAGGTGCGCTGTTCGGGTAAGAAGCGTACTGAAGGCCTGGGCAAATTGATCCATGCAGTGATCATTATCCTCCAGTTTCCTTTCGCAAGCAGCTATGTGCTTACACAATTCTACAGGATCTATGGCCATGACGTAATGTCAGCTTTACAGTATGATCGAGCATGATAGAATTGTTTAACACAGAGGACTGATTGGTAACGTATACCGATCTTAGAATGGCCGCACTAACATACCAAAGAATAGACAGTAATAGCTGAGGTCAAGAGAAATAGAAAGAGACACAATTATAAGGAAAAGCCATGGGTCAGGGATGACAGAAAACAGGGAAGTCAAAATCAATGCCAAAGTAAAATAACCAGAATAACCAGAATCAATAACGTGCTCTCGGACAACCACAAGGGACACCACGACAGGGCACTGAGTAAGAGGATAACTGGGCCTAAATACCCCGCCTGTGGATCCGATTGGCTGTAACCGGCCTTTAACCCCAAAGGCAGTTACCAGGTTCCTATTTGCATGATTGCTGCTCAGCACAAACCCTCCTGTGGATTGATTGCCGCTTGGCACAACTTTTCCTGTCAGGATAGTAATTTTGCTTGGCACAACTTTTCCTGTCAGAACAGTAAATGCCATTAATCACATTTTTATGTGCGGATGAATATGTGACACTGGTAAACTGTTACACCCAGCCAGTGTCCTCATGTCTCCCAGTGTCCTCCTGTCTCCCAGTTTCCTCATGTGTCTCCATGTCTCCCAGTGTCTGTGTCCCCATGTATCCCAGTGTCCCTAGTGTCTCAGTGTCCCTTAATGTCTTAGTGTCCCCATTTCTCCCAGTGTCTCTCTGTCCTCATGTCTCCCAGTGTCTGTGTCCCCATGTCTCCCAGTGTCCCTAGTGTCTCAGTGTCCCCTAATGTCTTAGTGTCCCCATTTCTCCCAGTGTCTCCCAGTGTCTCTCTGTCCTCATGTCTCCCAGTGTCTGTGTTCCATTGTCTCTGTGTCCCTAGTGCCAGTGTCCCCATGTCTCCCAGTGTCCCTATGTCTCCCAGTGTCCCCATGTCTGTATCCACAAGTGCCTCCATAACCTAATGCTAACACTAAAGGTAGTGTTACAGGGATTCCTTCTGTCAATGATGACTCCTTTCACTACATGCCAACCCCTGTATCGAATAGGCAGGGGGGGAGCATGACTGCTGCCCTGAGGGGTTGGTATAGCAACCAAATGGATATAGTTGGTTTATAGTTGGTTCGGACCAAGTCTGATTCAAGGATCCAGAGCAGCTCCAGCATCCCCAGGAGTCTGAGGATGCTGGGATGCTGAGGCTAGTTTGCGGACTAAAATCCCGGCAATTGCGGTCAGTAGAAGTTCTGGGAGATTGCCAGTTGTCAAATTTCCAGATCTAGGTCACATTCCCAAGATGGCAGTGCAATACCTAAAGATGACGCTGGATTCTGGGTAAGGTTCCTAGGCCCTCTCTTCCATCTGAGCAGGATGTCACATCAGAGCATGCGGCCACATGCCAGGGCAGACGGAGTGATGCTCGAACCTCCCCCAGGGGCGCATACAGGATGCACCGCCGGGATTAGAATGTTATTCAGTCTCTGTATTCTGAGGCATTTTACAGGAAGGATTCGGAGTTCATTCACTGGAGTACTCGGATGCAGTTTGCAAACGAGAATCTGAGTCTATTTGACGCCAGAATTCTGCCAAAATTTGCCATAGGACTTTTGCTTTCAGTGCGGTTCGGTGAGCCGAAGAGATCGAAGTGCAGTTTTCTGCACATTCGGCTGATTCTCGGAGGATAGAGAGACCTGTTCCCCTGCTCCAGGGTCATTAGTATGCTTGCTCTCATGCTTGGGCTGCGCAGACAGAGCCAGTGGGGTGAAGTGGGTCTCAAGGGAAGTGCAGTTGCTCAAGGCAGTGTTAAAGCGCTTCACCCCTGCATAGGATACAGGGTCTACATGGGGTCCGCAGGTGGGTCCCCTCCTTGTCCTGAGGTGGTAAGCAATTGCTTAGAATGTTTGGAAATTGGTGCCAAGTCTTTGTGACACTTGCAAGTATTTTGACTAGTAGGTTTCTTAAGAGGGCCCTGTCACTGTTCACCTATTTGGACCTCATTTGGGGTGCCTACATGGTATATGGAGGTCAGAATGACTAGCAGAAAAGAGGGGATTTGAGCTCAATTAGATTTTGGAGTGCAGGACGGTAACCTTTGGTTGCTAATTATGACTCCATGTAGCCCAACCACTTTCCACCGGTGCTCCTGCAGGAGTGTCAGCAGGTCACAAGAAGGGCATCTGTTGGCTCTTTAATGAGAGCCACTGTAGGTGGTCGATTTAAGCATAATTGTTCCCATTGTAGGGGAGCAAATCTGACACTGCATTGTTTCAAGCTGCATAAGTCCCTCCCAATAACTTTATACAAGAACGGCGTTCCTCACAGCAAAGACCCCAGTGAAGGTAGAAAGGCTGCTCACATGGCTCGCTCGGTACCACAAGTGTAGGGATGCTTCAATTTTATGGGAAGGTTTTACGGATGGTTTCCGTATTCTGTTGGTTGTGTCGCAGGAGGCATCATTTTCGCCTAATTTGTTATTGATTTGGGGTAAGTAGAATATCTTGTCAGAGATACTTCAGAAGGTGTTTAGGCTGGGTCACTTTGACAATTTGCAGGTGTCCCCTTTGGACTTGGTTCCAAAAAATGAACCAAGCACCTTTTGCCTCATTCACCATTTATCCTTCCCACTTGGATCCTTGGTGAATGATGGCATTGCTAAAGAGGTCTGTCGAGTACGATATGCATCTTTTGATTGGGCATTGGAGTTGTTTCATCTGGTAGGGTTGGTGGCCCTGTTGGCAAAATCTGAATTTCAATCTGCATTTAGTTTCTTGCCAGGCCATTTTGGATTAATTTAATTTACTGGACTTTCATTGCTTTCCTATGGGGATTTCAGCGGCGCTGGTGGGACTCAGATAGCGTGAGGACGTCCAGCGACATTTCGTGTGCTATAAACAAGGAAGTGCCCTCTAGTGGCTGTCTGCTAGAGGATGAGTAAACCCTGCAAGGTAATTATTGCAGTTTATGAAAACTGCAATAATTACACCTGCAGGGTTAAGGGTAGTGGGAGTTGGCACCCAGACCACTCCAATGGGCAGAAGTGGTCTGGGTGACTGAAGTGTCCCTTTAAGCCTGTTTCTACAATTCTGCTGCATTTGATTCTTTTAGACTGTAAGTTTGATTGTCTCTGAGTCATCAGCAATCACAATATCAGTGTATTAATCTCCACTTATTACTAGTAAACAATCAAATGCAGTATGCAGGAGTTGTGTTTGCACGCACAGCATAAACTCAAGAGCTGGCTTTATCTGCCACACTGGCACAGCAGCAGCAGAACAAACACTGAAGAACATTCTAACACTTTGGTTGCTAACATCACTATAACATGGCAGATATGAGACAGTTATCGGAAATAAAGAATCATATCTAAATGAATAGAAAGTATACCAATATATTGCAGGCAATAAAACATTTTTTATTTGTTATTTCAAGGCCATATGCAAAAACAAGTGCACAAGCTGTTATACCCTGCAAAACTCCACATGGGGCATAGTATCAGTGATATCTTTTAAATGTCATTCATCCTTCTACAAATAAATCTAAGGTTTTTCATTCTTAATTAACTTACTTTGTAAACATATTTTTTCGTAGCGAAATTATTCTACAACCTCACACCTGTCAAAAATCATGACTAAACATATAGGACCTATTCAGCCAGTAAAACACAGGAAATGGATAGCAGCATGTTACTTGTTCATAGATTAGCCAGGCAAACACAATGTCTAGGCTGAAGTGAAAAAGTAGAGAACATAAAAGCAGTTAAAATAGTCAGGTCAAGGTTGCCAGAAATCAGGATACTTGGATTGACAAATCTACGTCAGGGGTAACAGTGTCAGAATAAACTTAAAAATAGCTAAAATCAGTAACTGGAAGATTAACAATCACAAGGATTTCACAAATGAGTCATGGAAACCACCACCATCAGGAGTGATGTGATGAAGAAGGCTGATGAGACATGATGAAATAGAAGAATACTTGAACGATGGTTACAAAAAGAGAGTACAATAAAGATTGGCTAAAGAGAAATAAGTAACCGGTAAAATATTTAATTAAGGACCAATATCAGAGGGTCACAAGATATCAAAAAAGGATGTGCTGACAGACATGAAACATAGATATGGAGATTAAAGGATCATCCCAAGCATCATAATCACTACAGCCCCCCTTTCTCCCTCCCTGGGTAAGTACTCAAACCATTTGGAAATTGCCTGACAACTTACCAAGAGTCTGATGGGTGCCAGTTACCTCCTACTGAACTGAGTCCTCTCAGCCCTGCACAGTCGGCCTAGCTTAGTGCACAAAGCTGCAGAGGAGACGGTAACCAGCACTTGGCGGACGCCAGGTAAGTTGTCAAACCATTAGTTTTCCAAATGTTTGGATAAATATTTGCAGAAAAAATTCAATGAACATTAGGACATTTTAGTGGATGTAACAAAATGCTAAATGAAGGCTAAATGAACAAAACAATCTCCCGTAATGTCTAAGGAGTTGCAGAACACTTGGATAAAATTAAAAGAGATGTATTGGATATTAAAAAGAAGAAATACTTCAGGGACATTAACGATCATAGACTTAAACAAGTTAAATTGTTTTCAAAACAGAGTACTAGCATGAGTAAGAGAAATACTGACGATAGGTATGAAGGAAGTCCACTTCAACAGAACAATAGAGATTCCAATAGGATCAGTACTAGAGAGTTTAATGTATGTAAACCTAAACTAGTAGACTTTGAAGAGATAGAGAAAGAGAAACACATAGATTTCAAGCACGTCCAAACTCCCTATATGAATCCATGTATAGAAATAAAATTGATAGGTCCTTCAGGACACAAAAACCCTCACAAGCACATAAATAAAGAATCCAGCAGGATTAGAAGGAATTCATATTCAACCAATAAAAGACATGAACCTCCACACAACAAATTTACACAGTACAAAGACATGAACCATTGAAATTGCACAGCAGATACCACATTTTAGAAAATAATTAGAAAGATGAGGTTTTTTTGAGGAGCAAAATAAGAGAAAGGAACAAATACGATCAAGTTTATATGCCAAGTTTATATCACAAAAGGAGGAGCTCATCAGAAAGAGAGGAACAAGAGGAGTAAAAAAAAAAGAGAGACATTAATTCAATCCCCATTAAAAGAAATGTTCAAATTAAAAGAACACAACAGGGTCAGAAACACAAACATGTATCCCTGACATCATCTAAAGCACCATCTAGCCCCCTGGCCCCTCCTTACCCCCTAAATATAGTAAAATCTTATCTTTATTCGAGTTTGCTGGTGCAGGCTCTGCTTCTGATCTGCCGCTTTGGCTGACATCATCAGAAGTGTTGATCTGAGCCAATCACAATGCTTTCTCATGGGGAAATGGGTCAGAAATTTAAAATATTTACATACAGGGAGGGCTGAGCTAGCAGGGGAATGGAGCAGAGGAGCTGCTCTGAGTTCTGAGTCCAAATTGGCACAAAACGTAATTTTCTGGTGAAATCTGGGCCAAAAATCAACAGCACACCATGCACCCAATAAAGGTGAAGATAATGGTCTGAAAAATGAAACAATCCAGAGCCGATAAAGGTCCTACAAACAGAGATATCGGTGAGTTGCTGTGGAGCTCCCAACAAGCCACATGGGCAAGATGGCACTGGGGGATTAAATATCATCATACTCCTCTAGAGGAAGCCTCTATTGACCTTTGGGAGAGAGCATCATTCGGCTTACCATTACGGTATACTGCCAATCCTCAATCCGGTTACAGCAGATCTGCTCAGAAGTATGCTGGCAGACCTGCATAAGCAAATAGCAGACATGTCCTTCTATAAGAATGCCATCGAAGGAGCCACAACCAAGACTGTGCTGCTTGAAGCCTCTACAAGTACCCAAGACACCAGACTAACAGCAGTTGAACAACAGGTAGCTGACCTGCAACACCGACCACTCGCCCCCACGGAAAGAGTGGATGCCATATAGAGGATCTGCAACGGAGGTATAATCTAAAAGTCAGGGATATTCCCTAGTCTGTAGGTCTTAATGACTTACCCCACTTCATTCGACACCTGTTTGCTGTCCAGATGCCTCCTATACAGGCAGAAACTATACGGTTGGATGGTATATTTAGCCTAAGGAAATCGGCAAATGCTTCTGTAGCGGCTGCTGCAGATCTAATTCTCAGATTCCAGTCTCGTCAGGACAAGCCCTTGCTTCTCACTGCTCTCCAGTGGAAACCCTGATGCTCTTTGAGGGCCCCATACAACTGATCTTCCCAGACCTCACAGAGAGTACTCTCACTAAGCGAAAGGCTCTACAACCACTGCTGCAATGCCTTCATACCAAGACCATTCCCTAAAGATGGAGGACCCCACGTGAACTCCTCTTCACCCATGTCTGTGTATAGAGCACGAAGTTCTCAAGAGCTGGAAACACATCTAAGTGCCTTGGATCTCCTGGATCGGATCAATCGATAGAAGATAGAGCAGGACTGTCCCAACTAGACTCTTCAACCATTCCAGAGGTCACTCTCTGAGCGTTGTCTGTCAGACCACCAAATTGAGGGACAGTATCTTGATATGAGTAGTTGCTTGTCCCTCTGGTGGACCCCACATTCCACTATTACAAATAAGTATAGATAATGCTAGAGTTTACCTTTCATTTTTGTTTTTTTGTTTCTTTTGTTCAATTTGCATTGCGTTACACACCTATTGCTGCTGCTCACTAGAATAGTACAGTCACTGCTCGAGTTTCCTTCACTTTACCTTGAATGCATGTACCACCCTGATATTACCCTTCTTTTCCCCTGGTCCCCCTTGCTTTTTATTTTAAAGGACCACTATAGTGCCATGAAAACATACTCGTTTTCTTGGCACTATAGTGCCCTGAGGGTGCCCCCACCCTCAGGGTTCCCCTCCCGCCGGGCTCTAGGGGGAGGAAGGGGTTAAACTTACCTCCTTCTCCTCGGCTGAATGCGCATGCGTGGCAAGAGCCACGCGCACATTCGGCCAGTCTCATAGGAAAGCATTCTCAATGCTTTCCTATGGACGCTGGCGTTTTCTCACTGTGATTGACAGCCACTAGAGGCTGGATTAACCCTAATATAAACATAGCAGTTTCTCTGACTGCTATGTTTATAGAAAAACAACCCTAGCTGCACCAGGCACCCAGACCACTTCATTAAGCTGAAGTGGTCTGGGTGCCTATAGTGGTCCTTTAAGTAAAGAAGACAGATTTGAGCAAGTGAAACAGTATGGCATTAGGCATAAAACATTAGCAGGGAAGATACTGTTAGAAAAGGCTTTCCATAGTGAGTAAGACCCCTGGGCCCTCAGAAACACAAAACTCATCAGAGTAAGAGAAGTAACCACAGGATTGGCTGCATGTTGGCAGATGGAGAGGCTCCCCAGTTCCCAGGCAGAGATCACCCAACTCCTACCACCGGCAGGACATAGTCCCCATATTCAGATGTAGGCCCATGAGTAAACAGCCAGTCAGCCACCAGGGTCTCGTGAAACAGGTAAGCTTCAGGACCAATACTGATGTTTGGTGCGCTGTTACATAGTTACATACCTGAAAAGAGACTTGCGTCCATCAAGTTCAGCCTTCCTCACATATGTTTTGGCTGTTGATCCAAAAGAAGGCAAAAAACCCAGTCTGAAGCGCTTCCAATTTTGCAACAAACTAGGAAAAAATTCTGTCTTAACCCCAAAATAGCAGTCAGATGTCTCCTTGGATCAAACAGCTTTTACCTCACTAATTAGAAATTATATCCCTGTATGTTATGTTTTTGCAAGTATTTATCCAATTGCAGTTTAAACATCTGTATAAACTCTGACAAAACCACCTCTTCAGGCAAAGAATTCCATGTCCTTATTGCTCTTACTGTAAAAAAAACCTTTTCTTTGCCTTAGATGAAATCTCCTTTCTTCCAGCCTAAATGTGTGACCTTGTGTCCTATGTATAGCCCTGTTTATGAATAGATTTCCAGATAATGGTTTGTACTGGCCCCGAATATATTTGTATAATGTTATCATATCCCCTCTTAGGCACCGTTTTTCCAAACTAAGGAGATTTACATTTTTAAACCTTTCTTCATAACTAAAGTGCTCCATTCCTTTTATCAATTTTGTAGCTCGTCTTTGCACTTTTTCTAGTGCCATGATATCCTTTTTTAGAACAGGTGCCCAAAATTGCACAGCATATTCAAGGTGTGGTGTTACCAGCAATTTTATAAAGAGGCAAAATCATATTTTCATCTCGAGAATTTATGCCCCTATATATACATGACAAAACCTTACTGGTCTTAGCAACGGCAGATTGACATTGCATATTGCTGCCTAATTTGTTGTCTATAACAATTTCCAAATCCTTCTCGTGTGTGGTTATCCCTAGTTCATCATTTATGGTGTAAATTGCTTGTGCATTCTTAACCCCGAAGTGCATAACTTTGCATTTCTCTACATTAAATTTAATCTGGCAATTTAGTGTCCAGTCCCCCAATCTATCCAAATCCCTCTGCAGCAAGGCAATATCCTGCTCACATTTTATTACTTTACAAAGTTTTGTGTCATCTGCAAACACTGATACATGGCTTTCAATGCCCATTTCAAGATCATTTATAAATATGTTAACTAGAAGCGGTCCCAAAACAGAACCCTGAGGGACACCACTTACCACTTTTGTCCAGCTTGAAAATTTACCATTAATGACAACTCATTGTACTCTATCCTTAAGCCAATGTTCTACCCAAGAACAAGAATATTCATCTAGACCAATTTCTTTTAGTCTGAAGACTAACCTATTGTGAGGAACCGTATCAAATGCCTTGGCAAAATCCAAGTAGATCACATCCACTGCAACACCCTGATCTATACTTCTACTTACTTCTTCGTAGAATGCAATTAGGTTAGTTTGACATGACCTATGTTTCATAAAACCATGCTGATTATTGCTAATACCACAGTTCTTCCCAATGAATTCCTGAATATTATCCCTTAATAGCCTTTCAAATAATTTCCCAGTCAACCCTTTTTAAATATAGAAACAACATCTGCCTTCCTCCAATCCTCCGGTACACTACCTGAAACAAAAGAATCTTGAAAAATTAAATACAGAGGTTCACTTATTTCCCCACTTAGCTCCTTAAGCACTCGTGGGTGGATACCGTCAGGCCCCGAAGCTTTATTTACATTAATTTTCTTTAATAGCTGTAGCACCTTGTCTCGAGTTATCCAATCACAAGTTATCTGCAAGTTTGTTGCAGCAATCATTTGCTTATATCTTGCCATAGGATCCTCATTAATATATACTGAAGAAAAATAGTTATTTAAAAGTTCTGCCTTTTCCTGGTCTTCATTAAGTAACAGACCCATCTCTGTTTTCAGTGTACCTACACTTTCATTTTTTGTTTTTTTAGAATTGATGTACTTGAAAAAAATTTTGGGGTTGATTTTGCATTCTTTGGCTAACAATTTCTCATTTTCTAGTTTAACCACTTTAATTGCCTTTTTGCAAGTATTATTGGCTTACTTATATCTTATATAGGATGCCTCTGATTTGTCCGATTTTAATGCTTTAAATGTCCTTTTCCTATTTTTAATCTCTTGTTTTACTTCTCTACTAAGCCACATTGGTTTTAATTTGTTTCTTTTATATTTATTACCCAATGGTACATACTGTGAAATGTACCTTTCTAATATTTGTTTGAAGAGTTTCCATTTTTCCTCAGTGTTTTTATCACTAAGGAGTTTATGCCAGTCGATATGTTGTAGAGCTGCCCTAATCTTATTAAAATTGGCTTTTTAAAAAGTATACATTTTAATATACCCCACGTGCTTTTGCTTTTTTGATTTTATTTTTAAAAGTTACCATATTGTGATCACTATTTCCCAAATGCTCCCCTACTTGAATGTTGGTTAAAAGAAGTTTGTCGAGGATCAGCAATGGAGTCAGGAGACCCCTTGAAGAATTCAAATCTTTCATTAAATCTTGAAGTACAGGGGTGAACAGAATACAGGTTTTGGTCAGGTGTGGTATCCACGAGACGGGGGACTCGATTCAGATGCTAGTGTTATGCAGGTGAGGGAAAGGTTTGAAGGGGCAGACGTCTCCATGGCAAGAATAACTTCACTGGTATCAGTTGCGGCAGAGGTGATAATTGACAAAATGGAATTGTCAGGTGGGGCTATATCCAACACCTCGCCGGCCTTCCATAAAAATGGATTTTGCTGGCTCTTCAATGAAGGACAATGTAAGTGGGGAACTTCATGCAAGTTCAATCATGAGTGCTCTGGCTGTGGAGGAACACATACATATAATAGATGCTTCAAGCGAGGGAAGGCTCTCTATACCAGGAGGACATTGGGGCACGCAGTCGCATCTTCTTACACTGTGGCCAGAAAACTATGTTCTATATAGCTTATGTTGATCTCTACTCTGCCACTAATATAAGCATAATGTCGATGAAACAGTAATTGAAGTAAACTTCCATTCAGTTCTCTGAGCAATTATCATGATTGTTTAACAGGTTAAGGCTATCTTGTTTATGAGTAATACAGGGATCACTAAGCAAAACTAGTGAGGAATTTCATTTTGCATCATGCAGGCGTGCATGTTGGGCAGTTTTCACATATCAGGGCAAAACAATCCCCAGTATCAATGAAAAATAGGATTTGTGTGTTTTTTGCCAGACCATTAAGTCTCCCCTCCCCTGTTTCACCCTTTTCACTTGTTTAGTAGTTTTTTTTACTCACTCTAGTTACAGATCTCAGCATGCAGTATTTTACCATTTGTATTTCACTTTCACCTCCCCAGAAGAGAAACGTGCTGTGCTGTGTTGCTGAAATGGTTAATTTACTGGTGCAAATCGCTGGTTGCATGCTGGCGTATCACAGAACACATTTGGGTTGTTTTGGTTTTTTTTTTCAATGTCTTATTTTTATTAGTTTTTTTCAGTATATTAAGTAACAAACATACAAAATAGGGGGGTACAGAAGGGAAAAAAGTGGAAAGGGGAACCTTGTATGTATCGACACAATCATTAGTTCTGTACAGTAAATAGTGCATGGTTGATAGTATGCATTTTCCTCCACGTATGGAAGCCTCTGTATTCAAATCTTGTCTGATCTAACGGACTCCGGGTAAAAAACTTTTTCTTTTTTTGTCTTTTTTTTTTGTCACCTACATCTGTTAAGATGCTGGGGGGGTTGGGTGGGATGGTGAGAGCCCGTCTGCTATATCATCGAGGTGCCCTTAGAATGTTTCGATGGGTATTGGTCTACAAGGCGATGTTGGGCGCTCATGGGTTGGCCAACTGTATCTGATTGCTCTTTATCTGCTGATCACTCTGCTTGCGCCCAACATCCAAGGTGGTCTGTCTTTCTCCCCCCTCCCACTACCCGCGGGGATGCGCTGCGCTCCAGCTGAGCCATAGTTTTGAGTGTTTATCTTCTCTGTCTTTCAACCTGAAAGCTAAACGTTCGTGCTCATAAGTTGAGTGAACCCTGTTAGTCACCTCCTGAGTGCTGGGGGGCTCTAAGCTTTTCCATCTGCTCGCTATGCTGGTCTTGGCAGCCAGCAAGAGGTGGCAAATGACCACTTTATGTGGAGAAGCCAGTGAGCCTGTGTGGACATGTAAAAGATAGTATTCTGGTTGCAGGGGTATGACAACCTCTGTAGTCTCCCTTATCAAATTCCTAACCTGCTTCCAAAATTGGGTCAGTTTGGGGCAGCCCCAGAATATATGTAGCAAGGTGCCCACACCGTCTCCACATCTCCAGCATTCCTGCGTAGCTGTTGGGTATATCTGGGCTAGACGGGTGGGGACTAGATACCATCGCATCAGTAGTTTGCAAAAGCTCTCCCAGTGGGACATGTTATGTGAAGAGGCTCGTGTGATTTGGATCGCCTGCAACCACATGGGAAGGGGGAATACGACTTCCAGGTCACGTTCCCATTTTAGCATATAGGGGTGTTTAATGGTCCTATCAACATCATTGATCGCTAAATAACTCAAGGAGAGGGGTTTGCCTGTGTGATGGGCGGTGATGCACCTGCGCCCAAATGTAGTTGGTTGTTCAGTTTCACAGTGATGTATGTTTAGCGATGATAGGGTATGTTTGATACGAAGATAAGTGAAAATCTCCCTGGGGGGTAAAGCATATTCGGCTTGTAGCTCAGGGAACTGTTTGATGCCCCGTGGTGTTAACAGGGATTCCACAGAGGTGATCCCTTTCGTAAACCATTATTTCAACGGGAGGTCGCTTGTTAGGTCTTGTAGTCGGAGGAGAGGGGCAAAGAATGGGTTGTTTTTTTATGTGATTTTTTTTTGTTAGCTTGGTGGCTCACCATTATTGCATTTACTACTTACATACAGTTAGGTCTGGAAATATTTGGACACTGACACAAGTATTGTTATTTCAGCGGCTACCTACAGGTGCCTACCTGATGGGGGCACTTATCTACATGTTAATTACCTGCGGTCCAGTGTCTGCTGTAGAGGCACCAGGATTCTGGAATCGCTGTATTTAGTCCGACATCTAAGACTAAACATAGCAATCTGTGCATGGCCCCGCCCCCTCAGACTGAACACAGTGATCTGTGCATGGCCCCACCCCCTCAGACTGAACACAGTGATCTGTGCATGGCCCCACCCCTTCAGACTGAACATAGCAATCTGTGCATGGCCCCGCCCCCTCAGACTGAACACAGTGATCTGTACATGGCCCCGCCCCCTCAGGCTGAACACAGTGATCTGTACATGGCCCCGCCCCCTTAGACTGAACACAGTGATCTGTGCATGGCCCCGCCCCCTCAGACTGAACACAGTGATCTGTGTATGGCCCGCCCCCTCAGATTAAACACAGTGATCTGTGTATGGCCCCGCCCCCTCAGACTGAACACAGTGATCTATGCATGGCCCCACCCCCTCAGACTGAACACAGTGATCTGTGCATGGCCCCGCCCCTCAGACTGAACACAGTGATCTGTGCATGGCCCCACCCCCTGACCCCTGTACATGGCCCCTCAGACTGAACATCTGTACATGGCCCGTCCCCTCAGGCTGAACACAGTGATCTGTTTATGGCCCGCCCCCTCAGACTGAACACAGCGATTTGTGCATGGCCCCGCCCCTCAGATTAAACACAGCGATCTGTGCATGGCCCCACCCCCTCAGACTGAACACAGCGATCTGTGCATGGTCCCGCCCCCTCAGACTGAACACAGCGATCTGTGCATGGCCCCGCCCCCTCAGACTTAACACAGCGATCTGTGCATGGCCCCGCCCCCTCAGACTGAACACAGCGATCTGTGCATGGCCCCGCCCCCTCAGATGGAACTCAGTGAGAGAAATGACAGGACTGGGCCCTGAATGGGTAATGATAGGTACACGCACATACACACATACTCTACTACTAATATTACTGCCCACACTGTTACACACATACTGCCACCACACTGTACACGCACTTTTACACAAACTGCTACATAAGCTATTGCATATGCTACTACCCAAGCTAATACACACACATAGTGCTACACAAACTGTACACACACTACACATGCTGCTACCTCGACTGTTACAAAGACACACTTCTGTAAACACTCTACACAACACACACTGACCCACACTTTCACATGTAGACATACATGCATACATAGCCATGCACTCAGACATTCACACACACTAATGCACATGTGCGCACACTACACAAACGTATACATATGCACACTTTATATGAGTATATATTTATAAAATGTTTATCATATTTAAATGGTCAGGTTTTTTGTAACTGGGTGGTTTTATAAATCTGTGCTTGCAGGTGTTAGTAATATAAATCTATCCGTGGCTGTATCTCTAAAAACATGGCAAGTAAGCAGTAGTGTACAGTTCTTATCAATGCCCTGCCCTGCAAGTTATTAGCAGATGATTTCTGAGAATCATAGATTGTCCTGAATATAAAATTTCCTCCTAGAATTGCAAAAATCATGGCACAGGCACTGGGTTATAAAATCTAGAACCCGATTAGTACATTAACTAAAGCAGAACATTAAAATATACCTTGAATTTCAATAATGAAAGCAAATTGTATTAAAACACTGAGTAGATCACCATAACTACCATAAGCACTACAAGTCACTGACCAACGATGATGATATATGTTTTTGTTCAGTCCTCTCTTTTTCAGTTATGGATTATAAAAGGCCAATAATAAACAGGGTTGCCCTATATGTAAATAAACATGGCAAGTAGTGATGTCCTGAACGGTTCGCCGAACGGTTCGCCGCGGACGGCGAACATAAACAAACTTTGACCCTGTACCTCACAGTCAGCAGACACATTCCAGCCAATCAGCAGCAGACCCTCCCTCCCAGACACTCCCACCTCCTGGACAGCTCACTAAGAATGCAGCTTCACAATGAATGTAAAATGGATGCTGTCCAGGAGGTGGGAGGGTCTGGGAGGGAGGGTCTGCTGCTGATTGGCTGGAATGTGTCTGCTGACTTTGAGGTACAGGGTCAAAGTTTATGTTTATGTTCGCCATCCACGGCGAACCGTTCGGCAAACCGTTCGGGACATCACTAATTATTATCTTACAATTAATTACAAGGCTGACTGACAGAAGATTTCCATACACACTTTGGCAGAATAATGTATTTTGATCTACAATTGTTCTCCTTTATGTATTACAGAGGCCTACAAGTATCCATGTCTTTTTTTTTTTTTTTTTGGCATCTTTATTTTATTGAGGCTTTGAATACATTTTTACAAAAAGAAGACGAATGAAAAGCGTACATAATCCAGCAGAGTACAGAACAGCCTGATGCACTAGCACACATTTTTGCCGGTTAATATACCTTCCCCCAGCCTCGGTCTTGAACAGAACAGAAGAGGGGCAAAGAAGTCTGCCAACACACCCCCAGCCCCTATCCCAACTCCGAGTTACCAGTCGGCCGCCCGCCTACTCGGTCTCCCGCGCTCAATGTCTTGCCGATCTACGGGCCATGTATTCAATCCAGGGCGCCCACAGTCAAGTGCATTTCTCCCCTGTCCACCGCAGGTTCGCCGTGAGGCTCTCCATGGTTTAGATTTCTTCTACCGCTTCCATCCAATCCGATAACGTTGGTACCGCATTCGTCTTCCAGGGAGCCGCAATCAGGCTCTTGGCGGCATTCAGGAGGTGTCTCGTGAGAGACCTCTTGTACGCACCCAGGGGCATCGTGGTGTGGTGGAGGAGCATCTGGAGGGGCTGCATCGGCACGTCCGAGTCCAGGATCTCCCGTAGTTTGTTGTGTATTTGTTGCCAGAAGGCCGCTATGTGCGGGCATGACCACCAAATGTGAAGGTCCGTGCCATCCTCCGCCTCACATCTCCAGCAGCTGGGCGTGGGTGTCAGACCCATACGGAACAGCCGGTAGGGCGTCCTGTACCAACCTGTAATGAGCTTGTAATTAAGCTCTTGCAGTTTCGCACTGGTCGCACTTTGATGAGCTAGAATGTGATCCATGTCTTTATAAACTACTATTCCCCATACTATGGAGCTTGACTGCTATTAAGCAGGCCCGGACTGGCCATCGGATCAGGATCTCCTCTGCCGGTCCATGCAGGGCCTGCACTATCCAAGCGTCGGCCCTGCTGCATTCCATGACGGGCTGGTGGCGAGATCAATTTATCACTAACAAGCAGCCGCCGGCTGGGGAGGTAGGGAGAGAGGACCCGGTGGAGCTCTATCTTACAGCTCTGCCGGGTTCCTCTCACGAGATCCGGAGCGTTGCCATGACAACGCCCCAATCTCGCGAGAGTGAATTCTAGCCTCGTAGGCTAGAGTTCACTCACTACTAGCACCACCAGGAATGGCAGCACGTCCCCCCCTCCAAGGTTAAAGGTAAGAAGGGAGGGGGGTATATAATGCCTGTTTTTTGTTTTTTTCCCCCCAGCACACAATCCCTCCTAACATATACACACACAAATCACCCTCACACACAGCACTCTCGCACACATCACCCTCACACACAGCGCTCTCACACACATCACCCTCACACACAGCATTCTCACACACATCACCCTCACACAATCAGCGCCCAGGGAGGAGAGGGGTTTTGCCGCTCAATCAGAAGAATGGCGCAAAACCCGATTGCACCAATCCACTGAAAGGCGCAAAACCAATTTGTGCCAATCAGCGCTCAGGGAGGAGAGGGGTTTTGCCGCCCAGTCAGAAGAAAGGGCCCGAAACCCTGTTTGAGCGAGCGCTCCTGCTCTCATTGGTCACCGGCTCTTTGCAGACCAACCAGGAGAATGGCGCGAACCCAGTTTGAATGGGCGCCCCTTCTCCCATTGGTCAGCACAGATTTCCACGCGGGGCCACCGGGGCCCTGTGGCCATGAGACCGACTCGCAGCCCCAGGGATTCCCTGTTGGCGTGGGTCCCTCTCTCGGGTGGATATCCCTACTCTGGTATCCACCCGAGAAAGCTTTTTCCTGGGCAGCCATGAGCCTAGCCTCGTAGATCCCTGGTAGGGGTGTAAAGAATGGTTATAGCTCTGTTGGGAGTGGGTGGGACGATCCCTCAACAAAGGGATCGAAGACAGTGCTTGCAGGCCGGTTCAGGATGTGAATGCTCCCCCTGGTGGGCGTTCGGTGATAAGCACGCGCCGCTTGTTTCCCTTGCCGTCTGCGGTTTTCACACCTCGTTAGCGAGGTGTAAACATTCTAACTAAACATTCTAAATGGGGTATCGGGGTGGTCGGAGCACCCCCCGTTTGGTCAAAAGTAATTTGCATGATTTAATGTGAAAATTACAGAAAGGGGGAGAATTAAAAAGGGAAAACATACATTCCAGGAGAGCACATCCACACATAGGAGAGGGCTATTCACAGTTAGGCAGCGGTTCTGCCACACATGCCTTATTGCGTCATCTGAAACATTTAATTCTGGGTATACCCACATGACAGTTTCTCTGCCTTAGGCGCCAACGTACCGACTTTCGAAATTTGTGGAAGAATCCTGTGACCTAAGACACGTATTTTTTAGTAGAAGTTATCAGAGTGGGTTGTGAGAAAAGCCTATGTATTTATGTACATTATATACAGATAGGAGTAAAATGGTTAAATCTAAATTTAATGTTCTGAGTAGTGACAGAGATGATAGACTTCCTTAAAGGGACACTATAGATACTAAAAAAACTTTAGCTTAATGAAGCAGATTTTATGTATAGATCATGTCTTTGACGTTTAACTGCTCAATTCACAGCCATTTATGAGTTAAATCACTTTTGTTTGCTTAAGCAGCCCCTTTCTCACCTCACCTCAAGTGTAAACATTAGATGACTCTTTACAGGAAGTGTTTAGGAAAGCTGTGTACGTCACATGCAGAGACGTGTGGCTAGGACTGCATAGCCATAAACAAAGTGATTTAACTCCTAAATGTCAAAGAATTACACAGTGAGACTGCAGGGACATGATCTATACACCAAAACACCTTTATTAAGCTAAAGGTGTTTTGGTAACTATAGTGTCCCTTTAATTATTTTGACCTATAGTCCACAACTCAGTCAAAGTAAAAGTATCATACAAAAACATTTACATGTCCTTTCCAATCATCGTGGCCTGGAGAGAATAATTGAAAGTAAAAGGGGAATTCTGTTGTACATTGGGAAATTTGCAGGCACACAGCATATTTGTAACTACTACGTAGCAGAAGATATACCATTGGATCATCTTCTTCTCTCTGGCTGGGATGTACAGGTGTAGAGATACACCATGCTTGTGTTGCGAATATGTGGATGTGTAAAAGGTATTTCACATTTACTGTTACTAGAGGTATTTGTAAATGTATTAATTACAGCTCCATGTCTGTCTACGTCAGTGGTAGTCAACCTTTTTCTACCTACCGCCCACTAATGCATCTTTCTTGATGGAAAAATTTCCTTACCGCCCACCAGTCTTCGCGCAAGTGCGGAATATTTTTTAGAAAGGAGGGTGTTTTAAAAAAAATAAATGTACGTACATTTATCTTTTTATTTCTACTTAATGCATGTTTATAATGTTTATAATGATTTCTTATCTGTGCGTCAGCTCATCTCATCTCCCTCCTCAATTCCCCTCCCCACCTTTTTTAGCCCTTTTTTCCTTCCTTATAGCAATGCCCAGTAGGAAGGCTTAGCTAGGTAGCCCACTTACTATAGCCCACTATAACAGACAGGCACACAGACAGGCACACAGACATACATACATACAGAAAAACAGACAGGCACACATACAGACACACACACACAAGAAACATACTTACAGACAGGCACACATACATACAGACACACGCACATATACATACAGACACACACATACATACAGACAGGTACACATACAAAGACACACACATAAGACATACATAGACACATACACACATACAGACATACACAAGACATACATACAAAGACATACACACACAACACATACATACAAAGACAAGACACACATACATACACACATATATACAGATAGACACACACACACACACACACACACACACAAGACATACATACATAGACACACACACACACAAGACATACATACATAGACACACACACAAGACATACATACAAAGACACATACACACAAACAAACACGCACAAAATATTTTTGTCACCCTCCTGTTTCCTACCTTTTAGGTGCAGGAGGGTGACTTTCCCTGGGGTCCAGTGGTGGCTCAGGTGCATGGGAGTCAGAATCTTTTTCAATGTTTTCAATAATATTTATTGCACAAATTTGTAAACTGTATATCAACTTGAAAAAAATGGAACTATGAAAAATAATAATAATTTACTTAACAGCTAATACGCTTTCTATAAACAAAAAAACACACAGATCCAAACTGACCACTCAGTCTATTCGGCAGAGGTAATTTGCAATGATTCACATCCGCTGCCTTCGAGCCTACATTTCTGCAAATTTATTGATTACTTCATCAAAGCCAATCTTCCTTGCATATTCATGCTCAATTGAAAGTATAGCCAGATTTGTCAACCTTGTCTCACTCATGGTTGAGCAAAAGAATTTTTTTAGCAATTTTGATTTGGAAAAACTTCTTTCACATGGAGCAATAGACACACAGAGAGTCAAAAAGAATATAAACACAGTGACAGATTCACAATAATCCCATTTAACAATGAACTCCAGGAACTGCAATGCCGTCCATTTCTTTGCTTCTTCAGCACTGATCTTGGCAGCTTCCAAATGCCTCCAAAGACGTTCAATTTCCCTGAAGATGTCTTCATTAGAGAATTCGTCAAAAATCTCAGTAAATTTTGGAGTATAATTACGAATATCTTTCTCTGTTGCCACAACCAGAGAGTTTGGCTGAATAACAGCAAACATTGAAAGGATTTTTTTCAATTGCCTGGGAACGAATTTCCAACTCGTGAGGAAAACGATCAAGGCACTCAAACATAGCCCTTTTCATTTCCTCTGGCAATGTGAGACCAGCGTCCTTTGCCTTCTCTCCTGGCATTGTTTTACGGAGCTCTACTCTCCCTCTTCTTTCCATTGAAATGTCCATTTCTTTACACGTAGTAGTTGCATAACAAATGGCCTTCTCCACAATTTCACTGCGCTGATCTGCTAGAAACGCTTTCAAACCTTGTAGTTTCACAATGCACTTTTCAAGAGTGAGTCCCACTGTTTGCAAATATTTCTGTGTGATATTAACTTTTTCTAGAACTTCACACCAGAAAGAAAGGTAACACACACAAAAAAAAAAAAAATCACATACGGCAGACAGCAATATCTGAGCCGATCCTCTTGTGTCCACATTTTCTTTGGGATTACACAATTTTTCAAGGGCTGAAGTCTGTTTTTAAAAATTTGCCCTCACTGGCTTCACAGCATCATAATGAGCGCTCCATCTTGTTTGGGAAAGTCTTTTCACTGTCACACCTAAATTCTCCATCAGCAATTCCACACGATGTGTAGAAACTGAAAAAAAGGAATACCCTCTCTCCAATGTTCCAAAAAAGGTCACACAGGAAGCAACACTTCCAAATGAGTGCACCCCACATAGGTTCAGGGAATGGTTTGCACATGGCATAAACAAAGCATTGGGAATAATCTCTTTTATTTTTGCCTGAACACCACCATGAATCCCTGCCATAGTTGCAGCATTATCATATCCTTGACCACGGCAAAGGCTTATGTCTAGTCCATCTTCCTCCAGATGTTGCAAGATATTTTCTGTGAGCTCAGCAGCAGCAGTCTTTTCAGCAACAGGAAAGAAGCCCAAGAATGATTCCTTTACGTTAACATGGTCCCCTTCAATATGAACATATCTGATCACTTCACACATCTGATCAGTGTGGGACACATCGGGGGTGCTGTCATAAAGAATCCCAAAGTACTTTGCTTTCTTGATATCAGCCACTATTTTGTCCTTCACATGATTTCCCAAAAGACAAATTAATTAGCTCTGAATTTTTGGAGAGAAATAGGGAAGTCATTCTCTTTCCAGATGCAACAGCAAGTTTAAGCCTCATGAAATGTTCCTTTAAAATGGGATCATAGTTTGAGAGCAATTCTACCAATTCCAGGAAGTTGTTTGCGGATGACATGGTCTCTCTGTGACCACGAAAGGGAAGATTCTGGTGAGCCAGAAACAAAGTTACATCCAAAAGGCAATGCAAAATATCCCTCCATTTCCTTTTCTCTCTGTCCACTGTTGTTTGATGGACATGAACAAGGCATTTTTGTAGCTTCAAGGTCTTCCATTTCTCCAAGCATGTAAGATGCTGGTCAGAAGCCTCATGACTAGACACCTTTGGGTAGAGCTTCCACCACAATTGAAACTCAGTAACAAAACTGGATGCCCCTGTTACTTTGTCATCAACAGCAAAAAGTCTGCAGCAAAAACAAAACAAACTTTGTTTTGATGGAGAGTACACCACCCACGTTCTAAGAATTCTTTTGCCATTAGGCAGGGCCTTATAGAATCATGCAGTGGTCAGCTGTCGACTCTTCCCTTTTGAATTCTCTCCTTGCCTTTCAACAGGACTGAATGGCCCATCTCTATTTTGGAAAGGTTCACTTCCCCTCTTAATAAGGTCCACTCTTAAAACATCTGGAACTGGAACTGGCCAAGCAGCAACATCAGAATAAACTGACAGTCTCCTCTTCTTCTGCTGGCATCTCCTTCGTCTACACCACTTTCACCGCTTGAAGATAAAATGATCTTCTCCAATTCTTGCGCTTTCACGTATGAAGCTTCTTGAGAAGATACTTTAGGCATTTCACCTGTGGATTCAACAGACTGAATGTCTTCAGCCCTTTCTCCGACTGCGGTAGATGTTGAAGGTGCAACATATTTTAAAATTGATCCAGACATCGAATCAGCTGACTTTTCTCTTGCCTTCTTAAATTTTCGTTGCTGAGACCCGCTTGGTCGATTTCGCTTTATATTGGTGTTTTCTGCAGAAAAATCCAAAATTTATTTTGGTTCTAGGCTTCGCTAGTGCGATATCTGTCTTATATTTCCCATCTTGGCATACCATTTGTAAAAGTAGACAACCCAAGGTATTTAAAGGGACACTACAGTCACCCAGACCGCTTCAGCTCAATAAAGTGGTCTGGGTGCCAGGTCCCCCAGATTTTAACCCTGCTATGTTTACATAGCAAGGTTAATCCAACCTCTAGTGGCTATCTTCCTGACAGCCGCTAGAGGCGCTTCTGCGACGCTGGATGCAAAAATCGCATCGAGCTTGCAGAACGTCCATAAGAAAGCATTGGGAAATGCTTTCCTATGGACTGTTTGAATGCGCGCGCGGCTCTTGCCGCGCATGTGCATTTGTCTCCACTCGGGAGCTGACGTCGGCGGGGGAGGAGAGGTCACCAGGTTGCCTAGGGAGCCCGGCGCTGGATTAAGGTAAGTGGCTGAAGGGGTTTTAACGCCTTAAAACCCATTCAGCCATTTACCTGTCTCCAGCGTAGGGCTCCCTCGGCACTGGTGACCTCTCCTTCCCCTGCTGACGTCAGATCCGAATGCGCATGCGCGGCAAGAGCCTTACTTAATGCTTTCCTATGGACGTCCAGCGTCTTCTCACGGTGAGTTTTACAGTGAGAATCGCGGAAGCGCATCTTGCGGCTGTCAGTGAGACAGCCACTAGAGGCTGGATTAACCCTCAGTGTAAACATAGTAGTTTCTCTGAAACTGCTATGTTTTCAGCTGCAGAGTTAAAACTAGAGGGACCTGGCACTCAGACCACTTCATTGAGCTGATCCTTTAAGGGGTTAAACACATTTCTAGGAAGAGAAACAGCATAGGAAAGGGTTTTAGGTTCAAAAGATGTAGTGGCTAGGGCAAAGGTTTTGTAGAAGGGGGCCAGGGTAGGGGTTTTGTATAAATGCGCCAGTTTTGTAGAAGGGGGAAGACCAGTGCTTTTGTAGAAAGGGGCTGGTGAGAAATTTCTAGAAAACTCCTGCCCTGCCCCTTTCTACAAAGCCCCTGGTCTCGCCCCTTCTAGAAAACCCCTGCCCTTCGCCCTTCATATAAAAACCCTGCACACTGATCACATAAATTTCATACACTCCCTACACATAAAAACCCTACACACTCCCCTTAACTTAAAAAAAAAAGCTGCACACCCCCTTAATAAAAAACAAAAAACTTGCACAACCGCCTTAATTAAAAAAACCCTGCACACCCCGTTTAAAAAAAAAAAACCATGCACAACCCCCTTAATAAAAAAACCCTGCACACCCCCTTAATAAAAAATCAAAAACGTGCACAACCCCCCTTAATAACAAAAAAACCTGCACACCCCCCTTAATAAAAAACAGGCCATGCACACCCACCCCCTAATAAAAAAAAACTTGCACACACCCTGGCACATAAAAACCCTGCACTGCCCCCTTAATTTAAAAAAACAAACGCTGCACACCCCCTTAATAAAAAACAAAACCCTACACACACCCCTTAATTTAAAAAAAACAAAATGCTGCACACCCCCTTAATAAAAAACTGCACAACCCCCTTAATTAAAAAAAAACCTGCACACCCCCTCTAATAAAAAAAAACTGCACACCCCCTTAATAAAAAATCAAAAATGTGCACAACCCCCCTTAATAACAAAACAACCCTGCACACACCCCTTAATTTAAAAAAAAAACAAAATGCTGCACACCCCCTTAATAAAAAACAAAAACCTGCACAACCCCCTTAATTAAAAAAAACCCTTAGTACGCCACTGGCTATCCCATATTGTGTTCAGCTACATCTGCTGATTATAACAATACCCCCATTGTATTAGAGACAAGGCTATTTCAGTTTCTAATTTTCATAGATGGATATGATGGACCTATGTCTCATTTAGGGGTATTATAGTTGTTTGACTGTTCAAAAACCCCACAAAGGGCTTCCATTTGATAAAGCAGACACCCCAGGGTATCTTATATGGTGTATATTGTGCCTTAACTTGTCATTATTTTTTCACCAATTTATGTCAATGTTTGTGATGAGGAGGAAAAAATTAGATTTTTACATACATGTTGCATTATTGCAGAATATTTTTTACACTTGATATGTACCACTGTCATAAAATCCCCCAAATTATGCTCAATTGCATTTTCTGAGTAAAACAGTATGCCCAATGTATGACCTAGAGACTATTTTGTGAAGTTACAGTGCTGTAAAAGAGACGTGACAAGTTCAGGTTTTTAAGTGTAAATTTTCATGGAGGGTTTTCATGCGTCCATGTCCCACTTTGGAGCACTTGAGCAGGCTACATATTCCAGTTACACCATAAAGGCATACCATTTCTTAAAGAAGACATCCCAGGGTATTTCAAAAGGTATTTTGAACCTTAGCATGGGATCATTTTTCAGCTAGCTTGTACCAAGTGTAGTAGTAATAAGCATTTTTCTGCCTTTTTGACCCACAAAGTGAGTTTGCACAGTATATTTTGCAAACTGTATGTGTGCTACGACTGTATAATACTTCATATGTTGCCATTTGAGACACAGCCATTCAGTTTTTCTAGCTTTGAAGTTTTATGCTGTGTCCATGTTACATTTCAGAGTTGTTTAGCTGGTTGGTTATTCAATCTTCCCCACAAACGCATAACATTTTTTAAAGAATACACACTGGGGTATTTTAAAAGGCATATTTGGAACCTTAGCGTGGGATAATTGTTTGTTAGTTTGTTCCAGGTGTAGTGGTAGGCATTTTTAATGTATTTTTTTTACTGTTTTAAACATTTTTTACTTTTTAAAACTTGCTTTTAAACTTTTTAAAACTTTGTTTGCACTTTTAAAATTTGTATAAACTGTTTTAACCCCTAACTAGCAGTAAGCAGCATTTACAGTAAATTCCCCAATTTCCCATAACTCCCACCCACCCCAGCTAGCAAAATATATAATGTAAAAATATTTAAATTAATTAATAAAATAAACTGAACCCCTGAGGGTTAAAAAAAAATAAAATAAAAGTTAACCCTACTGTGATCTATATTTGTATCTCAGTAGGCAGTGATCAACTGGCAGGGAAGAGGTTCATTTTTAAATGGTGGTGGGATTTTTTTGTAACTTTTTTGAAACGTTATTAAAAAAAATGTTTGTAATTTTTTTGAACTTTAACTTTAACCCTTAGCTAGCCTAACACCAAATTCCCCAATTCCCCACTAACTTCCACCCACCCCAGCTAGCTGAATATATATATATATATTTAAAATATTTATATTAATTTATAAAATAAATGTAACACCCGAGGGTTAAAAAATAAATAAAAGATATCCCTCAGGGGTTAAAAAAACACAAAATCAGATCACAGTAAAATGTAGTCCCTGCCAATTGATCACTTAAGTCAAATGGGTAAGGGGGGGCGGGGATTTTAAACTAACTTACTTAAACTAATCATCTCCCTGCACTTCACACTGAACGCCAAAGCGGATCAGAAGTCCCTGCAGCACATATGCTCACTCTATCAGGCTGTCAGAGCGATCACAGCTTCAGGGACAGCACGATCGGGTGCTCCCGGTCTGCCTCGAATAATGAGGCAGATCGGAGGAGCGGTAACCACGCAATCGACATGAATTGCGGCGTTCTGGGGTTACGTTTGTAAATTGCGGAAATTTTCAGTCATGCGTCCGTAACGGTAGGTCTGCCTTGATGGAAAATTTCAGTCAAGCGTCGTTAAGAGGTTACATTTCTTAAGCAGCTATTTAATTTCTCAATACTTTTTATTTTTTTATTATTCTTTATTTTTACTGTGCAAAAGAGAACATACAGGCTTGTAATGCCAAAACAGCATTATCAAGCTATCAATTTGCTTACAGGTATGTACATTGCCATGGTGTACGAACAAGCTGCACTTTTTATTTTTTAGTCCAAGCAGGCTAAGCAATATGTCTAAATACTTCACTGGATTAAAAATCTATATCAGCTGGACACACGTATAGACATGAGGATTGTAACCAAGGGTGATAAGGTGGTAAGGGTATATAATGGAGCAGACAACTGAATCATTCAAGTTACGCTTTCAGGTCTGCTACTCTGGCCTTAAATTTGAAATTCACTTTGACTTGAATTCACACTTTAGTAAATAATCCTAATAGAAGTTCCTGCACTATAGGTCGCAACGGCACTTGGAGCGTTCTTTTAAATTACATAGATGGGCTGAGTCATGAAGCAAACTTTTCCTTTTAGTTAATATTTTATTACTAATTCTGTTTTTTTATTTTTTTTTTCAATTCTTTATTTTTGTTGTGCTTTAAGGTTACACAAACTCGTGCACTGCCCCAACAGCAGTGGCACGAGAATCAGCATACATTGTTTAACAATATAGGGCATGAGATAATTCAGCACATTTTGGTTTTGTAATGGTAAAATTTGATAATGTATACAATTGATAACACATACGTTTGATAGACATTCTTGGTGACAAGTACACTTGGTAATGAATATGCTTGGTAACAACTACGCTTGGTAATGCATATGCGTGGCAACAACTACGCTTGGTAATGCATATGCTTGGTAACAACTAAGCTTGGTAATGCATATGCTTGGTAACAACTACGCTTGGTAATGCATATGCGTGGCAACAGCTACGCTTGGTAATGCATATGCGTGGCAACAGCTACGCTTGGTAATGCATATGCGTGGCAACAACTACGCTTGGTAATGCATATGCTTGGTAACAACTACGCTTGGTAATGCATATGCGTGGCAACAACTACGCTTGGTAATGCATATGCTTGGTAACAACTAAGCTTGGTAATGCATATGCTTGGTAACAACTACGCTTGGTAATGCATATGCGTGGCAACAACTACGCTTGGTAATGCATATGCGTGGCAACAGCTACGCTTGGTAATGCATATGCTTGGTAACAACTACGCTTGGTAATGCATATGCGTGGTAACAACTACGCTTGGTAATGCATATGCGTGGCAACAGCTACGCTTGGTAATGCATATGCTTGGTAACAACTACGCTTGATAATGAGCATGCTTGGTAACAGCTACGCTTGTACTAATTCTGTTTTTATTGGAAAAATTTGATTATATATTAGAAGGATATTTTATAAGGAGTGAGATAATGAGAAATGATCTCTGGACTCTTCATATCAGCCAAGAACAACTTTACAAGTTAACATTATCTCTGAAGATATGCTAGATTGCATTAGTATGCTGTATTGAACTATTTCTTTGTTTTACTGCTTTTTATGTAATCTATAGTATATGGAATATTACTTTGTATTAAGTTACATTACATAAAACAAGCTATCCCGTTATTCTTTTTGGATAAAATCTAATTTAGTATGCATAAAATTATTACCTTAGAAAACCCAGATGCTGCTCGGAGGGTTTAAGCGTGTTTTAAACCAAGCTTTCAGGACTGGTCAGCTGGTTTATGCTATACAGAACTGTTCCTTTGTTACTTGGCACCCAGGGAGGGAATGTAGGTTGCCCCCGCTCTCAATCTGCAGAAATTTGTGGTGTGTGTCACTGGAAATTGCACACATGTTCATTTTAATACACATTCTTATACACACACATGCTCACATTCATATGCACACTTACAAACGAGTACTCAGACACAGTGGTATGCTAAATGGTGGGGTAGTCCACACAGAGCACTTCCTCTCGCTGAAGAAGGTGCCAGACCACTGGTGGTGGTACAGGGTGGCAAGTGCCTGTTCTCATGGGCATCCGCAGGAATTTTTCCGGGGGGGGCATAATTGTAATGACATCTATGCTTGGCCTCTTTTTGACAGTGTCATGAAGGGGAGGAACATAGTCATTATCACATAAAGCCAGGGTGAATAGCGTTTTCACAACTATGGTGTGAGGAATACATGATTGTATTCCTGACACTATAGTGTTCCTTTAAGCAAATTAAAGGAGCATTCTGGTCACCATAACAACTTCATCTAAATGAAAATGCTATGATGCCAGGAAGCCCCTGGGTGCTCTCTTTCCTTTAAGGGGTTTAACCGCTCTCAAATGGTTTAACCCCAAAGGCTTCCTCCAGGTCGCTCAGTGTTATTCGGCATCTGAAGTGCAGATTTACGTCAGGCATGGGTGCCGCTGATTGGCTAGAGTTGACAGTTGACGCTCTAAGCCAATCGCTAGTTCCCGGTTCATAAAAGTTTTTTTACTTTTTTATGAATGAGGAGCTACTGATTGGTTTAGAGTGCCAGCTGACCGCTCTAGCCAATCAGCAACACCCCTCCCCAGCGGCACTCTGTGCTTCCTGACACTCAGTAAATAAAAGTGAACACATTAACACTGATATTTCTTTTTTTACCTGGGTAGATGAGTAGGTCCAGCGTTTCCCTGCCAGGCCCAGGTACCAAAGCCTTACGATGTGGTGTCCAGAATAAAGTGGAGGGTTCACTTAATTTGTCCTTCCTACTCCAATCTCCTTTTCTTCTCCTTCATTTGACAGTCTTCTTTTTCTTCTGACACTGTCTTCTATATTTGGCTCCTTCTGCTCCTTTACCTTTCTGCTACATTCTGCTTATTTTGCGCCCTTCTGCTCCTTTCTCATTCTGATTCCTTTCTGCTCCTTGTAGACCCGTTCTGCTCCTGCTCCTACTTTAGCTTTCTGCTTCTTGCTGTCCCTTCTTCTACTTTACCTTTGTGCTCCTTCTGATTCTTTCTGCTCCTTTACCTTTGTGCTCCTTCTGTCCCTTCCTGCTCCTTGCAGACCCTTCCTGCTCCTCACTGACTCTTCATTTAGGCTGCCCCCCCACCCCCAATGCCTCACTTGCCTTATCTATAAACTGCCCCCCATGCCTCACTTGCCTGATCTGTAGGCTGCCCCCCATGACTCACTTGCCTAGTCTATAAACTGCCCCCATGCCTCACTCCCCTAATCTATAGGCTATTTTAAACCCCCACCCCATCCCTCACTTTCCTGATCTGTAGGTTGTCTCTGCACTCTGTGTTGCTCCCCTGCGGTTTCAATCAGCGGAGAGAAGCAGGGATAGATGCAGCTTCCTATCCCTGTCTCTCACCATACACAGCGCCTGATGAGTTGTGGGCGAAAACGCGCGCGTCAGGGGATCTCGTTGTTCCGATACTGTGGGTCTAAGATCAGATCATATCACGGTTTTGGGACTTGGAGCTAACTTAACTACTCCAGCTTTTGATACACTAGCAATTTTGACTAGTGGAGAATTAGATGCTCGGTCCTCACTCTGCGATCCTTTGGGACACGAGATTTTATCGCATTTTCTTTAGCTGCAGTGGTTAGGCTTTCATTCACTTTTGCTGATTAATCTAGTTATATTACGCTACAAGCAGGCATTGGTAACACTGTATCTACCTCCTATTGAGACAGATCGCAGTTTGATACTTTGTGTGTGACTATTCTACCAGCCACAATATTGAGCTTCTATTTTTACAGCATATGTGAATTGCAAAACATAGTTTTGCACACATCACTGGATGTTGGTTTCTGAAAATTCTGAACAGAACCTCATCATTGATAGTACATTTGTTCTGGATTTTTACATATTTATCTTTCACCAATTTTTCTTCCAATTTGGAAATCTAGCTTGCTCTAGTTCTAATTGGGAATTTGATTAGTATTATTATTTCTAGTAGTGGACAATATATATATATATATATATATATATATATATATATATATATATATATATATATATATATATATCATCTTTAATAGTTTGATAGTGAATTCACTTAAGAAACCTGGACATTATTATGGGTTCAAACTTAGACCCAACGGTATTTCTTTTTTCTTTATATATATCCACTCATGAACATTATGTCTGTTACTAGAGCACCGTAATATTTTATCATTATTAGTCAGTTCTTGAATGTCGTGTTGTAAGTAGGAAAAATGGGCAAGTGAAAAGATCTGAGTAACTGAGCAAGGATAATTAGTGATGTCTAGATAACTGGGTCAGAACATCTCCAAAACGGTCTTATGGGGTGTTCCCATTATGCAGTGTTTAGCATCTACCAAAAGTGGTGCCAGGAAGGACAACTGGTGAACCAATGGCAGGGTTTTGGATGCCCAAAACTTACTGATGCATGTAGGGAGTGAAGGGTAGCCAATAGGTCCTATCACACAGAAGAGCTACTATAGCTCAAGTTGCTGAAAAACTGTCCGTCATAGAAAGATGTCAAAACGTAAAGTACAACAGAGTTTGCTGCATAGCAAGAGACCTACCTAGAGATTGTTGCAGACCACATACACCCCTTCGTGGTAATGAAGTTCCCTGATGACAGTGGCCACTATTAACAGGATAAGGCACCATGCCACACTGTAAATATTTCAGGAATGGTTTGAGGAACATGACTAAGAGTTCTAGGTGTTTCCTTGGCCTCCATAATATTAGGCAGGTGATTTTAATGTTGTGAATGATCAGTGTATATAGACCCTCATACATGTTATCAGTGCGATTTTTGCCTCTCTCTTATTCGAGTAGCCATGCGTAGGAAATGATACTAACATTGTAGCAAAAACAAAGAATATGAGAACTCTGAGAATTAACAAAAGCTTAGAGAAGCTCAGTAGCTTGCCCTTTGGTTAATCCCCACTCAGGTCACTTGTGCAATTACAGAAAGAACATATCTGAAGCATATTAGACTGGTCCCATCCATACGTGCAGTCCAGAACGAAAATGCCAGCAAGCTCCTTCTGCACAAGAGATACAGCAACCCCAGACAATCGTTTCAGCCTTCTTTGGTCCTTGTAAGTGAGGTGTAGCTAATATCCCTCTAAGCACACGTCTGGATTACCCTTTTAACTTGGGGATAGCCAAGTTAATGCTCGAAGCAAAAACAAAGAATATTAGAATTCTGAGAATGGAGAAAAGCTTAGAGAAACTCAATTTTTTTCCTTCAATTATATTAACATGCTGGCTTCATTGACAGTTCATTATTTTCTAGAACTGGGCTGTCCAGAGAAATAATCAAAGCATCTACAACGCATGAACTGTTTTTGTTGTGAAGTAGAACCATATGTGTATTCTTGCATATCCTAAAATATTCAGCATACTCAGCATAAAGGCAACAGCATAGAGTTGATTGACATGAGTGGGGGATATATATATTTTAAATCTATATAAATATTACCCAGCAATATATATAGATGCATTTTCTGCTCTTCAATTTACACAAAAGGCTCCTGCTGAATCCAACCTGAAACGGCAGAAATCATGGACTCACCACAGATAACAGTGAGGAGAAGTCCACTACTGTGCACGGGAACAGGTGGGCGCCACCAGGGACTCCAAGATCAGGAGTTTTGGGGCCCCTGTGGTACGAAACTTCGGAGTCTGCGGCCTACTCAGGTGAGCCGCGGGGCAGACGGCCCCTGCCCTGCTTGCAAGCCTGGCTGTCACACCAAGACCCTGTGACACGTCTCGCAGGCCTCGTTGCCCCCTCCCCCCCTTGGACCAGGGTTTTTTTCCCGGTCCCCACTGGTGGGAGCCGACTCTCCGCAATGTACCCCCACAAAGCACTGTGGCAAACCTAGCCACTTGGACAATAACTAGAGACTGTGCCTTTAAGGGTTGCCTACAGGTCTGGAGAGATATGCGTTGTATTCCTATGTATGTGCTGGATGTATTTCTGTGGGGACTGTAATTACCGGTTTCGCCGAATGCCAATGGCGGTTTGTATGGGGATTCTCGTTCGTTTCGCGAACGGCACTTTGGAGGGCCGTTCGTGAAACGAACGCGACACCCCCTAATAGCCCACACACTTAGAGGCGTGTGGCGCTAGTTAACCGATTGCAACAATGTTGCAATCGGTAATTAGAGGCTCTCCTGGGTGGCCGTCGTTCGACTACCGACCATGCGGCGGTCGGCCATCTTGGATCCTTTGTTCCTCAGCGGGTTCGTGTTGTCGAACGCATAGCATTACCAATAGCTATTCGACGGCACGAACACCGCTGAGCCTCCAGGACGTTCGGGAGTTTCAGAACCAGGTTCACTAAAAGTAATCGGTTCTTTTCGTGTGTTTGGAAAGAAATGTGTTTTCTGTGCGGCGTTCGGTTATTTTAGCTGGGATCTGAGCGGCAATCTCACGAATGATGCGCCCAGACCCCAGCTAACTACCGAACGTCCATTCGTGTAAATCCACCGTGTATTTTAAAAGTTATGTATTTTTGTATGAATTGCCGGTTCTGCTGCACGAGGGGATAATCCCCTTAACGGTGCATTCTGGGAGGATGATCCCTCTCGTGCAGCAGTGCCTGATGGGAGAAATATGTTATACTGTAAGTCCCCCATGTAGTCCCCTCTGGGAATGCCCCTGGGAAGGGACTCAGGAAACCCCTTGCATGGGGACTTGTATAAATTGTCGTGCCGATTAAAGGATTGTCAGTTGACTCCCAAAACTGTCTCGTCCGGTTATTGGGAGGTTGGGGATATTGCCTTGGTGTTTTCAGCGCTTGACTGTGGATTCGTTTCTGGACCAGCGGAATTCGTGGATTTAATATTGGCGTTCCGCTACAATTGGTGGCAAGCGACGGGATCCAACTCTACAGCCGAATACAGCGCATTCGAATGAAAGGAACAACCGAACGGAAAGGCAATTCGTATGAAACAAACAGACGAAAGCGATCAGTGAATGGGGACTGATTACACGGCGTTAAAGAGACAGACGCTAAAGGAGCTGCTGGAGGCTAGAGGGAAAATCGCTAGCAACAAATCGAAGGCAGTACTGATTGCAGAGCTAATGGAGGACGACCAAGCACACAGCAGTCCACCCCCACCTGCCAGAGAGGAAACACCATACCAGAGGGAACTGAGAACCCGGCTGGAATTTGTACCACAGCCAGTAACCCTGGACATCTTAACCGTGCTAATGGCCGACGTCCAGGACTACATTATGGCACAGCAACCCCAGAGGTCACCATCCAGGGCGGAATCCATCGTCAACTCATTCTGCCCTCCAACAAAGCAGAAAATACCGTACCAGGCATTTAAAGCATTCTGCGAGGAGAAGGATGAGATAGACGGATATCTGCAGGATTTCGAGAGGCTATGCGACCTGCACGATCTGGAACCGACAATGTGGGTACCCTTACTGGCAGGCAAGTTGGCGGGACGAGCAGCAGAGGCTTACCGCGCTGTGCCCAGAGAGGACAGCAAGGACTATTTTAAAGTAAAAAGAGCCATCCTAGAAAGATATGCCATAACCCCGGAGGCATACCGACGGAAATTTCGGGGATTGAAAAAGCCCGAAAGAGATTCCCACGCAGAATGGGCGCATAAGCTGGACCAAGCTTCCCAAGGGTGGATTCAGGCAAGTCAAGCCACCACTATGGAGGAACTGCGCCAACTCATCTTGCTGGAGCAATTCTTCAACGGTCTGTCACCAGAGGCACAGGAGTGGGTAAGGGACCGAAAACCTCTCACCCTCACAGCAGCCGCCCGATTGGCAGACGAACACTTTGATGCCCGGAGACACCATGGGCTCACCAACAGGGGTCCCCTAAGACCGCCAATACAACACCACCCAGCCAGCTCCACACCCGCCAGTCCTACCCCATTCAGGCCACCACCAGGAAACCCCCCACCGCCAGCCCGCTACAACGGCAGGGCCAACATACAATGCCATACCTGCCGGCAGTGGGGGCATATGTCCCGGGAGTGCACCCAGAATCGTAGCAGGCAGGCGTGGAACCAGGTACGGCAGAATTCCGTTCCCAGGGCGGCGGCCCATTTCTACCACGCAGAACCTGACCACTCGGAGCTGACAAGTATACCAACCGAGGAACCATTGGGGGTTCTGTACGAGGTGATGTCTGTGCAAGCCACGGACAACCAGCAACATCACCGCCAAGTTGTATTTGTGGGAGGGAAAGAAGTGCAGGGGCTGCGGGACTCAGGAGCCACCTTGACTTTAGTGGCCCCCCATTTAATTCCAGATACGGCCCACACTGGCGGATCAGTGGCAGTCCGGGTAGCAGGGGGAGCCATGTACCGGTTACCCACGGCCAAGGTACATTTGAATTGGGGTGCTGGGGAGGGGGTTGTGGAAGTGGCCATAATGAAAAAACTACCGGCCGATGTTGTTTTGGGGAATGACTTGGGCCAGATGACTTCTGCTTTTCTACCCCAGGCCCCGTCACAAGAGGCGCATCCGGTAACCACCCGGCAACAGGCTCGCACCACGGCATTCCCCGCACACTCTGAGGCTCAGGTAAGAAATCATGACCCCCCCTTGACAGACATGACTTGGGACACCCCGTCCACGTTTGAAGTAGAGGTACAGACCGACCCCACACTGCAGGTATACCGGGATAGGGTAGATACGGACCAGGTGGGGCGGGAGGGAGAACAGTACAGGTGGGAGAAGAAGTTACTATACCGGGTGGCGGAAAGGGCAATAGGCAACTCTGTGACGCTCCAAACTAAGCAGCTAGTAGTGCCCCAGAAGTATAGGCAGGAGTTACTAAGAATCGCCCATGATATCCCTCTGTCCGGTCATCTAGGGATGACCCGGACCCGGTATCGGTTAACGCACGCTTTCTTTTGGCCCGGGATTTCTAAAGATGTGAGACAATATTGTACCTCCTGTGATGTGTGCCAGAGGGTAGGCAAGAGGGGGGACCGCCACAAGGCGAAACTGTGTCCCCTACCTATCATTGAGGAACCGTTCAGCCGTGTAGCAGTGGATATAGTAGGGCCACTACCAAAACCCAGCCCCGCTGGGAAACGGTATATCCTAACCGTGGTGGATTACGCCACCCGGTACCCCGAGGCGATTGCCCTAACGAATATTCACGCGGAGACCGTAGCCGAAGCCTTGATGAAGATATTCTCCCGAGTAGGGTTCCCACAGGAAATGGTCTCCGATAGGGGGACGCAATTCACGGCTGAGGTTACTCAGCAGTTATGGAGGATATGTGGCATTAAGCCGATCATTAACTCCGCATACCACCCGCAATCCAATGGATTATGTGAGAGATTCAACGGCACCCTAAAACAGATGCTCCGGACATTCGGAGAGACCCATAAGGACTGGGAACGATTTCTTCCCCATCTGTTGTTTGCCTACAGAGAGGTGCCCCAAGAGTCCACAGGTTTCTCCCCATTTGAGCTATTATTTGGGAGAAGGGTCCGGGGGCCGTTGGATCTCATTAGAGAGCATTGGGAGGGAGAGAGTAGCGCAGATGGGACCCCGATTGTACCCTACGTGCTGGCGTTCCGGGATCGCCTGGAGGAATTGACCCAGGCAGTGCGCACCAACCTCCAGGCCGCCCAACAACGACAGCGTCGTTGGTATGACAGGGGGGCCAGAGACCGTAGTTTTCAAGTGGGACAGAAGGTACTAATCCTTAAACCTGTCCGCACCGATAAACTACAGGCCGTCTGGCAGGGCCCATACCAGGTGGTAGAGCAGAGATGCGATACCACCTATGTGATCGGCCCATGCTCCGGAGTAGGGAAGAGACGCATGCTCCATGTGAACATGCTCAAACCCTACCACGAGCGGACGGAGGACGTGGCAGCTATTTGCACGCCCGCCTCCGAAGATCAGGAGAACCTGCCCCTTCCAGATCTGTTAGAGCAGGAGGAGCAGAAGGAACCCTCCCAGGGGGTTCAACTGGGGGAGCGGCTAAGTCCTCAAGAGCGTATCCAGGTACAAGAACTGATAGCAACCAAGGGCGCCGCCTTTTCTAACCTACCTGGGTACACTCCACTAGCCACCCACCGAGTAGAAACCCCGGGACAGCTTCCCATGCGACAGACGCCCTATCGGATTCCCGAATCCGTGCGGGAACATATGAGAAAAGAAATTGAAGAGATGTTGCAGTTGGGGGTTATTGAGCACTCAGATAGCCCCTGGGCATCGCCGGTAGTCCTGGTTCCCAAGAAAGATGGTACCACCCGGTTCTGCGTGGACTACCGGAGGTTGAACGACAAAACTGTGTCGGACGCCTACCCGATGCCTCGGATAGACGAACTGCTTGATAGGATGGCCAGGGGGCAGTATCTCACTACCATAGATTTGTGTAAGGGATACTGGCAAATTCCACTAGCCGAGGACGCCATCCCTAAGTCGGCGTTTGTCACCCCGTTTGGCTTGTACCAATTTCGAGTCATGCCATTCGGGATGAAGAACGCCCCCGCGACCTTCCAGCGGATGGTGGATCGGCTACTGGACGGGTTCCAGGACTATGCGTGTGCATATCTGGACGATATTGCCATATACAGTCAGACCTGGTCAGAGCACCTACAACACATAGGGGCTGTAATAGATCGGATCCGAGAGGCAGGGCTTACCTTGAAACCCAGCAAATGCCACATAGGGATGGCAGAGGTCCAGTACTTAGGACACCGGGTTGGTAGCGGGCAGCAGAAGCCCGAGCCCGCAAAGATTGAAGCTGTAGCCCAGTGGCCTACCCCTAGGACCAAAACCCAAGTCCTGGCTTTCCTAGGTACCGCAGGGTACTACAGAAAATTTGTACCCAACTACAGTGCCCTGGCCAAACCCCTGACTGATTTGACGAAGAAAAACCTGCCCCGGCAGGTCGTCTGGGCCCCAGAGTGTGAACAGGCATTCCATCAGCTGAAGACGGCTCTGACCAATGCCCCTGTACTGGCTGCTCCTGATCCAACTAAACGTTTTCTTGTTCACACAGACGCCTCAATGTTTGGATTGGGAGCAGTACTGAGCCAGGTCGGAGCTGATGGCGGAGAACACCCCGTAGCCTACTTGAGTCGGAAACTGTTACCCCGAGAGGTGAGCTACGCCGCCATAGAAAAGGAATGCCTGGCCGTGGTGTGGGCCCTGAAAAAGTTACAGCCGTATCTCTATGGGCAACCCTTTTCTTTGCTCACAGATCACAACCCGTTGGTGTGGCTAAACCGTGTGGCTGGAGACAATGCCAGGCTGCTGCGCTGGAGTTTGGCGCTGCAGCCCTTTGACTTTACAATTCACTACCGCCCAGGGAAACAAAACGGTAATGCCGACGGGTTGTCCAGACAAACAGACCTTGAGAAATGATCTGTGAGCACTCCTCCGGACATCCCCAAGCCGATCCGCTGGGATCAGACTGTGTATGCCGGCTTGGTTCTGGGGGAGCATTGTGGCAAACCTAGCCACTTGGACAATAACTAGAGACTGTGCCTTTAAGGGTTGCCTACAGGTCTGGAGAGATATGCGTTGTATTCCTATGTATGTGCTGGATGTATTTCTGTGGGGACTGTAATTACCGGTTTCGCCGAATGCCAATGGCGGTTTGTATGGGGATTCTCGTTCGTTTCGCGAACGGCACTTTGGAGGGCCGTTCGTGAAACGAACGCGACACCCCCTAATAGCCCACACACTTAGAGGCGTTGCAATCGGTAATTAGAGGCTCTCCTGGGTGGCCGTCGTTCGACTACCGACCATGCGGCGGTCGGCCATCTTGGATCCTTTGTTCCTCAGCGGGTCCGTGTTGTCGAACGCATAGCATTACCAATAGCTATTCGACGGCACGAACACCGCTGAGCCTCCAGGACGTTCGGGAGTTTCAGAACCAGGTTCACTAAAAGTAATCGGTTCTTTTCGTGTGTTTGGAAAGAAATGTGTTTTCTGTGCGGCGTTCGGTTATTTTAGCTGGGATCTGAGCGGCAATCTCACGAATGATGCGCCCAGACCCCAGCTAACTACCGAACGTCCATTCGTGTAAATCCACCGTGTATTGTAAAAGTTGTAGATTTTTGTGTGAATTGCCGGTTCTGCTGCACGAGGGGATAATCCCCTTAACGGTGTATTCTGGGAGGATGATCCCTCTCGTGCAGCAGTGCTGATGGGAGAAATATGTTGTACTGTAAGTCCCCCATGTAGTCCCCTCTGGGAGTGCCCCTGGGGAGGGACTCAGGAAACCCCTTGCATGGGGACTTGTATAAATTGTCGTGCCGATTAAAGGATTGTCAGTTGACTCCCAAAACTGTGTCTCGTCCGGTTATTGGGAGGTTGGGGATATTGCCTTGGTGTTTTCAGCGCTTGACTGTGGATTCGTTTCTGGACCAACGGAATTCGTGGATTTAATATTGGCGTTCCGCTACAAGCACACATGGCGCCGGAGCATATGTGCCCTGCCTGCAACATGGCGGTCTCAAAGCCCACACCGGGCACAACTACACTCACGGGCAGCACTGCAGACAGAAGCACATCACTTTCACCCTGGGACTAACTGGGGGGGCTCCTTCATCACTCCCCTGAAGTAATCCTGGATGGTCTAGCCTCCGTACCCTAGGCTTGGGCCTGGTCCTTACGACAGCCTTCCTGAGCCTTGAGCCCTTGAGGACACCCCTCAAACCACAGCCCAACACCTGAACTGACTCCACTTCCCAGGAATTCCGTTGCCAGCCATTCATGGAGCCAGAACCGAGGGCATAGATGGATGGCTCATGCAGAGCCCGGGGCTGGCAGCATGGCACAGGCCGGACCCACCCTCATAGTGGGAGTCAGCCAACTCTCCAATCAGGTCAGAGGCAGGGAAACCACAAGCCCGGGAGATCTAGCAAGCCCGACAACAGAGGCGGCTCTCTAATTAGGTGGTTTAGGTGGCCGCCTAAGGCCTCGTGCTGGCTGGGCCCTCGCGACCGCCTGTGGGCAGACTGTGTCAGGTCCTCGGTCACTGGCCGAGGACCTGACACCATGAGGGGGCCCGGCGGCTTGCATGGTATGCCGCCGGGTGCGAGGCCCCTCCTGGCTGCCCGGCCAGCCACCGCAGACACCGGTCTGCAGCTCCGCAGTGAGCAGAGCTGCAGACCATGTGTCTCGCGAAAACCGGCCAATCAGAGCATTGCCACGGGTTACCACGGGTTACCACGGCAACGTTCTGATGGTCTCGCGACATTACATGGTCTGCAGCTCTACAGACCGGAAGCAATGGCCACCGGACCACCAGGGAACCCAGTGGAGTTTCTTAGCTTGTTTTTCACATGTTTATTTCTACCTTATAATTGCTTTAAGCTATATATCTCGAACCTTAACAGTTCAGATTTGTTCCATGTTG
>OW240914.1:128288334-128331355 GCA_933207985.1 Pelobates cultripes | reverse complement strand
ATGTGACCAACACAATGTATAAATACAATTGTATTTCCTAGAAAGTTACAAGTCATGGCTACCATAACACATGAATGTTGGCTCACGGAATAAAGCTTACTTACAAGTATTATGCTTCAGAGAAGGATATCATGTGACCAACACAATGTATAAATACAATTGTATTTCCTAGAAAGTTACAAGTCATGGCTACCATAACACATGAATGTTGGCTCACGGAATAAAGCTTACTTACAAGTATTATGCTTCAGAGAAGGATATCAAATCTTGGTTGCAAAAACCTGCAACATGCACACATTTCTCAGAAGCCAAAAAAATTATATATATATATATATATATATATATATATACACACACACACACACACTTTAAAGACAAAAACACATCTCCTCCAGGACTGAATGAGGGACACTGCACAGGCATAGCCGAAGGGAAGAAATGTAAGGCACTCTGCATTGATCTCTCACTAGAAATAAACAGATGGCTATTTAGAGGGTGCTAATCTGAGTGGTGTAACAGTTGTGAGGTTTAGCAGACTGATATATAACCTACATGAAGTACAACAGGACAGCGACTGAGACCAAAAGTAAAAACACTTTCCTCTAAGAAATAGGAGCAGGTTAGTTTTCATGCCTCCCTCAGATGTAAAGACCAATCCATGGCTGTGTGAAGGTTGTCTCAATGACCATTCCCATATTTATTATAATTTACTTCCCTCTACAAGAGGTGGGTGCAACTGGAATGCTTGTGCATTCCAGCCTACCCCATACTCAGGATTTTGCTGCGCTTTTTCGGACATTGGACTGTCCCTTCTTGCCCCGTGTGTATTTGAAGGTGCGCAGTGGATTCTTTGACTTTGAGAACTGCAAGAAAGAATAAGAAATGTCAAACAAGTAAATTGTATACTCTTAAAAGGACCACTATAGGTTATCCAGGCCACTATATCTCAATTAAATGGTCTGGGTGCAGTGGCCCTATTGTATGGTCCTGGAAAGTAACCACACCTCTACTAGCCATCTTTCTGACAGACACTAGAGCAGTGGGTTCCAAACAGTCCTCAAAGCACATCTACCAGTCCAGGATTTAGGGATTACCCAGTTTTGAATAAGGATATTTTAGAAAGAAAGAAAAAGCACCTTGACACAACTGGGTAATCCCTAAATTATGCATTTGTAGGTGTGCTTTGAGGACTGATTTGGAAACCACTGCACTAGAAGATGCTTCCACTTCTACAATCAAGCCCGACTGTTCTGTGACGTTCAAAGTCCTCATGCATTTCAAAAGTTGAACGTCCTCTATTGGTACTCAGAGAGAAACATTGGATTCAATGATTCTCTATGAGAAGCATTGGAATGGATGAAAAGACTAAGAGCAGTCAGGCTGCATGAAGAAAACACAGGTGGCGGTGTAGGCAGAGTCTCAGCACTAGAAACAAGGTAAGTAAAAGTTATGTTTTTGAATTCATTTAGGAGGGATCAGAAATCTAAATATGTACTAGAACACAATAGTGTAAAAAATACACGTCTGTATTCCTAACGCCACAGTGTTCCTTTAACACCACGTACACACAACAAATAGAGCCAGTAAATTCAAAACCAAAAATATTATGTTCACCAATAAGTAAAAAATGAAGACATTTATGTTCAGCATAGGGTATTATAGATAAACTTTACACAGTAGTTAATATTACAAACAGTAATTTTTGCACACAAAAATGTATTTCTAGGCTCAGCTAGGCCAGCCTATAGGAAGCATCCAAGTGAAATGATGCATATTTACCTTTTCTTGAGAAAATTTTACTTTCTTCTATCTGGTTGAGCAGTTGTGTTTGGTCAGATTCTACTGTTATCTGACCAACTGTTGTTCAACCTAAATTGCCTACTCTTGCAGATTCACACAGGGCAATCAAAGCATTGCCCTATGTGCTCTACATAGCAGCAGGCAGACCTCAAAAGGATTCTCCAGTGCCAGCAAAACAAACCCGTTTTCCTGGCACTAGACAATCCTGGAATACCCCGCCCCCTTCCCGCCCCCCATCCCATGTCGCTGAAGGGGTTAAAACCCCTTTAGCTACTTACCTGAATCCAGCGCCGATGTCCCTTGGCACTGGGTCAAGCTCCGCCCACGCTCCTCCCCTGCCGTCAGCTGGCAGGGGAGACCTAATGCGCATGCGCAGCAATGGCCATGCACACATTAGACCTGACGCTGGAGGTCCGTGAGGACGTCCAGCATCAGATAACAGACAAAAAGTCAGTTTAGATTCCGGAAGTGCCCCCAGTGGTTGTCTGTTAGACAACCACAGAGGGCAGACTTAGAGCTGCAATGTAAACATTGCAGTTCTCTGGAACTGCAATGTTTTAAATTGCGGCACTAGGTGCAAAAGGGTCACAGCACCCAGACAACTTCAATTAACTGAAGTGGTCTGGGTGCCTACAGTGTCCCTTTAAAGAATGAAAGGCTCACTTTAAAGTTAATAGGGTTCAGTATTTAAAATGGGCAAGATTTAAATTTTAAAAATACCATAAAACTAATTCTATAATACATATACAACATTCTGGAGAGTCACAACTGGACCAGTTTTAGGTGATCAAATTAGTTGGATAGTCCATGAAATTCACAAACATTCTACTTGACTAACTGTTTTAAAACAAAGTGTCAATTATGCAAATCAAAGGGTTTTTTTCCAAGCCAAAGATAAAATACAACTACAAAATATATTAAAATCACATGTTCTACAATTTAAAGATTGTTACAAAAATTACCCAAAAACACATCAAGGATTTGTTACATACATATAATTTACAATGTTTTTTTTTTTTTGTGTGTGTGTGTGTGTTTTTAATAGAATGGCTTTTGATGAAAAACAATTGATATTTTTAAATAAATATATATAAATTTGCGCATAAATAGTACAATTTAGTTATCCCATTAGTTTCCATCTGAAATTTTAAAACAAACAACTTATTATAAACCAAAGTCAAGATGAATAAAAACAGTTATTATTCTGATCCTGGTGCCACCTCTGGATTAAAAGGAAGGAAACTACCTATAGCTTAAACTATTGCACAGAATTATGGCTATGCATTTCACTAATGGGGTGTAAGGAGGGGCAAGGAAATACATTAGTCTCACCTTTGACCGAGCCTCTTGTATTCTGGAAACTCCAGTTCTTAACTTTCTCCTCTTCTTCATGCGGTGATAAGGATCAGCAATGGAGCGCAGAGAAGGAGGGACTGAGGTGACAAGAGATGGTAAGTCAATAAGGAAACCAATGAAGGCCACGTGTGTAGTTTAAAGTTACAGTAATAATGTACAAGGGAAGGTAAAATAAAAAGGCACAAAGAGGTGAATTGACTACCAATAAACAAACAATGCTAATAAATCAGATCCTAGCAACGTAGTCCCACATAAAAAGAACGTGGATAAAGGAACTGTGCAGGAATACACCACCACCTTTAGACAGGCTTAAATACGCACAATGACTTATTCACAGTGACAATGACACAGAGGACACCTACAGGCACATGGATATATAACACACAAAGTAAAAAAGGTGATGCCCCCAAGTAAAGTTACGCAGTGGTATACATACCAGGACCTAAACACAGTTAACAATAACAGACGTGGCAATAAGGGCAACAATGGAAGAGATAAATAGTAGGATGGAAGGAGCAAGAAAGACACTTTTCACATTAAAGAGATAAGACCCACAACATACTCAGGTAGTCAGGAACATTTTTGAGGTGAGGTTTGACAACGGCAGGGTGCAGAGGCTTATCATGACGCAAGAGGTTGAAATCACGAGGGTTGTCTTCAAAATATGTCTGCAGATAGGAACATGGTTCAAAATGTAAGATAAAAAACATAAAATATGTATTTATTTATTTTTTAATCCACTCTACAATACAGACACACACACACACAAAATATACTTTTTCACTACGGGAGATCTTGTTTAGAATTCAGTTACACAGTACAACTCTGTGGAACATTTTAGATGTGTAAAATCGTTACTCTTCAGCTTCCTGAGGGTGATTAAAGTAATAAAGGAATATAGGAAAACTAATCCTATAATTCAGAGAAACATATGCTTCCACAACTTCAACAATTTCAATGGCAGCATGTTAGCTTTTGAAGCCTACCAATTTACAGCTGTGCTGTTCTAATTAAATTTCACATTAACAGCACGCACATGGTGGCAAGCTGAATGTCACTGTAATGAGCCATCTATTGCATGAAAGGCATATCCGCGCTCTTTACAGATAGTATATGTATAGTGTGACTGCCTATAGATAGAGATGTAGGGATCTGCTATTTTCCTATATCGGCACTCAGCATTTTTCTTGTTTTAGTTACTATATTTGGAATAACTGACAGTATAATTTGTGGAAGGAATCCTTATCTAGGTTGCACGGCACTTTGATCTCCTGGAAGAACTGTCACTTTAGCGGAGATCACTATAGAAGGCAAAGCACTTTAATTCGTTTTGATGAGAATGTCATAGCAACTTTTAAAATTATTTAGCTGGGGTGAGTAGAGAGTCACACCTGGTGATGCACCATGGATGCTCCAGATTTACAGTGGTGAGCAACATTTACGCCTTGGCAAGTAGTGCAATCTATAATAAGCCCTGTGGGGTGTGTGTGTGGGGGGGGGACGACAGTAGAGAGCAATGTCAAGCTAACATCACAGGAGTGGATGCACGGGGCAAGCGGCATGCAGCTGAGCAGAGGTTCATCAGCTAAGCCAACGTCTAGAAAAGTAACAGAAAAAGCATGCTGGGATGTACAGCTATATAGAGACTACACTACATAATGTGGGGGCATTATATTAGAAAGAGAGGCTAACAGTGTTTGCCAACCTTGAGTTTTTCAGAGTTAAGAAGTTCTTCCTTTATCTCTTTCAAGCGTGCCTCCTTTATTGCTTGTTTGGTGACAGATCTCATGGCATCCTGTGTATATATAAATGTGAAAGTTTAGTGAACACAAAATTCAGAAGCTTCACAGACACTGTCAGGACTTTAATTATTACAATTACAGCACTATTACATTAAAGCATGTCTGTATCAAACAATTTACCTTCTGGGCACTACACCACTGTATGGCAATGAAGTTGTAATGGTGCTTGGAGTTCCCTGGGTTCATCTTACTTTCCAGTGCTAACCTGTTTTTGAAATAGTTCCCCAAATTCACCATTCTGCCTCTTCTCTGGTGCTCAAGGTAATGCAGAAACATTTTGCGAACATTCTTAGCCTATCACAGTCTGCCCACTAAGAGTACAGCTTACAAAATACATGTATGTTTAATTGCAATGGGTGAACAGTGACAGACTGAGAACATCAGCTGAATGCCTCCACATTAGCACCAAGCACCAGAGGAGAAGCAGCATTACAGGAGGCTGGGGACGCTAGGGACTCCAGACACGATATTCACTTAACTGAGATGAAGTGGTTATTGTGCCAAATGTGATCCTTTAATATCCAGCACTCACCCGACAGCGGTACCGAAATCCTTCCACCTCCTCCATGCGGAATCGATAGGGCTTTAGAGCGCACTGCTCAGGACCATCTGCAACGGAAAGAGGTAAAAGGCAAAAGTATACATTTAGGTTTTTTTTGTATTAAAACATACATAGCTATACATTTTTCTTCCCCCTAGACATATATAGTTAGGTCTGTAAATATTTGGACACTGACAAAGTTTTCTGAATTTTGGCTCTGCACACCACCACCACAATGGATTTGAAATGAAAAAACAGATGCAAATAAAATGCAGACCGTCAGCTTTAATTCAAGGGGTTGAACAAAAATATCAAAGGTTCAAGAAAAGCAACCAATTTCATACACAGTCCCCTTATTTCAGGGGCTCAAATTGGACAAATGAACACAATCAGAAATAAAATGTACATTTTTAATACTTTGTCAAGAATCCTTTGCAGGCAATGACTGCTTGAAGTATGGAATGCATGGACGTCACCAAACGCAGAGTTTCCTTCTTGTAATTCTTTACCCTGCCTTTACTGCAGTTATCTTAAGTTGTTTGTTTGCGTGTCTTTCTGCCTTAAGTTTTGTCTTGAGTAAGTGAAATGCTTGGTTGATCGGGTTGAGATCAGGTGGTTGACTAGGCCATTGCAGAATACTCTACTTAAAGGACCACTATGGTGCCAGGAAAACAAACTTGTTGTCCTGGCACTATAGGGGCATTAGGTCCCCCCCACCCTCAGGGCCCCCCTCCCGCTGGGCTGTAGAGGTTAAAACCCCTTCAGCGCCGGGCTCCCTCCACCCCCTGCTGACGTCAGATCCATGAGCATTGAAATCGCCCATAGGAAAGCATTACTTAATGCTTTCCTATGGACGTCCGGCGTCTTCTCACTGATTTTCACAGTGAGAAGCGTAGAAGACAGCCACTAGAGGCTGGATTAACCCTCAGTGAAACCTAGTAGTTTCTCTGAAACTATGTTTTCAACTGCAGGGTTAAACCTAGAGGGAACTTCATTGAGCTGAAGTGATTTGGGTGCCTATAGTGGTCCTTTAAACTCCTGGGTTGCTTTCGTAGCGTTGGGTCATTATCCATCTGTAAAGTCAAGATTCATCTAATCAGCTCTCTGAATTTGGTTAAATCTGAGCAGACAATATATCCCTAAACACTTCAAAATTAATCTGGCTGCTTCTATCTTCTGTCACATCATCAATCAAGACTAGTGACCCAGTGCCATTGGAAGCCATGCATGCCCAAGACATCCCACTGCCTCCACCGTGTTTTACAGCAGACCATGAGCTGTTTCAAGCCTTCTCCATAGTTTTGTCTTATCTTCTGGTACACGTTGGATTTAGTTTCATCTGTCCAAAGAATGATGTTCCAGAACTGGGCTGGCTTTTTTTAAGATTTTTTTTTTTTTTTTGCAAAGTCTAATCTGTCCTTTCTATTCTTGAGGCTTATGAATGGTTTGCACAATGTGGTGAACCCTCTATGTTTGCGCTCGTGAAGATGGTAGACTTGGATAATGATATGCCTACCTACTGGAGGGTGTTGCATGAAATACAAGACGCAAGCTATGCCACGATGGCGTAAGCAAGCCCAATGGAAACAAAGAAAGACATAGGCATGGCATAGACATAAGCACATTTTTGTGTAGGTATAGGTACTCAAGATCGTGAATTTGTCTAAAGCTTAAACAAGAAATAGATAAACAGTTGACAGATTTTCCTTAGACACAATATGGTTCTTTGGAGGTGAACCAAATTTAACAAAGTAAAATAACTAATATTAGCATGTGTGACGGTAGTCACAGTCACTGGGTACCCAGATTCCTTTTGTGTTTTGGTCATTATTGGTGCAGGACATGTTGAATGTATTGCTTGTCCGCGCCTCTCCCCTCCCCCCCCTTTTTTCTTGTCCTATTGTTTCCAGAGCAGAGCGTTGTCCCAGGGACACTGCCAGACCAGCTTGAACTAGCTGCCCTGTCCCTCCTCAATCTCCCATCAGGCCTTGCTATTGTCTGACCTGCCCATCCTTGTATATAGTGCGCTTATCAACCTATTGTATGTAAATGAGGTTGTTGGGGGCTTAATAGATATGTGTTATGTCTATTAAAGTTAGTTGTTGCCCACGAACCATGGTGACCAAGAGGTCCTGTAGCAGAACCAAAGCAGTGTGCACAGTATGCAAAACTCAGGTCAAGTAGGACACAGGTTACAGTTCAAGTTGAATGTTACCCTTCCCTTAACTTTTTTTTTTCTTCCTGTACCCGGTTGTAGGCTTACCAACTTAGAGAGTACAGGTGACCAATATTCCATGCCGAAGATGTTTCTAACAAGCTGTCACACAGGCAACAATATAACCTGAAGCTGAAGTGAAGCAAAAGTCAGCACTGTATTAATATACGTGTTATAGTGTACGTGTTATAATGTATGAAGAGTGTTGCAACCGGTAATGCTGTACTTGGTCAATGTGCTGCTGCGTCAGCAAATGTATTATACACTGGAGTACTACCCAAAACCAATAAAAAAGATATATGAGAAAAAAAAAAGTTTGTTGTTTTAACCTTCACCAAGTGTTGTCTGGTGTTTTGTCCAGGGTGGAAAAGGCCCTCAGTGATCCCAGTCAAGCCTCGGTGACTGGGTCTGACGTGCTCCATGGTCCCTGATAGCTACGAGGAAGCAGACTTGGCCGAGGTACTCTGTCAGAGTACTGGAACTCAGTCACAGCATGTATAGATGAAGCACAATTAACCAGGCATATAATGGTCAGATGGGGAAATTATTGGCATCTGCTTTTGAAGGAGTCCCATTATGTGAGCAGTAAAACAGTCCCAGGTGGCAAGCCATCATTCAGCCTATCCCAGATAATGGGAAATGGGAGTCCTGCATGCGGAGGATTTTATGAGCCGCGATTCCCTGATGTCAATGAGTGGCATCCCTCCAGACCTCAGCCCAGTAATAGGAGGTGCATGCGATTGGGGTCTGCAAGTCCCCGAAAGTCTTTGCCTTCCCTATCCTCCTTCCGAGGTTGAGGCAATGTGACTGCTTGGCGTGCCTCCAAAGAGGCCCAGAAACGGTCAAAGATTTTATCCAACAGCAAGATGTTCTGTTTCGCGTTGCTGAGAGTGGAAACACTGCTGAAGAAGCTGAGCCGCCATCTTGTGTATTTAAGCTGTAACTTGACAGGTATTACAGCATATATCCACGTTGCTACAAAGCCAGTGGGGACCAGAATAACCCCCCAACGGTCCAAAGGGGGGGGGGGGGAGCGGGACTGTAAGGTAAAACTAGGACTATGCAGCGTCAAACTTAGTGGCTGCCTCACCCGTGCGGCAATTTTGCTAGGCCCCCCTGAAAACCTCCGTCAAATGCACTTTGCATAGTCAGGCAAAAAAAATAAAAAATAAAAAAAATAAATAAAAATCGGAAGCAACCCGACCGGCTCCTGGAACAGGTAAGTCATAAGTAGTATCAATATAACTGGATAGAAGTCTATTACAGTGCTGTTGATAAGAAACAGGTTCAGAGCTCGCACGGTGCACATCCATCCGCCATTGAGCTCAAGCCCCGCCCTCTGGAGAGTGTCCTTTGATTGGCTGTATTGGGTTTTTCTTCACCATGGAAAGGATCCTACAATTCTCCACCATTGTTTATCTCAGAATGTATCAGACTGTTGATTTAGTGTTCCTGCTATCTCGGATGGATTATTTTTTGCAGTCGCTTTCTCTTGCATTGAGAACCCCTTTGGCTGCATGTTGTTTGTTCACAGCAACAGCTTCTAAATGCCACACCTGGAATCAACTCCATTCTTTACGAAGAAATAAAGGAATAGCCCACACCTGTCCATGAAACAGCTTTTGAGTCAATTGTCCAATTACGTTTTGTCCATTTTATTAGTAGCTGTAATTTGTAAACCCATCCTCCAAATTGGATGCGAATACCCCCAAATTATAGCCGAGTTACTGCACTTTAAAGACCATATACATTATTTAACTGTAACTTTAACTTATTTTGGTAAACAGCCGAAATAAAACTTTCGTCAGTATCCAAACATTTTAGGACCTAACTGTAGAGACACAAACACTGTGCCTTCCAAGAGCATATACCAAACGTTATGTCTGTGCGTCTCTTGACACACATACTTAAAGGACCACTCTAGGCACCCAGACCACTTCAGCTTAATGAAGTGGTCTGGGTGCCAGGTCCAGCTAGGGTTAACCCATTTTTTCATAATTATAGCAGTTTCAGAGAAACTGCTATAATTATGAATGGGTTAAGCCTTCCCCTCCTTCTAGTGGCTGTCTCATTGACAGTTACTAGAGGCGCTTGCGTGTTTCACTGCACACAGTGAGAGCCGCAAGCGTCATAGGAAAGCATTGTAAATGCTTTCCTATGAGACCGGGCTGAATGCGCGCAAGCAGCTCTTGCCGCGCTGGGCGCATTCAGCCGGCAGGTGAGGCGGAAGGAGGAGGAGCGCTCTCCGCCCAGCGCTGGAAAAAGGTAAGTTTTTACCCCTTTCCCCCTTCCAGAGCCGGGCGGGAGGGGGTCCCTGAGGGTGGGGGCACCCTCAGGGCACTATAGTGCCAGGAAAACGAGTATGTTTTCCTGGCACTATAGTGGTCCTTTAATCTCTGAGAGACACATCCAGTCTCAACCAATGAGGAAAAAGGAACTGAGGAATTCTGGAAAGTTTAAAGAACTATTGGTAGCCCACAAACAATTGTTTGAGGAAAAACGGTCCAATTCAAGCACAAATATACCAAATATTAATACACCTAATAAAGACTGAAATAAGTGTGCGTGCACTACCTGACACCTGTGTGACTCAGCATGCTCTGTTAAGCACACAGGCAAGTCACTGGCTGTCAGACAGTGTGCACAAACACTGCAGGTAGAAGACACAATGTGTGCCATCATAACATGGCCACCGCCATCCCTTCAACCAACCAGTAAGATTGCCCTGTCTCACAAAAAGCTAAGTAATGACATCACCAACCCGCAGGACATATAAAGAATACAACGGTCGATGCAAGGGAGCATCCCACCGAAGTTGGACAGACATGGCAGAGAAAAAATAGTTAGTACACAGGGAGGAAAGTATTCTGCACAAACAACCATAAAAATAAATAAAAAACAAACAGTTTGGTTCAAAACACAAAGTATCACTTTGGTCCAGAGTGAATTTGTTAGACAGCTGTCCTTTAATATAGACACCAAACATTTTATATAAAACAGCAATCACAAATCACACTCACCCCCTCCCAGTGCCTCCTCAATCTCTCCCAAAATAGGTAGCTCTGTGTGTGCCACAAATGTAAGAGCAACCCCGGGGTTATTAGCTCGGGCTGTCCTGGAACAAAGATAAGATGGTGTTAAGGAAACAAGAGGGTGGAAAAAAAAGGAGTTCTATGAGGGATGGGAAGAATTGCAAGGTGATGTATGGGAACATGACCAATTTGTGGGGGGGAGGGGGGGAATGTGTGTAGACTAGGATACAGGGCTAGATCAGAGAAAGCTGAAAATGGGAGAAAAGACTGATTGAGAGGGTAACGTACATAGGAGACAGTTCTGATTTAGAGGTAGAAAGGTAAATAGGAGGAAAATTACTAATTTGGCTGTTGATGTAGAAAAAAGAATGAGGGAGATCAGGAGGCTAATACAGAAAATAGAATGTGTATAGATACACATACCTTCCTGCGCGGTGGATATAGGAATCAACAGACTGAGGGAAGTCAAAGTTTAATACTGTAGACACATTTTGAAAATCAATACCACGAGACACTCCATATTCACTACTTTGCACTCTGAAAATGAGAGGGTTAAAGACAATGGTGAGAGCTTCCAATCACAAACCTAATGGAGGGCAGCTGCATGAACAGGAAGAACAGCACTACAATGACACAGTCAATATAGAGATAACAGAGCTATATGGCAAGACAGAGGTTTATAGGGTCAATACAGGTCTAGAACAGTGAGCTGCAGCATATATAGGTTTGACCCATGTTTTAAGCCAATGCAAGAATAATAAATAAGTTTAATAACAATGCTACTGTAGGAATAACATGTAATATATTGTGTAAGGTAGAATAAAGCGCTCACTTTTCTGATTTGCCTCTTTTCTTCTTCTTCTTTGCTTCCTTGTTTTCTTGCTCAGTAGGAAGTGATAACGAGTGTTCATCTGTTGCAACAATGTAATCATACAAGCCTTGATTGAACTGTCCAATAATGTGACACCTACGAGAGCAAAAAAACCAAAACAAGATATCACTATACAGATGAATATAGCTCTTGAAGTCACTAACAGGTATTGAAACATTCACAGCATGAAAGAATAAAAACCCAGCAATTATAAAATCGCTGGCCATCTGCTTACTTGGCTTTTAATTTAAGAGACTCTTCTAACCATTTAATCTCATTAGATTGGTTATAGTGCCCGAGTCCTCTGGCACTGTACCTCCATACACTGTTAAAGAAATGCTCCACTGTCCAAACACAAAACAAATCTAAAATCACGGTTTAGTAGCTATATCCAAAGTGAAAACTTGCATACATTTATTTTTTCTCTTTGGGCGTATATCTAAATACAGCTTGCAAAACCTGCAAATATCTGGACTGAAGCATTTCTTCCACAGCCAAAACTTTCTGTAGCTGTTCAATAACAGACTTCCCAATGCAGCTCAATGAGAGATCTTTGCCAGGAAGGTTCTCTGGGCAATTTCAGCCTCTTGAGTTTAGTTCCACTGAGCTAAGCCACCAGTAAATAGGAGGACTGGTTGTCTGATCGACAGGAGTGGGGGGAAGATGAAACAAGATTAATTTAGAAAAGTGTGAATTTCTATCTGCACTCTTTACACTTAAGGCATTTCAGCAAACTAAAGGGTCTGAATTGTCCCATTAAATGACTTTGGGTGCCTCTTACCGTGACAGTACTGGGAGTTCAGAGTTCAGTACACAAGCTGGGATGCTGAACTGTTCCAGGAAGAGCTTGAGTCTATAACTCCTGTCCACATCATTTACAAAAATAATAGTTTTCCCACGAACAAGTGAGAGTTTAAGCAATGTGTAGAGCAGCAAGAACTTGTCCTCTTCCTCACACTGGATTTGATATTGTGTGAGCTGAGCAGAGTCAGGTAACTGAGATTCCTCAAGCTTAAGTATCACCTGGAGAGATGGAAGATAGAATTCAGATGCAGAATATACAGTATAACGATGGAAACTAGTACATTTAAAAACAGGCAATGAAAATATACACTAAACATAACCACACAATCAAATGAAGGGAGCAATTAGCAAGAAGACCAAGGGAAACTGGATTCAGTCTCAACTTTGCAATGAGGGATCTCATTGCAGACTATTGCCTAGTCCAGTTGTGCAAAAGGATACAAGAAAAAAAACCAAAGAACTGGGGGCGGAGCCGAATACCTGAGCTGACACCATTTCCCTGAGCTCCCAATGCCAGATATTACATCTAACTAAATAGACTATCCCAGAGTACAATCCACTGGAAAAAACGATTGCCCTCTTATCCTGGTGTCATATGCTGCAAACCGGTGCCCTTCTTGTTCCTGCGGACAGGCAGGAAAGTGCCTGTCTGCAGGTAGGTCTGGGCCCTACCTCAATCACCAACGAAGGCCGCGCTCCCATACCTGGCATTCCCAAAGGACGCCCAAAATACCTCCTGGACAACTAACAGGGACCCCGGCATATTGCTGACCGTATGAGTTAGCAAGTGCATACAAACAGGGACTCCCAGAATATTGGCATCATGCTACAACATCCGACCGCCTGCAAAATGGTGGCATGGTCAGAGCAAGACACCAGTTCCACCCCCTCTGAGAAGGCCATGGGAGAGACTTTGGACCTTTGAGCACCTAATACATCCATTACAGTGTCTATAGCTCAAGATGCCTTGGTGCCAGCCACCAAACTGGACATTATGAATCTCTTATTGGAACTAAAGCAGAGGTCTGCAGCCAATATGGAGCTGATGAAAACAGAGATCCAGGTGGTTACTGCCAGAGTGCAGGCCTCAAAGAAGATATTCTGGATGTACAGCAAGAAAAAGGCCTTAAAACAAGACTTCCTCCAATTCCAATCTTCCCACTCTGACCTACTAGCAAGATTCGACCTGGGTAAGGGCAGAACCTAGCTCACCAATATAACACTCAGAGGCGTACCGGACGCAATCAGTCCCGACGAATTACCCCACTACCTCAGGAGGCTTGTACCAGTGTTGTTGCCACACACTCGGCAAATAAATTGGTTCTTGGTGGCTTCTTTGGCATTAATAAGCCCAGACAAGCACCTAAATCAGCATCATGTGATGTGATCATTAGATGTCAATCCCTGACAGATAAAAGGCAGATTCTAGCTGCGGTGAAATACAATTCATCACAATTCCTTTTGTTTCAAGATTTAACACTGAGTACCCTACAGTGGAGAAACATCACTGGGACGGGTGACGCGCCGGCTCCAAGAAGTGGGGGTAGATTACAGATGGACACTACCAAGTGCCTTAACAGGCACCCGCCAACTGAAGTTGACTCTATCCTACAAGCCCGGGGCTCCCAGAGAGACCCGATCCTCCAGAGAACCCAACAACCAGGCATAATATAAGTGCACCTGTAAATATATCCCCGCATACTGGGTTCACTACCTGTGCCACCGCTGAACCCCTTATTCAAATACTTTAGCGCCACACTTACTTCCCAGTATCGCAGCTCCATAAGATTTTAGCCAACCTGAGACACTGTCACAGTTATTGCACTTTACACCTAGAGTCTATTTAGTACTAGAGGGGAAGGGACGAGCAGAACCCCAGGAGACTATCATCCTTATTCAGCCGAATACTGCTCCCAGTACCTAAGTCACGTAATGCGGGGGGCTCCCTTATTGTACTCTCAAAACGCACCATTCTCAATCCCTTCCTCATCAGTCCTTTTTCTTATATGCCATTTACTCCTGTTATACAATATATATATATAAATGAGGTTATTAATATTACCAAGTCTTTACCTGTACCATACCTGGATTGTAATACCATAATATGTTATCATTGTCTATCTTACTTCAATAAAAAGTGAATTAAAAAAAAAAAAATTATATATATTAAAAAAAAAAATTTATATATATATATATATATATATATATATATATATATATATATATATATATATATATATATATATATATATATATATATATATATATATATATATATCTCAACAAGCACCATGTCTAAAGGAACCCTCCATTGAAAGAAAATGTATTTAACTTTTTATTAAATATACTGAAAAATAATACATAAAACTTAGCTTCTAGTATCTGCATCTACGGCAAACTCTCCTCTTTATCTCTGATACATACCTTCTCTATGATTGACAGCCGGGGAGGTGTAACAAGATCCACGTATAAAAAGGTGCCACTTTATATTAAAAACAGCAATTTGGCCAAAAAAAAAAAAAGTGGGGGTGGACGGTGATGTAGAGACATTCTTTACACAGCAAGCATGCTTTCTGTGCTTGGAGTGTTCCCATAACTCGAACTCTTCATCTACATGTAACATTTGTCACAGCAGTATATAGTGACAACATTAACATGACAGCATTAACTAAATAGAAAGCATTGTAATCTATAGACTCTGCTTTGTAGCAGCACTGTCTGTAATTCTACCACATATGCCAAAATGAGACTAACCGGATTATGTAGAACAAGTTCTTTCAGAGCCTTGACGTCCTCGTTGAATGTAGCAGACATAAGAAAAGACTGGAAAATTTTGGGGAGCTGGCTGAAATGACAAGTGATGTGGTCAGGACTGTAGTAAATTGCATCAGATATCCCCCAAGAATATATAGATCCTATACCATACTCACTTGCAATCACTACATATTATTTTCTATCAAAGACCAAAAATTTTTTCACATTCCAAGCATACAAAAACAAAGATTGCCTCTAGTTCTATATGCCTGCTAGGCATGTGGCTTGTCAACAATAACCTGCCATGATCACCACCTATATACAGTGTCTTAATGTAAATGATACTTGCATTGTAATGGAATCTGATGTTTTCTATGTAGATGTACATTACATATTTTTAATAATTTATGAGCTGAAGCCACAGGTTAGAGCTTAAAACAAATAAAATATTAAAGGGACATTATAGTTACCAGAACCACTACATCTTATTGTAATGGTCCTGGTGTCTATAGCATGTCCTTGCAGGCTTACATTGCTGCCTAGAAACAACTTTAGGGGCAGTCATTCAGACAGTCGTCTGAATGCTGTATTATCAATGTTAGTGAAAGGCATAGTACAAGTCATTTCTACAATTGCTTAGAGTCATGTCTACAAATGCTCGCAGTTTAGGGAATAAGATCCATGAACTTGTGGCAATAATGGCAACTGATAGTGTAGATTTAGTCGCTGTTACGGAGACATGGTATAATGAGAAAAATGACTGGGACATAGCAATACCAGGGTACTCTTTATATAGAAAAGACAGGGAAGGCAAGAAAGGGGGAGGGGTGGCTCTGTATGTGAAGGATAGCATAAAATCTAGCCTAATCAAAGTTAGTGAGGCGAACATAGAGTCAGTTTGGGTTACGTTAGAATTTGGTAATCACACAGTACCTCGTGTAGGTGTGATTTATAGGCCCCCAGGACAAATTGAAGAGTTAGATAATCTACTAGTTGAGGAAATAGCTAAAATGACAATGAAGGGGGAAGTTATCATCATGGGTGACTTTAATCTTCCTGATGTAAATTGGAAAACAAAAATAGCTGCTTGTGCCAGGAGCACACATATTCTAAACTCCCTAGTGGGATTGTCTCTAAAACAAGTCATTGAGGTGCCAACTCGTAAAGAGGCCATACTAGATTTAGTATCATATTACTGTAGGTGAAAGTTTAGGATCCAGGGATCATCAGTCAGTATGATTTAATATAAGAACAGTGACTGAGTCACACCACACAAAAAAGTTTTAGACTTTAGAAACAGACTTTTCTAAAATTAGAATATGTGTAGAGGAGTCATTATCAGACTTGAGCAATTTAAATGGAGTCCAAGAGAAGTCCAGGGATTATTTAAAAGTTGCACTACTGAAGGCAACAGAAAATTGCATTAGGCTTGTCAGTAAAACAAAAAAAAATCACGAAACCACTGGGGTACTCCACAGATGTGGCCAAAATAGTTAAAAACAAAAAGTTAGCATTTAGGAATTATAAAAAAACCTAGAGTGAGGAAGACAAAATGATCTATAAGATTAGGCAGAAAGAGGCTAAGCAAGTTATAAGAGCTTCAAAAACACACACAGAAGAGAAAATAGCACAATTAGTAAAAAAAGGGGGACAAAACTTTTTTTCAGATACATAAATGAGAAAAGAAAAGTAAAACAAGGATTAATTAGATTAAAAACAAAAGAAGGAAGGTGGAAGTGAATGTAGAAGAGGATAAAGGTCTAGCTGGCTGCCTCAATTAATATTTTTGTACGGTATTTACAGATGAAAATGAAGGAAAGGGACCTCAGTTAAGAAAAAGGATAAATGAGTCATTTATTACATGTGAGTTTACAGAGGAAGAGGTTCTATTTCAACTGTCAAAAGTAAAGACAAATAAGTCAATGGGACCTGATGGAATACACCCAAAGCTATTAAAAGAGCTTAGTGGTATACTAGCAAAACCATTAACAGATTTATTTAACCAATCATTGTTAACAGGAGTAGTCCCAGAAGATTGGAAGTTAGCGAATGTTGTGCCCATTCACAAGAAAGGTAATAGGGAGTTTGGATTCCAATATTGTTGAATGGGTAAGGCAGTGGCTGAGTGACAGGCAACAGAGGGTTGTAGTTAATTGAATATATTCGAAGCTTGGGCTTGTCACCAGTGAGGTACCTCAGGGATCTGTACTTGGACCCATTCTCTTTAATATTTTTATTAGTGATATTGCAGAAGGTCTTGATGGTAAGGTATGTCTTTTTAAAAAATATATAAAAGGGTGAAAGAGAGCGCACAAAAAAGATATACAATAATACTTATAAGAGAATGGTACAAAGTACCTCTAGATAATAGCTGCTAAACAAAAAAAGAACTTCCCAAATTCAATGAATAAACTGTAAGATATTGTGTTGTCAGCGCTTAGTGAATAATCCCCTTAGATATAAATCAGGGGTAAAGGTCTTAACAAATGTATCTATAATAATTAGAAACAGCAATAGCATATAGTGTTAAGAGTGTCAATATAACTGATAGTAACAATCAGATTGTAACAAAAAAATCTAAATTGTATCTCAGTCCAGTATAAAATATGTAGCAGGGTCCAAAGTGACAGGAGGTTTCCCAAACAACACTGTGGACCTCCTGTCACTTTGGACCCTGCTACATATTTTATACTGGACTGAGATACAATTTAGATTTTTTTTGTTACAATCTGATTGTTACTATCAGTTATATTGACACTCTTAGCACTATATGCTATTGCTGTTTCTAATTATTATAGATACATTTGTTAAGACCTTTACCCCTGATTATATCTAGGGGATTATTCACTAAGCGCTGACAACACAATATCTTACAAGGTATGTCTTTTTGCTGATGATACTAAGATATGTAACAGGGTTGATGTTCCAGGAGGGATAAGCCAAATGGCAAATGATTTCGGTAAACTAGAAAAATGGTCAGAATTGTGGCAACTGACATTTAATGTGGATAAGTGCAAGATAATGCATCTTGGACGTAAAAACCCAAGGGCAGAGTACAGAATATTTGATAGAGTTCTAACCTCAACATATGAGGAAAGGGATTTAGGGGTGATTATTTCTGATGACTTAAAGGTAGGCAGACAATGTAATAGAGCAGCAGGAAATGCTAGCAGAATGCTTGGTTGTATAGGGAGAGGTATTAGCAGTAGAAAGAGGGAAGTGCTCATGCCATTGTACAGAACACTGGTGAGACCTCACTTGGAGTATTGTACACAGTACTGGAGACCGTATCTTCAGAAGGATATTGATACCTTAGAGAGGGTTCAGAGAAGGGCTACTAAACTGGTTCATGGATTGCGGGATAAAACTTACCAGGAAAGGTTAAAGGATCTTAACATGTATAGCTTGGAGGAAAGACGAGACAGGGGGGATATGATAGAAACATTTAAATACATAAAGGGAATCAACACAGTAAAGGAGGAGACTATATTTAAAAGCAGAAAAACTACCACAACAAGAGGAAAGTCTTAAATTAGAGGGACAAAGGTTTAAAAATAATATTAGGAAGTACTGAGAGGGTAGTGGATGCATGGAATAGCCTTCCAGCTGAAGTGGTAGAGGTTAACACAGTAAAGGAGTTTAAGTATGCGTGGGATAGGCATAAGGCTATCCTAGCTATAAGATAAGGCCAGCGACAAATGAAAGTATTTAGAAAATTGGGCAGACTAGATGGGCCAAATGGTTCTTATCTGCCATCACATTCTATGTTTCTAATACATTTAGACGTTTGGATGCAACATCTTGGCTTTGCTGGACATCAACAGCATGCAAACTGTTTTTCCACACCAAGCTGGGGCATCAGAATCTGAGAATTCTCCTATGCATAAAGGCTTCCCTATCACATATTTTGAAGCATTTTTGGGTTAAGATCCCCACTTATGTTAAATACATTTACAATGTATTCATGTTGTAAAAAAGACATAGAACAGGAATTTTAGAGCGGATTACTACATAAAATAATTTGAATAGTCTAGTGCACTGAAATAGAGGTTTTTGAACCTAATTATCTACATACACTACACCTCAACAAGTAGGGTATACATTAGTAGAGACTCTTCCGTAGGGGCAGCACCCCATTTTTTATTTTTTTTTGCAGTGTAATTTAATATAAAAATGGAAACAATTATTTTATTCTGTTAGTTCTTTAACTAAACACACTTTGGACAAGCCAGTAACCAGACATTTTGTCAAGGGTGGGCATTACCTACCATCAAGATTTTCTGGCACTGAAAGAATTAAAGGATTCTTATTATAGATTCAGTAACCCAATACAATTTCACCCCCCACCCACCCCCCTGGACTAAATGGGACCCATTCTATTGCTTCCTGCTGTTGAGATAAGCATGAAGTGGGTTTTTTCTCTTTTTTTATGATGAATTATTGATTTTTTTTTTTTTAATATTTTTACTTATCTAAGATGACAATGTGAATAATGCTTCTAGCCAAGTTTCCTCCCTGCAAGCATCCCTTTATGTCTCATGTTTTTTGCTTGACAAGCACCAATTATATGTCAATATTCTGTTGATGCATTTTCTGTGGTATAAAATGCATATGTATAGCAAATGTTCACTTTTATCACTCAGAATGTTAACTGTTTTTTTTCTACGTCACACCTCAATAATTCTGTTTGGTTTTTTGGGGGTTTTTTTTCTGGCCAACGAGTATCTACATTTCATTCTACAATTTATTTTGTAGAATTTCTACAATTTATCTTGTATAGCTAACTCATGGTGTATACACATAGCTTTGTTTACTTTTTTCACATTAGTTACTTTTTTCACATTGTGTCATCTCCCTGAACACATCCTTTGGTGGGCCTCGGTAGCAAAAATCCTAAACACATCACTGCAAACTCCCCTCTGAACACTTACCATAGCAAGTTCTTCATATCTTCCTCAAACCCAAACGAGAATATAAGGTCAGCTTCATCTATGACCAAGGCTTGGAGTGTATCCCGTACACATAGCGTCTGCTGATTAATATGACACCAAACACGAGAGGGGGTTCCAACCACAATGTCCGGCTTCTCCATCAGGATGGGTCTAATGGATAAAATAGTTTGATGTATTACATGGCAAAAACAGACAACCCTTTCCAAAACTGCATACCATGTATAGAACCCACACTGCATGTCATGTAACTTATTTCTACTTTAAATCACTTTCTCTTTATTATAAAAAAAAAACAAAAAAAAAACACAACTACAAAAATTAAACACTTACTTCTGAGCAGATACGTCCACCCGGCCCGAAATATCTGCAACTCTGATATCACGGGTGCAATATGAGATTAGCTGCCGGATCATTTGCTGAACCTGCTGACCCAACTCCTTTGTAGGAACCAGAATCAAAACCCTGACAGCTTGTTCAGAGATAGACTAAGGAGAAAAAAAAAGGCATTGTATGATCATACAATACAATGTTTCTTGAAAACATGGATGTGAAGAGCAGTACATTATGCACAGTACTCATTTTATCCTTAATCTTGTTAGATTTGTAAATTAACACAAAAAAAAGGAAAAAAAGATAATCGGATATGCAGTGGGACTGTCAAAACAAAAGAAAAAATAAATAAATTCCACCAATACAAAAGGCAAGATGATAAGCGGTGAACACTGAGGATGGCTTAGCCCAATGCTCTTGGCCTATCATTGAAATCCGAGAGTCCTGGCTTTGGATGCCAGCAGTGCCACTGCAGAGACTTATATGTCCCCTTCAATTGTGTATAGATAAAGTTTAACCTTAAATCCACTGAGATACATCTGGAAAAGAGAGGCAATATCATATCTTCAGAGACTATTCACCCCTAACCCAAATTTTACTATGAAACCATTGCACATTAGGGTACATGGTTTTACACTTTTACATTGAAGATGTGTTCATTCCTCATCGTAAACTAGGCATCTTGGATAAAGTAAGAAATGTAGATAATGATGGTCTTGAAATGCTATAGCATAGTGTGACTGGATGTAGAGCTGCAGTAAAACAAATCTAAGAAGTATGTTCTCTATAAAGCTTGAATTAGATTTGGTCTTCAAGAACAGTCTTGACATTTGCTCTTTTATTTTATATAGTATTTGTTTGTGTGTGTAAGAATGTTGTACATTGTTACACATTCTGTATGTGTGTGTGGATTTTTTTCTTTTTTATGGTGAATTGATTTATTTGTATTTATATTTTTACTTATCTTAGATCACAAATGTTAATAATGCTCCTAGCCAAGCTTCCTCCCTGCTACGAGTTGCAGTATCCCTTTATGTCTCATGCTGTTTGCTTGACAAGTACCAATTATGTGTTAATATTCTATTGACACACACACGTGTCTATATATATACACACACACACACACACACACACACACACATACATACACACACGGTTTTATAAATGGCCAATAATGTATCTAGACGATAGTGATACCATTCCATGTTAAAAATAAAAGCTGTATTAAACAAAATCAATATAACTAGCAGATTGCATTAAATGATCTAAAACAAATTAGTTTTAACAACAGTGTGCATCAAATCAGATTGCAGTGTTACAGAAAACTGGTACAAAATATGCATGTTTCTTCCTCAATATATCATCTTCTAAGTTTAACAGTGGTATGTGAAAGCAGAAAGCACCTATATGCACACCAAATCTTCAAATTAGGAATTCCAATTATTTGACTTAATAAATTATGGTATACCACATAGTGATTAATTCTTGCAGCCCTAAAATGTCATAACAGATGGTGTCAGAGAATACTAAAATATATCGTAGACAATATTACCACCTTCCACACACACAACTGCAAGGGACATGCCCATGGCAGAAGAAAGCAAATTAACCAGTGTTCCCTTCATACCAATAAATATTTATTGGCAGTACTGCACACTTACCATTTTCGATTGAAGGAGGTTCTGAATTATGGGTATCAAATAGGCTGCTGTCTTTCCTGAACCTGTCCTTGCCCGGGCAAGAAGGTCCTTCCCGTCTAGGGCCAGAGGAATGGCCTTCTCCTGAATTAGTGTTGGTTTGGCCCATCCTAAGTCTGCTATGGCCTATGGGATAATAGAGAAGTGAAGGTTATTACTATTTTACAACTCAGAATTTGTCTTTCAGAATATTTAAACCTCCACATAACTATTTATACGTGTACATTTGACATTGGTCATCAAATTGTAATATCAATATAATTGTTATAAAAAATTTTCTCTTTAATTTATGGTTTACTGTAGTTTTTGAAGAAGTCACTCTTATAACTTTCCCACTCCCCCTTTCTGACAGCAATCTTTGTGAACCTTCTTTCAGATTGTCCGGTATCTGAACCGATATTCACTACTATGTAATTGTCCTTTGCTTTTCAAAATCTCCTGACAGAAAATGCAGAAATAGCAAATGGTATCATCATATCAAAGGGACACAATAGGCACCCATACCACTTCAACTCATTGAAGTGGTCTGGGTGTAGTGTCCCTATTGCCATTAGTGCTGCAATGTTAAACATTGTAGTATCAAAGAAACTGCAATGTTTACATTGCAGCTCTAAGTCTGCCTTCAGTGGTTGTCTCCCAGACAGCAACAGGAGGTGCTTCCTGCATCCAAACAGACATTTGGTCCAGTATCTGACGCTGGACGTCCTCACGCTCTGCATAAGGACATTCAGCGTCAGCTTTTTCTCCATTGGAAAGCATTGATTCAATGCTTTCCTATGGGTATGTCTATGTCACTGCTTTTGTCATGCATGTGCATTAGCGCTCGATCGTTGTGGGACATAGGGGGCGGCAGAGATGCAACCCAGCTCTGAGGGACATTGGCCCTGTGATAAGGTAGTAAAGGGGTTTTAACCCTTTTTTGCACCTGGTAGGGCGCTATTATGTTTGTATGCTCAGTGGAAATTGCAAGAGGTCTACTTTTTTTATATGACAGAAAATAGTGTCAGGTCATATCATTGGCCACAGAGATGGAAAGTTAGTGTCAGCTAATTGATCACAGCCAATGAGGTATGCAGAGATTAGCAGACCCCGGTAAGAAGTCACACCACTGGACTATTTATAATGAATGGGTGCCAGGGCACTTGTCACCACAACCACCTCCGTGCACAGAAGTGGTTATGGCACTGAAATGTTCCTCTAAAAGGGTAATTGGGGAGATCTATTCTTTAGTCACATGCTGTGATCCAAAAGGGGATAAATTCTGTAAAAGTTGTGCAAAAGACTGCCCAATATAATATATGCCTATATTTTAAGAGACTTTACTACAATTTCAGTAAGTCAACCTAGTATTTCATTTTTCAGTGTGTAATACTATTTAAAGCTGCTGCATACTTCTCATAGATAGATTTTATTATGTGAAAGTGGCAAACATAAACCCATCTTTAACAAAGGTGACCAAAAAACATTGGGAATAAAATCCAAGAAATGGAGACCTTAGGGAAAATGTATTGAGTGGAGTTGTATTACAATAATGAATGCTTTTATAAATAATGAATTGTTAACAAGTATCACAATATAAAGGAAGTGAATCAGTGAAGTGGCTCCTAAAACAAGTGGCATATAATGCTCAGTTTACAATGTAAATGATTTGTCGATGGGAGGTCACAGAAAGAGTTAATGTTGTAACTAGCATTGGTATAACTCATACTGCTCTACCAGACAAACATATATATTGTAACTGGAGCAATACTCGAGTCTATTGTACATACAGCGCTACTGACCGTACATACAGCGCTACTGACCCCCATACAGCGCTACTGACCCCCATACAGCGCTACTGACCCCCATACAGCGCTACTGACCCCCATACAGCGCTACTGACCCCCATACAGCGCTACTGACCCCCATACAACATACACTCATACAGCGCTACTGACCCCCATACAGCGCTACTGACCCCCATACAGCGCTACTGACCCCCATACACTACTGACCCCCATACAGCGCTACTGACCCCCCCATACAGCGCTACTGACCTGTTGACATTATTTTAGTAGCTTTTCCATCTAAAGGTAAAACTAAAAACAGATCCAAGTTATGCCAAGTGCCAGTCTTTACAGAGCCCTGCGTGATGCAGCATGGAGGGCCAGCCATTAAATAATCATTATACAGCAGGATACATCCAGCGGCATGCTTATAGATCAGTTTAACTCCCCCTACAAACCCCTTATTATCCCATTCATTCCCGTCACCCGGTGTGTACTCACTCTCAATAGACGGTCATCCAGCCCCAACTCATGGAACCGCAAGGAAGACATCTCTACACGTGTGTCCCGAGGAGGACCTGAAAAACCATAGAAAGAGGAAGAGGGAGAGAGCGTACCAAGTAACTACCATAAAGCTGGGTGGGACGGGATAGAATGTCGCGAATAGCAAACCATAAAGAGCAGATGTCAGGCTAGAGTGACATGCAATAAGAAACAGAGTCGGCTAGAATGGAGGAGACTATGTCGGGGGCGGGGGGGGGAAGAGTTTTTTAAAATAAAATAAAATTTAATAGGCACTAATCGTTGTATAGCTAGTCTGATGCTCAAATAGCCCATTCAAAGCTTAACTTATCATTGAAATGTTATAATTAAGAGTAGGTAATATTTTATTTTAACGTGTTTTATTTCCAATAAGAGGGAAGAAGATGGTGCACAGTATAAGATATATGCTTGTAGGAGTCCATTTGGTATTTAAAGGAACACTATAGGCACACAGATCACTTCAGCTCAATTTCTCTGTTCAGAGAAAAGGAAGTGTTTACATTGCTGCCTAGGGACACCTCCAGTGGTATTCACTCAGACGGCCACTGGAAGTGCTTCCTGGGTCAGTGCTTCACGCTCTGCATGGAGATGCTGAACTTTCCCCATAGTGATGCATTCATTCAATGCATTTCTATAAGGAGGTGCTGATTGGCCAGGTGGGCATTTGGTTCCACCCTGCCTCCTTGGCTGAGATAATTAGAACTGACAATCTCAGCCAATCCAATGCAATGATCTCAGAAATGGTTGCGGCTCAGGGCTGGAGCCAGCACCAGCAGACCTGTGTGGAGCTGGGGGGGGAAAAAAAGGTGAGTTTTATACCTTTTTAAAGGGACACTATAGTCACCAGAACAACTACAGCTTATTGAATTTGTTCTGGTGAGTAGAAGCATTACTTTTAGGCTTTTTGCTGTAAACACTGTCTTTTCAGAAGAAAATGCAGTGTTTACATTACAGCCTAGTGATAACTTCACTGGCCACTCATTAGATGGCTGTTAGAGATCCTTCCTGGGTCATGGCTGCCTAAAATGCATCCAAACATTCAGTGTCTCCTCCCTCTGCATGCAGACACTGAACTTTCCTCATAGAGATTCATTGTATCAATTCATCTCTATGAGGAGATGCTGATTGGCCAGGGCTGTCTTTGAATCATGCTGGCTCTGCTCCTGATCTGCCTCTTTGTCAGTCTCAGCCAATCCTATGGGGAAGCACTCTGATTGGATCAGGCCACCACTTCTAATGATGTCAGCAGACTGCTTGTTTTTCTGAGTCTAACAGCATGCAGAGGTACAGCTTCAGGCTTGAATACAGTAAGATTTTGCTATATTTATGGAGGCATGAGGGGCCCAGGGGGGTTAGATGGTGGTATTAACACTATATGGTCAGGAATACATGTTTGTGTTTCTGACCCTATAGTGATCCTTTAATGATGGGCAGGGTGCTAACTTCTTTTTTTAATATGATAGGGTCAGGAAAACACATTTATATTCCTGGCCATATAGTGTTTCTTTAATTAGTAGCTGGTGCTTGCTTACAAGTCCCTACATAATACTGCTCCAACCTACCTATCCTCCCTAATACACAAGTACGTCCCATCGAGGCCCCTACGCTCTGCCAAAGACCTACTTATATCCTCTTTCCGTACTCCCACCTCTAACGCTCGCCTCCAAGACTTTTCCAGGGCTACTCCTCTTCTGTAGAACTCCCTTCTCTTCTCTGTAAGAATTTCACCCAGTCTCCACTCATTCAAAAAATCATTGAAAACTCACTTCAAGAAAGCATATCAATTAAACTGTTAGTAGGTTTTCATCCCCCACCCTCCATGACTCCTCTCATGCAACTGTCAAAAATTACCTACTAAACCCTCAGTGAATACTTTTCTAACAACCTACTTCGTACCCCTACTTTCAAACTTTGAGTCATTATACCCCACTCCCTCTAGAATGTAAGCTCATGGAGTAGGGCCCTCCACCCCTCTCTTCCTGTACGTCCAGTTGTCTGGTTACAATTACATGTATGTTAGTCCACCCATTGTACAGCGCTATTGAATCTGATTGCGCTATATAAATAATAATAATGTATTATAATTATAATAATTCGTTTACATTTATGGACTTCTCATTTTCTTTACATTAAAAAAAACATTCATAAATAGAAACTCCATAAAACTTATCTTTATTCCTGCACTGGGACAGACTCTAAACTGTAGCTTTGATCCTCTTTCTGTAAAGTAATCTATCTTGATTATTTTTATCAAAACAGATGCTTCTGTCATGGGAATCGTACCCCAACACGCAGGAAGAGTGGAAAGATGGATTCGAAAGACTTATTGACGAGCCTTAGAGTGGCCGGAGTTAAGGTATTAATATGGTAAAAATAAGGTCAGGACCTAATGTCCTCCCCCCTGGCCCACACCCCTGAGCGGCCGGTGGGGGCCCTAAATTGGAATAAGGGGGGGACCTAATGTCCCCCCCTCTGGCCCCCACCCCTGAGCGGCGGGTGGGGGCCCTAAATACCAATGGGGGGGACCTATTGTCCTTCCCCTGGACCCCACCCTTGAGCAGCGGGTGGGGGCCCTAAAAAATAAAAAGTCCCCCCCAGGTTACTAGGGGTCCCCAAACCCCAAGTCACCCCCTCCCCCCCAAAAAAAATTATCCTCCTACTTACCCCCCCTCACCTTAAAAATAATGAGGCTTTAACTAAGTACCTGTAAAAAAAAATAAAACTTACCATTCGATGTTTTCTTTCTTCTAAAATCTTTTTTCAGCCTCAAAAAAGGCCAAACAAAAAAACATATCTGCTCACTGTTTAATAGACATACCCCTACTCGCGGTATAGCGAGTAGGGGCATAAGTTACTAATACTAAGTAATCTTTACTTAGTATTAGTAAATTTGGCTGAAAGACCAATTTAGGTCTTTCAGCCTTTTAGTAGATAGCTCCCTAATACCGTGGGAATTAGGGAGTTATCTACTTATTCATTCCTGTCATTACATTGACAGGCTAAGTAACTTACATTTTATATGAATGTATGTTACTTGATTGTTGTAAGTGTTGCAAATGCTTACAGCTGAATCCTGGCTATGTTTGAATACTTTTTATTTAAAATTGTATACAAATGTAACCTTCTTCTTTCACTGGGTAAGTATATTACTACTTTAGCAATACTGTGCTTCGGAACTTTGGCATTTTGGAACTTCGGGACCTCTGCAATTCGGACATTCGGAAGTACCCAAATGTCCGAAATGCCCGAAATTCGTCCGAATTCATATTCGGACCTCAACTAATTGCACATGTCTAATTATGATATTTATTTCTAGGTGTCATGCCGCACGGCTGCGTAGAGTGGTAGGACCGTGCGGCAGGAGGAGAGTAAACGCTACAGCTTCATAGAGAAGTATTTAGGACACACATCACATATACAATCACCATGATTCACCTATTCAATGCTGCTTATAGAGAAACATTTGGTGAACGACTTGAGTATGTACACAGTATCAGCATACTCACACTGTATGTAAGCCCCAAGTAGCTGTGTGTCCAACAGCCATTAGAAACATGTTTCATGGTAAGGGGCAGTAACCCAACACACAGAACTTGAACCAACACCTTACCTATAGAGAACAAGTAGGATAGGGAGCTTATTACCAGTACTTAGAGGGACTTAACACACAAAAGGCAAAAAAGTGTAGTTGTGGTAAACCGAGGTCAATACAGGAGATGTACACAATAAAAATAGACAAAACCTGGTCAAAGGGTAACAGAGATCAGGATAGTCAAGACATGGTGGGTCAAAATACCTGAATAAACACCATTAAATTTGTATGATGATTTGCAGAATGCTTGTTTATCTGATTGTGCTGACGGTATGTTGTGAGGATATTTATGGGGTGATAAATAAAAAAAATATATATTTTCTTATACATTTTTAAAATGTAATTTAATAATTCTTATATCAAAAATTGATATCTTGGCACTGTTTCCCTGATTAATTATTTAAAACTGACAATTACCCACTATTTTATTTTAATTCTCTTAGATCCTAGAGTAAAATTCACGAGAAGATTTTTACTTCACACATTAATCACAAATTATAAAAATATAATTTATTGTGATAATAATAATAATATGTAACATGCGTGTCAATCAGTGAATATTTAGGTATAACAAAAGTATACAAGGGGGCGGGGCCTGACCACAGAGCTGAGAGGAAGCTAGCCTCAGCAGCTCCTGCAACAATCAATGAAAAAAGTGGATTTTTTTATAGCCACAACGACGATTAATTGTGCCAAAAACACCACCACTCGTGGGGTAACACCGAGAGAAACAATATAATCTCATCCAAGCAATTCTACAAGCAAAATCCACTCGGAACAGGTCTGAGGCCTACAAGCATGGCGGGCGCGGGAGTCCGCTTTCCTGACGCTGCAACAAGCTGTACCTGCATACTTGGGTCTTCGTTTCCCCCCACCGGACCGGTGAGGGTTATCCCAGTCTACCATCACACACAAAGCACTCACCTCAGAGGCGCTCCAGAGAGGCAAATCAGACCAGGAGTCACAAGGCCAAACCAAGATGGCCGTCACTACTGCAGCCCTCACAGAGCCACAGAGTGCCAGCGACTGGGCAAAAGCTTTTACGGCACGGCTTGACGCCGTCTGCAGGCACTTCTGGAAGCGACTGGAGAATAAGAACCGGCCTCCTGCACTGACACCTGTCAAAATAAAACCTCGGACTCTGGCACCCTCTCACACCCAGCTTGACCACTCTGATGCCCTTTCTCCAATGCAGCAGTGGGAGAAACCAGAGACCATGCAACTGCAAAGCCTTGACTCACCTCCTGGTCCGCCACAACCATATGGGACGCCGCAAGCAGGCAAAGCCAAAGGGAACCCCGACCAGCATGGCAGAGATCATCGCAGCAGCCGACACGCCGGGCCCCTGCAACAACTCTAAGGGTATGCCAGAGCCTACCTCACCGATATGCTGAGACTCTGCGGAGGCCTTCAAGACCGGACCCAGCAAGAAACAAACAATGCATCAAAGGGTCAAAGAGACTCATTACCCTCCGTACGTGTGGGTCCAACTTTGCAGGACCGGAGGAGCAAGGTATGCCACCATATGTTACGCTCCTATACCGCCCCAACCTGCTACACAGGCCCAAGCAAGGGCCATCAGGCCACACTTCGGCAACTGCAACATGAATTCCATGTGCCCCACCAAGGTCACATGCACACGGCATAAGGTCCATACGCACCTCAGCCCATGGGCCACCGAACTGGAGTCGATCCCGCTTGCAGGGCTCAACCCCTCGTCCACCGCAGGCTCTCTCACAGGCCTGGGGCCAGAAGTGTACCATACACAAGCATGGAACTGCTGTATATTGCCCAAGTCTCCCTTGCCGCATGACAGCTTTATACTCCATACAGCATGAACCTGCGAATGGGACATTTAGCCTCTATGAACTATCGGTGTGCACCATTAGCTTGCCAATCAGCAGTGTTAGCTGAGCGTGTATTGTATACTATGTGCTTACATATGCCCTGAGTCCCCTCTGAGCTTAATAACCATTTGCCATACTAAACATGTTTACTTTACGTTCATTATAATATAACGCAGAGGTATAAATGTCTTGCATATATCTCAAATCAAAATAAGTGTTGCTACTTTTTGCCTTTTACTCGTATAGCATAACACATACCTCTTGTCCCGCTAGCGAGACAAGTAGCACGTAAATGCTTTTGCCATAGACATAACTTGATGCCAAATGTTTTTGGTTGTTACTTGTTTATATGTCTTACCATATTCTTATTTTTATTTTATTTTTATTAAATCCAGCACAGCAACACGTAATTTGACATTTATACTAGACATATCTGCATAGCATGACTTACTCAATAATTTTTTTTTAAAAAACGAGTGATACACCAAGGGATCAAAGACGTAACTGGGACAGACATCCCTTTCCAGCCGTTGCCGATGCTACTGAACCACACGAGCATGCCAATTACCGCCTACAAAAGGGGCCTTGTGATACACCTTCTTACGGCAGCAAAATCTCTCATCTCCACGATGTGGAGAAGCCAGGTAGCCCCTTCACTTCGCCAATGGATAGATAGGGTGGAAATGATTTACAACATGGAATTGATGACTGCGTCTCTGCAGGGACGCTCGGATAAATGTGCGCTAACATGGTTTCCATGGATGGAGTATACGGCCAGGGGGGCTGCGGGGGATGCCCGGACCGGGGATGGTGGTGCTCCCGCACCGGCACAGCTTTCCCCATCCCCAACGGACTGACAGATGCCCGTAGTACCTACCAGCTGGGGGGGGGGGGGGGCACTTCCCTATCCATATGACTCCCCGCTGGGCGGGACGGAGTGGAAGCGACTTCTGGCGGGGAGTAGGCTCACAAGTTCACTTATCCACTAACCTGGCACGCAGTGCATTTGGGGAACGGGGAGGGGATCACAGGGCAAAGAATGGGATTAGGCCACAGGGGCGCAGGGGGATGGGGGGATGGCGGGGCTCTCGAACCTCTTTGGGGTGGGTGGGAGGTGCACATGCCGGAGGGGATTCGGCCAGAGGGCGGGAGGCTAACAACGCTTCCCGGTGGACGGGGAGGAGACCCTCTGACGCTTTCAGTCCCACGCTCTTGGTTTGCTCTGGGCCTCAGATTCAATAGGTACAATGGCGCCCGATTTGATCCCTAGAAGGCTCCAGCCTATCACGTTAGGGGATGAGGGAAGGTACAGAGGCGTCAGAGGGCACCCTACAGCTCATAGACATCTCACACGATCCACTACACCAGTCTGGAGGGTCGGTGGATACCACTATGACTTCGGGCCATGGGCTAGCCCACTAGGTGGCCGCCAAGAGCATGGCAGTAGACGCTAAATGTAGATTAGAACCCCCGTTTCACGATGTAGCAGGGAAAGCCGCGCCTCCCACGCCCCGCTTTTCGCATCTATCCCATGTGTCCCCTGGTTGTCTTGGGATTGCGGCCCTGGTTGTCGCCAAGCTGTATCTTTGCTGTCTTAGTTCTGGTTCTATTCATTTGAAAAGATACTATCATATGTCCGGCTGTATTATCGGCCTACGTGGAATATTGTGTCCTTCCTTCCTTGCCTGTGTAAAGGTTGCCAAACATGTTTGAATTTGTTTGTTGTACTAAATGTGCTGTATTAAATAAATGGAAAAATAGGGGGGCGGGGCCGGGCAGCCATGCTTGCAGGCTGCAAGTCACCACGGCTCCTGAGGAATTCAGCTAATTTTGGGCAAATACCCACTTAATTCAGCCTGAAACACACTGGAAACTCGTGGAACAAGAGCTCGGAGTGTCCTGGTGCAGCTAGAGCACCTGAAATCGGGTGACTCTGGGTCCCAGTGAGATGCTCTGGGACTTGGGGACTGAGGCCTACCCGGGGGGGGGGAGTGGAGCGGACGGCCGCTGCCCCACTTTCCACCCCTGACTAAAGAGACCCACAGCGCGGCTAGAGCCCTCCCGGCCCCGTTCACCCCCCCTTTGGACCGGTGGGGGTTATCCCGGTCTCCACCAGGCAAGTAAACACCTTCAAGGCACTCCTGGGCGGCTTGACGACGACAGCCGACAGCCACCATGCGGCCCTAAGAAAATGGCCGAAAGCAATGTAACTACCTTGCGTTGAGGAAGACCTCACACACCACGCAGCCGAATCCATGCACATCCCTCGACAGCAAAGGTGGTAAAGAGGGGAAGACGGCAATCCACAAACCTACCGCCCATTCACGCGACAAGCCCAATATATGCCCCACTTGAAAACGCCTTACCTCAGCCTCCTGCCACCAAATCCGCAGACTCTCACTGGGGAAAGGCCCGGAAAAGCGATCCACTCATGAAAGCACAACAATACCGGTACCCACACCCGGATAATGAGCTCTGCGCAGCTCAACACTCGTACTCACCTCACGACCGGGTAATATGACCACACCGACCCCCAGACACTATGCTCTGTAGCGGGCCGTTGGGACCCAGCGGACCCTGGGCGACCTTCAGGGTATATCCCCATGTGCAAGAAGAGCATGCCCAGCAACAGCATCCACAACACGACCTGTCGGCAGCTCCAACTCCTCACGACGGAATACACGAAGGGCACAAGCCACAGAACTCACCGCAGACACCCCCACCAACAGACACTCTGGCGGCACTCACCGCTACACGGACACCTAAGTCAGTAAGGTCACACTCAAACTGGCAATACATAACGGCCGTCACCACCCTGACTTTTGCAAACGATGACCCAACGTGCCGAAATCTGCCTGGTGGTACTCTACTCTGCTTTACTTTATTTTGATTTAATCTACTTTACTTTATCTTATTTGACAGACCACCCTAGCTAAGCTATTTGTTTTCTAAAAACAGCTGTGCACATGTCTGTTATAAATATAAGCTCACTAACTACACACCCAGCTTCTGACCCTAAGTAACCTCGTAGTAAAGAGCTCCAGACTATGCGGTGGCCCCCCTCATAGGCGTGCGCAGCCAATTGCATTAGGGTGTGCACCCTAAAGCACAAACACACGCCACGCGCGTGTGTGTGTATGTCTCTCTCTATGTCTCTCTCTCTCTCTCTCTATATATATATATATATATATATATATATAAACACACACACACACACACTGCTGTGTGTGCTGTTAGTGTGCTGTGTGCTGTTAGTGTTATGTGTGTGTGAGGGTGCGTGTTTGTGACTGTGCTGTTTGTGTGTGAGGGTGTTTGTGTGTGTATGTTTGTCCTGTGAGGGTGCTGTTTGTGTGAGTGTCGTGTATTTGTGAGGGTGCTGTTTGTGTGTGTGTTTGTGAGGGTTAGTGTGCTGTGTGTGAGGGTGTTGTGTTTTTTTTTTAAAGGTGCTGTGTGTGTTTGTGAGGGTGCGGTTAGTGTACTGTGTGTATGTGAGCTGTATGTGTGTAGGTGCTGTATGTGTGTGTGCTGTATGTTTGGAGGGATTTGGCAGATTAGTAAATCCTTGCTGCCATGTGCCATCCCTGGTGGTCCAGTGGAGAGTGAACTCTAGCCTGTGGGGCTAGAGTTAACTCTCACGAGATCTGAGCGTTGCCGCAGCAACGCTCAGATATCGCGAGAGGAACCTGGCGGAGCTTCTGTCTAGAGCTCCCTGGGTCCTCTCCTGCCTCCCTCCATGCTGCTGTGGGCCGGTGAGGTAGATCTTTGGTCTCCCTGCCGGCCCATGGAGGCTTAGAGCAGAGCCGGCACTCAGATAGCGCCGGCTCTGCGTGTGTGTGTGTGTATATATATATACATGCGTACACACACACACACACTCACAGACACACACACACATACACTCACAGACACACACTCACACAGACACACACACTCACATACATTCATAGACACACACTCACAGACACACACAGACACTCACACACACACAGACACACACACTCACTGACACACACACACACAGACACTCACACACACAGACACACTCACACACAGACACACACTCACTCACTCACTGACACACTCACACAGACACACACACACACAGACACACACACACTCACACACAAGAAAAAATTATTATATTTTCATTTAAAACAATGTCTACCCAGCCTCCTACCTGGAGTGCTGGTGGACTTGTCCCTGGGGTCCAGTGGGGGGCGGGCGCCTCTCTGCAGCTCAGCGCGCGGCGAGGGAGCTCTCTGCTGTCTGCTCCCTCTCGCCGCGCGGGCTGTCTGCTGGAGCTGGGAGCCGGAATATGACGTCATATTCCGGCTCCCGGCATCAGCGCGCGGCGAGAGGGAGCAGACAGCAGAGAGCAGAGAGCTCCCTCGCCGCGGCTGAACTGCGGGGCGGGGGGGGGTTATCCATCACCTCTTGCCCCCCCTCCCCCATGACAGGGGCAAGAGGTGAGACAGGGGGGCGCTGAGTGCCTGCAGGAACAGCGTTCCTGCTCAAAAAAAGTGCAGGAACGCTGTTCCTGCAGGACTCAAGCCATAGGCGTGCGCACGGGGATTAGGGTGTGCCCAGGCACACCCGGCACACCCCGTGCGCACGCCTATGGCCCCCCTTAATACAAGCAAAAGGATTCAACAAGTTTAAAAAGTAGAATGTCTAGAATTTACAAAAGGTTAAACGTTAATGTTAAGCATGGATAGCGAGTATAAGTGCACAATGACTAGTATGTGTTTCCATGTATAATGTCTAGAATGCGCAGGAAGCGTAAATGCACATTGCTTAGTAAGCGCTGGAGGTCACCTTGACAAAGATTAACTTGATGTACTCATGTTTTGTTATTACATACCCTCACTTTAAACACAAAAAGTTCCAGTGACACTGTATACCCCACTGTTACAAATGTTATTGGTGTTATAGGGGAGTGGAATGCCTTTGGGGTACCACAAGCATGTCTGTTAAACCTATATGCAAAAAAAAAAAAAAAAAAAAGCAGAAAGAAACGTAGTTCTTGCACTACTATACCTATCATATATATAGCATGATAAATTAGCATGATTAAATAACAAAAAATGTGCTGTTTAATCGCATGCCATATTGTCTTAATGTCTAAGATGAGCCTGCAGGCGCTGATGTGGCACTGCAAGACTAACTGTTACTTGTTCTTACGTGCACAAAGAAAAATAAAGAATTATAAATAAATGGAAAAATAAAGAATGTTAAAAAATAATAATTTTAAAAATTTGTGCACGCAATATCAATGCCATGCCAATGTCATAACATGTCTGAAAATGCAATGTTTGCTTCGCTGTCGTGGTGAGGCAATCTTTACTCTGTATATTAGAAGTTGTCTGGAGTACCAAAAAACATAATCTGCCCAGATCCTATGTTTTAGGACAGATTATTCCTATTTGGCAAAAAATAAGGAAAAAAATAGGTTTGGTAAATAAGATATTTGGCTTTCAAAATTTAGAAATAATAGAACTAAATGTGGAGAGTATATCCCTAAAATTATGGAAAGAAAAAGGAATAAATACTTTGGAGGATCTATTTGAAGGAAATAAAATTAAATCTTATAAAAAGTTAGTTGAGGAATTTAATTTCCCTGACAAAGATATTTTTACTTATTATAGAGTAAAACATTACTTGGAGAAAGTTGAGGTAGTAAAAGAAGGTAAGATGTATGATATTTTAAAAACAATCTTACATCAGAATAAGACAAAGCAATTGTTTTCCAGATGTGTTAGATTGTTGGATTTAATGGATGATTCTGTTCTGCCCACTGCCATTAAAAAATGGAACACTGAATTAAAAATAAATATTGAATTATTTGAATGGCTATGTATGGCACAAAAAATTAACAAATATGTCCACTCCTTTGTATTGATAGAAACACATTTTAAGTTGGTTAATCAATGGTATATGACGCCAACAAAAATAGCTAAATTTGATGTATCAAGGGATATTAAATGTTGGAAATGTAGGGAGGAAAAGGGAAATTATATCCATATGTGGTGGTCATGTAAACAAGTGATTGTTATATGGCGGTGGGCTCAAATTATCATTCATACATTATGTGATGTTAAAATGCCTTTAAAACCTGAAGTAATGTTATTACATTATAAATGGCCAAAATTGAATAAAATAAATCAATTCTTAATTATTCATTGTTTAATGGCATGTAAAATAATAATAGCAAGAAATTGGAAGGGAGATATCCCCTTTAACATAAAATTAATAACAATTCAGTTGGTTTACCAACTAAAAATGGAGAAAGATCATTGCAAACTTTTGAGGGATGATTTGAGCCTATGGGAAAAATTGGAGAAAAAATTATTACAACTGTAAAAGGAATGTCATTTGAAAAAGTTGGAAAAAGTTTGAAGTCTGTAGAACTCCCGTGGGGTGGTGGAAAGTTTTTTTTGTTTTTTTTTGTTTTTTTTTTGTTTGTTTTTGTTTTTTCTTTTCTTTATCTGTTTTTATGTGGATGAATGTATTTTAATTATTCTTTTGTAAAATGTATTTATGGTGGAAAACCTGCTAATAAAAAAAAAAAAAAAAAAAGAGATTAAAAACTGTATTATGGAGACATGAAGCATGCATGCAGGACATGATGGCCACTCTGAAATTAGCTTCCTACAAATGCAGGGACATCCTGATTATATTTAAAAGGACACTGTAGTCACCAGAACAACTACAGCTTATTGTATTTGTTTTGGTGAGCATAATCATTCCCCTCATTGATTTAATACATCTCTATGAGAAGATGCTGATTGGCCAGGACTGTGTTTGACTTGTGCTGGCTCTGTCCCTGATCTGCCTCATTGAAACTATCAGCCAATCCTAAGGGAAAGCATTGTGATTGGCTCAGAACAACACTTTTTAAAAAAAAAAATTACATTTAATAAAAGTCTTTGCTATGGTGATGTTGAGCTAATTGAGATGTAATAGACATTACTGCAGATCCTGACCTGAACCTATGGTAGAAACTGTGATCTATCTGCTTAGAAAGACTGTTGTTACCCATCATGTTTATCCTCCAGAGATTATAATTCGTATAGCTTCAGGGTAAAATCTCAACCTCATCTCTAATATTTGATAAAACTCTCAGAATTCTGTCTTCCCGTCATCTTTCATTTTTATCTCAGCACATTTCTATAAAGACAAAATGTAGTGCAGGACACAACTGCAATAATATCACTTTTCTAAGTATGGTTCCCGCATTCTGGTGTCTTCGCAGATATAAGTAATTGAAGAAAAATATTTTCTGAGGGTTTACTATAAGAAACAATTTACTAAAGGGGTTTGCAGTATTTGTGCTTGCCATGTATAACTGTGAAATATGGCAGTTTTTTTTTTAGCATTATTACACTAGTAAACAATAAAAACTTTAGTGAGTGCTAACCTCTAAAAACTAGTAAACACATAGTAAAATAAAACAAGAAATATAAATAATGGCAGCTTTAATGTATTCTAAAACAAACAGACAGACAAAAACCACCTCAACAATAAACAGAGTTAATCACAGTTAATGTCTATATGATACATATATTGTGATATTTATATAAATGTATATATAGTATGATGTTTCTTGAGGTAAACAAAAGCAGATATGTATATGAAGGTTATAATTATACTCACATTTTATGGAGCTTTTGATTAAACACTGCTCGAAAACAGAAGTCTTGTGCACAATCTGGGTTGTGTAATGAAAATAACTGAATCGTACAAGCAGCATCCACTTCAACAGGATTTGTATAAAAAAAGTCTTTGCTTCCTTTTATTTGCTTCACACATGTGTAAACATATGCAGAAAGTAGGCAGAGGATGGCAACATAGTGAAGTAGTTACTTAAAAGAGTATTTATTGTACAGGGAAAATAAGCTCATATTTAAAATTTTTTAATAAATAATGTAATGTATGCGGTTTTCAGCATGCAGATGGTTGTAGTATATCAGCTCCGAGCTCCTTTTTCTTTTGTAGGAAAGATAACTTTTAATAAAATATATATTTAATATATTGCAAAAATGATTAAGATTTTAGATTTTTTTCCATTATATTTATAATATGATAATAATTTATTTTACAAAATAAGGTATAACTTTGCAAACGTGGTAAATGCAGAATAATACTCAGAATAAGCCCCTGGCCCAAACTATGGAATGCCCCACAGATATAAGTTCTATGATGGAATGGCTGTAACTCTGACTTGTTACACAAAACTTCTTCTCTTCTGAACAACTTTGTGATACGTAGGGTTTTTGTCATTCCTGACTCCTTAAAACACTTCAGCTTACTTTATGTGTGAAGAGTGTGTTCTTTTTTTATTTTACAAAAATTGTAGATTTCAGTAGAAATTGCTGGATACCAGTGTAAATTAACCTTGTAATACCCCCCTGGCTGTGTGTCCTGTTACTCCTTGGCAGCAAGATGCACTATGGACTATGGACTATGGAAGAAGGCAGGTTGGCAAAGGTAAATTTATGCTCTGGGCAATGTTCTGGTGGGAAACCTTGGGTCCTGGCATTTTTGTGGAAGTTACTCTGACAAGTGCCACGTAGCTACAAAATGCTGTTGACCATATACACCCCTTCAATGGTGTTTCCTGATATCAGTGGCTTCTTTCAGCAGGATAATCCATTCTGCCACACTGCAAAAATGTTCAGGAATGGTTTGAGGAACATGACAAAGAGTCTAAAGTGTTGCATTGTACTCCAAATTCCTCAATCAGATCGAGGGGCTGGAGCAACAAATCCGACACACGGAGGCCCACCTTGTAATTTGCAGGACTTAAAGGATCTGCTGCTAATGTCTTGGTGCCAGATACCACAAGACACATTCAGAGGTCTTGTGGAGTCCATGCCTTGACGCATCAGAGCTGTTTTGGCTGTAGGAGGGGCCTACACGATATTAGGCAGGTGGGTTTAATGTTGTGGCTGTTCAGTATACATTAGTTGTATATATCCTAGTTTTCGGTAGTAATGTATTAATTTTCATTTTAAAGTTTTATTAGAGATATATTGTGATATATTGATTACTTAGACAAGGCTTTTGCCATATGTTTATTGTGAATGTATTATCTCTGGCTTTTGTAGAGTTAATTTATGTGTATGGAAGTTCAGAGTAGGGCTTATCACATAAACAGCGGTTTGTATGACATCTATTAAGTCACTAAAAATCATCTTAGAGAGGGGGGCGTGGCTAGCAGCCGAACCGAATGGCAGCACACTAAGACAGCTCCTGGGCTACACAGAGAAAATCGCCAGCAAAGGAGGCACAATCCATCATGGGGAACCACAAAAAGGCTCAACCTAACACCCAGCTCACCGGGAAAATACCGGCAGATAAAACGGGCAGCGTAACCCGTCTATTTAAAGAATATGCCGACTGCGTGTCGGACTCCGGCGATCCCAATATGGCGCTGACGGCGGCAAATACTGACTCATACCCGCCGAGCCCCACAGCATCAGACACATCTCACACTTCCACAGACATGGATATAAGAGAAATCCTGAGAAGTCTCCCATCAAAAACGGACTTAGCACAAATGCTTAGCAGACTAGAAACAACCTTCCAGCATAAAATGGACGGCCTCAGCTCAGAAATAAAACAGATAGGTGCAGGATCTGGAGGATGAGAGGGGATCCCACCAAACCCAAATGCATACCCTATCAGCCAAAATCCAAGCCCATGAGAGACAGCTTTCCATGTTGCAGCGCTCCCTGGATGATATTGACTACAGGGGCAGAAGAAATAACTTGCGCATAATGGGCTTACCTGAAGCCAAGGGGGAAAACCTCTTCACCTTCGTCCTAGACAGGGTGCACCACTCACTAAAACCCAGACTGGGGACGGGAGAGACACCAAGAGATGTCATATTCCTCACTCATTACTATGCACTCAAAGAAGAGATACTAAGAAAATTGAGAGACACCTCCTCCCCAATGCTTTTTCACAGCCATGAAATACAAATTTATCAGGATCTCTCATGGCACAATCTGCAAGCAAGAAGAGCACTAAAGCCTATAACAGATCAACTCCGCACACGCAACCTGAGATACAGATGGGGCTTTCCATTTGCCCTAATAGTCAGCTCCCGTGGATACACTCACACGATTACAACGCACCAAAGCACCAAAGCACTAAACCTAGCAGAAACGTCTATTATGGACTGGTACACACCGGACCCGGCTCTATCAACCTCGTCAGCACAGCAGAGAGCAAGATGGAGATCCTCAGCAAAGAGGCAAAGAACGAATCCCATAGGAAATCCCCACCATCAGGCAACACCAGGGAGGACTAAAACAGACACTCATGGACATTCCCGGATGTTTCATCATACCCTCTTTTTTCCCTGCGAACTTACTTACCACATAAACTGTTCCAGACAACCTACACAAGAGGGACCTTGTACTAACTTGGACATGTGATGACCACATTGAACCAGTCGGGGCCTAACTCTGACACCCCCTGGTAAGGAAAGCCCAGCAAGACCCATCATCCAAGGTCGTATACAATAATCTGTAATCAGGGCCGCCATCAGAAATTTTGGGGCACCTGACAAAGCACAAGGTCTGGGGCCCCCCTCTGTCTCCCCCAGGCCCGCCCACGCCCTACCTAGTCCGCTGACAATGATGCGGGACTGAATGTGGTGTGTATAGTGGAAGTGAATTAGAATGTGTGTAATGGATGTAGTGTTTGTGTGTATTAGATACTGTTTGTGCAATGAATACAGAGTGTGTGTTTGTGTAGCGGATGCAGTGTGTATAGTGAACGCAGAGTGTTTTTGAGTAGTGGATGTAGTGTGTGTACAGTGATGTAGTGTGTGTTTGTGTAGTGGATGTAGTGTTTGTGTGTACTAGATGCAATGTGTTTAGTGGATGTAGTGTGTGTAGTGGATGTAGGGTGTGTATTAGACACAGCGTCTCTGTATAGGTAATGCAGAGTGTTTCAATGTGTGGTGGATGTAGTGTGTGTACTGTGAATACAGGATGTTTGTGTAGTGGATGCTGTGTGTATAGTTAATGCAGAGTGTGTGTCAGTGTAGTGAATGCAGAGTGTGTGTCAGTATAGTAAATGCAGAGTGTGTGCATAGTGTAGTGAATGCAGAGTGTGTGCATAGTGTAGTGAATGCAGAGTGTTTGTTAGTGTGTAATAAATGCAGTGTGTGCTAGTGTAGTGAATGCAGAGTGTGTCAGTGTAATGAATGTAGTGTGTGTGTTAGTGCAGTGAATGCAGAGTGTGTGTTAATGTTTAGTGAATGCAGAGTGTGTGTGTTAGTGTAGATAATGCAGAGAGTGTGTTAGTGTGTAGTGAATGCAGAGTGTGTGTTGTACTAGTGTATGCAGAGTGTGTGTCAGGGTAGTGTATGCACAGTGTGTCGTATTAGTGGATGCAGTGTGTGTGTTGTGTTAGTGGATGCAGTGTGTGTGTCAGTGGAGTGGATGCAGTGTGTGTGTCAGTGAAGTGGATGCAGTGTGTGTGTTGTGCTAGTGGATGTAGTGTGTGTGTCAGTGGAGTGGATGCAGTGTGTGTATTGTGTTAGTAGATGCAGTGTGTGTGTCAGTGGAGTAGAAGCAGTGTGTGTCAGTGGAGTGGATGCAGTGTGTGTGTTGTGTTAGTGTATTCAGAGTGTGTCTCAGTGTAGTCGATGCAGTGTGTGTGTCAGTGTAGTGGATGCAGTGTGTGTGTTGTGTTAGTGAATGCAGTGTGTGTGTCAGTGGAGTGGATGCAGTGTGTGTATTGTGTTAGTGGATGCAGAGTGTGTGTCAGTGTAGTGAATGCAGTGTGTGTGTCAGTGTAGTGGATGCAGTGTGTGTGTCAGTGGAGTGGATGCAGTGTGTGTGTTGTGTTAGTGAATGCAGTGTGTGTGTCAGTGTAGTGGATGCAGTGTGTGTGTTGTGTTAGTGGATGCAGTGTGTGTCAGTGGAGTGGATGCAGTGTGTGTGTCAGTGGAGTGGATGCAGTGTGTGTGTGTCAGTGTAGTGGATGCAGTGTGTGTGTCAGTGTAGTGGATGCAGTGTGTGTGTTGTGTTAGTGGATGCAGTGTGTGTGTCAGTGTAGTGGATGCAGTGTGTGTGTTGTGTTAGTGTATGCAGTGTGTGTATTGTGCTAGTGTATGCAGTGTGTGTGTCAGTGTAGTGGGTGCAGTGTGTGTTGTGTTAGTGTATGCAGTGTGTATGTCAGTGTAGTGTATGCAGTGTGTGTGTCAGTGGAGTGGATGCAGTGTGTGTGTCAGTGGAGTGGATGCAGTGTGTGTGTCAGTGGAGTGGACACGGTGTCCTATGTTGTGTTGAGTGGATGCAGTGTCTGTGTCAGTTAGCCAGTGGATGGGGTGTGTGTGTGTCGGTGGGTGGATGCAGTGTGTGTGTGTGTTGGTGGATGCAGGTGTGTGTGTCGGTGTGGTGAGATACAGTGTGTGTGTGTCAGTGTGGTGGATGCGGTGTGTGTGTTGTGTTAGTGGTTCACAGTGTGTGTGTCAGTGTGCTGGATGCAGTGTGTGTGTTGTGTTGGTGGATTACGGTGTGTGTGTGTCAGTGTGGTGGATGCGGTGTGTGTGTTGAGTGGATGCGGTGTGTGTCAGTGGAGTGGATGCAGTGTGTGTGTCGGTCTGGAGTGGATGCAGTGTGTGTTGTGTTGGTGGATGCAGTGTGTGTGTCAGTGTGGTGGATGCAGTGTGTGTGTGTGTCAGTGTAGTGGATGCAGTATGTGTGTGTTGTGTTAGTGGATGCAGTGTGTGTGTCAGTGGAGTGAATGCAGTGTGTGTGTTGTGTTAGTGGATGCAGTGTGTGTGTCAGTGTAGTGGATGCAGTGTGTGTGTTGTGTTAGTGGATGCAGTGTGTGTGTCAGTGTAGTGGATGCAGTGTGTGTGTTGTGTTAGTGGATGCAGATGTTTGTGTCAGTGGAGTGGATGCAGTGTATGTATTGTGTTAGTGGATGCAGAGTGTGTGTCAGTGTAGTGAATGCAGTGTGTGTGTCAGTGTAGTGGATGCAGTGTGTGTGTGTTGTGTTAGTGGATGCAGTGTGTGTGTCAATGTACTGGATGCAGTGTGTGTGTTGTGTTAGTGGATGCAGTGTGTGTGTCAGTGTAGTGGATGCAGTGTGTGT
>OW240914.1:128249534-128278152 GCA_933207985.1 Pelobates cultripes | reverse complement strand
AAAAAAATCTATGCCAGCCCCATAAGTCATTGCGCCATATATTGTCGCATGTAATATGTAAGGCTATGTCTTGCCACCCTAGATGATTGAGATATATATATATATATATATATATATATATATATATATATATCTTTTTCCAATATAAAATATTGGTCCTTTCAGAGTAAAATGTTTAATTATACAGTAAGCATACTCACATGCAGACACAGACCATCTCACCGACACAAGATGATTGATACACAGCCTCATAGACAAACAATCTCACTGATATACATAAGGTCATTGACATAAAAACACAAGCTCACTCAGTAGCAGGCACACACACAGACAAGCAAGCCCACTCACTAGCAGGCGCGCACACACACACAGCTTAATGTAGTGGCTCTGGTGTCTATAGCCTGTCCCTGCAGGCTTTTCAATGTAAACACTGACTTTTTAGCGAAAAGGCAGTATTTACATTGCTTTCTAGTGACAGACACTCAGACGGTCACTAGAGGTTCTTCCTGTGTCAGTGCAGATTGGCTGAGATCATCAAGCTTGATGATCTCACCTGTAGAGGCAGGGCCAGTCGAGGGGAGACCAGCACGACGTGGGGGGGGGAAAGGTGAGTAAAAACACACATACACATACCATGACAGACACACACACCGTGACACAGACAGAAACACACACACACACCATGACAGACAGACACACCATGACACAGACAGACACACACCATGACAGACACACACCTTAAAAAAGACACACACACCTTGACACACACACACACACACACACCATAACACAGACAGACCGTGACACAGACACACACACACCACGACACAGAGAGACCGTGACACAGACAGACACACACACCATGACATACAGACACACACACCATGACAAACACACACATTACATGACACAGACACACACATTACATGACAGACACACACACACATGACACAGAGACACACACACCATGACACAGACAGACACACACAATGACACAGACACACACCCACACACACCATGACACAGACAGACAGACACACACACACACACACACACATACACTCACACTGACAAACACAATTTCTACCTGTGGGGAGCTCTGATGGCGGCCGCATGGGGGAGCTGGCTCTTCTGGCGGCCGCAGAGGGAGCTCCTTTGGCGGCCACAGGGGGAGCTGGCTGTTCTGTCTCTGCTCCCCCTCCCCAGCGCACTGCTTAATGAGACCGGGGCCGGAATATGACGTCATATTCCGGCCCCGGTTTCATTAAGCGGCGCGCTTGGGAGGGGGAGCAGAGACAGAACAGCCAGCTCCCCTTGCGGCCGCCAAAGGAGCTCCCTCTGCGGCCGCAGGTCAGCCAGCTGCCTGCCCGGCCCCAGGTGCCGACGGCCCACCGGGAAATTTCCCGGTATCCCAGTGGGCCAGTCCAGCCCTCTTGACAAGCAATAGCCCCCAAGTGATATCCCTACGCACTCTAGATAATTTAAAAGTGGAACCCCAGTGGCTACCTATTATTATTCCTCGTTTGTATTCATGCCCAGTGGTATTTCACAAACGCTAGATTAAGTTGCTCATTTGTGCAGCATGTTTACTTTTGTTTACCTCTAGTTTATATCAGCTGTCTTTTGTTAATCTGCGTGGCCCTTTTTCTTTACTACTCATATATTGGCATACTGTGAATACGCATGTTTTCATTACACAAAAAAAAAGTGCAGCACATCTTGACCTTATATGTTTAAATATTGTCATTATACATCTTGTCATATGTCATTACAAAAGCTTAAACTTCCCACTGCATTCTAAAACTAAAGAATTTCAAAAAGTAATATAGATAAATGCAGTTTGGAATCTCTAAAAGTGAATGTGTTAGGGATTAGACATGTGCAATTCGTTTTGTTCTAAATGCAAATTCAGATGAATTTCGTAAATTCGGACATTCGGATGCTCCCGAATGTCCGAATTGCTGAATTTCCGAAGTGCCGAATTTCAGAATACCGAACCGAACCGAATTGCCGTTGTGACGAATTTCGGAATACCAAAGTGCCGAAGTGCTTCGGATTTCTGAAAAGTGGCAAAACAGGAGAGGGTAGGGTTAGGGGTTAGAGTAGGGTTAGTGGTTGGGGTAGAGGTAGGGTTAGGTTTAGGGGTAGGGTTGGTTATTGACTTCCCCATCCCTTTGTAGATATGTTATTGTGATTATTATAATTCCCTGTATGTTTTCTGATATGTTTTGATTAATTGTATTTTTATTGAATTGTCACCTTAAATTACATGTAAGGAGCATATTGGCCAGTCCCAAGAAAAAATAAAGTTTTGTATGTTAATTCCTTTTGGAACTTGTGTCTTGTGTGGATTTTTAGGGATCTCAGTGACAGGACCTGTTTGCTGGCTGCAGGATCCCTTTAGCCCTGGGATAAATTAAAAGAGCAAGGCCTGAGGGCTGGAAGGAGAGCTGCAATGGAATAGGCAGAGAGGACAATACCTGCCTGGAAGGGAAGCTGCAGAGGAATAGGCAGAGGGCACGATACCTGCCTGTATGAAGGGCTGCAGCCGAATAGGCAGAGGGGACGATACCTGCTTGGAAAAAGGGGTGCAGCCTGGTCGGGTGGAAGAAGCGCTTCAGGTTTCCCGGTTCCAACTAGGAAGCAAGCTTGGCGGAGGTACCCAGCTAGGGTACAGGGAGCTCCTTCACACTCTTAATTTGTAAATAGGGGAAGATGTAGCAGGGTGGCAATTTGAAGGTGTTCTGCAGCTGCGGGAAGGTTGACAGTTTTCTCTGAGATAGTGATTTGTCTATGTTTCTGACTCCTGCTTTTGTCCACTTATGTAAGGAGAGACTGCAGCCAACGCTGAGAGGGGAGCTACCAGAAGATAGTATTTCTGTGCACCCACAAGGGGCCAGAAAACAGTCCAATATAGTAAATGTAAACACTGTAGTGGGAAATAATAGTACTATTGTCTTTGTGATACGTTTTAGTGTCTACCAAAGACTCTGAGGAGACCCATGGCCCCCACCGTGCACAAAAAGGGCTTTTGTAATAAAGATTATGGTAGCTTAGCCCTATGTTGGTCCCAAATAAATGTGGTGCATAACGCATAGAGTCTTGCAAAAGGTGACTGGTATAGATATTGGTAATAACCAAGAAATATACAAAATGCGTAGGAGTTGCATTTTGATGGTGCTTATCTTGCCTGCCTAGGATAAATGCAAGGATTGCTACTTAGCCAACTCTTGTTTGCATTCCTGGAAAAGAGGTGTGTGGTGGAGCTTCAGTACTCCGACCAAATACCTCCGCCAAGTCTGCTTCCTTGTAGCTATCAGGAATCCTGGAGCACTTCAGACCCAGTCGCCGAGGCTTAACTGGGATCACTGAGGGCCTTTACCACCCTGGACCAATCACCAGATGACACTTGGTGAAGGTTAAAACAGCAACTAACTTTAATAGATATAGCACACACATTTAAGCCCCAACAGCCGTATTGTGTCTGTCTTCCATCCCCAGAGACGGTGACTACTGTCCCAGGGTGTATGGGTGTTTAAAAATGGACTGACATAGTTAACTTGTGTGGCAGAGCTCCAATGCTTGACAAAGTATCTCTGCCAAAACTGCTCTCCTAGTCCTGCAAAATCGTTGGTGATTAATAGCAGCCCACGCAAACATCAGTCGAGACTTGATGAAAGATGAAACCAAGAACTTTATTAGGGGTTTACACATACTTATATACACAGATCCCCAGCATGGGGTTGTTAACTGAACAATGGTGAGCCCACCTAGGCACCTCTGTGTCTGGGAAATGATGAAATTAAGCACCACTAATTCAATTAACCTCCAGACATATAGGCACCTGACATGAATATCCCTGAAAAACAACTTGAAAACTAATAATAACCCTCAAAAATTTGGTATCTCTAGCTTTGCTTGTCCCAGAGCACCCAACCTGGCAAAATAGCACCCCGATCCCATGTTCGTGGTGGGAATGCCACCCGATAGAAATGTTGCCGGTAGCAGCTTAGAGTCAATCCGAGGAAGAGTACCATGAGGCCAGCCTGAGGTATTGTGCTGTTCTCCCAGAGACTTACCCAGAGGTTTAAGATGACCAGATGGGTCGCTTTCACGGTACTTAAGCTGATCTGCAGAGGGGGGTACGAGCCATAGCCGTGTAATTAAAGTTTTTTTTTTAATATAATGTTTCTTCACAGCTTGATTTTTAAGTATGTAATATAGGAAGTAGTTCACTTAAAGCTGTGCTACCTTTTAAGTCTAGGCATCAGAAATGGATTTAGATGTATAGGTATTTCCTGTGCCTTTGCCTGATTACGTTTATAGTACGATAGCTGGCCATATTCAGACAATAAAAACCACACCGTAGGTAAGGATCTGAGAGAGACACTGTGACGAAGTGCCCTTCGCCACTTGTGCCTGGAGAGGACTAATTACCAGCCTCTTGCCGTATGAGTGGGGCCAAGCAAACATGACCTATTGCTATGAGGACGACGCTTACATCACGGAGGTAAAGAGGCGGCTAGTCGAGTATGGCCCAGACCCTTCAGAAGAGGTGATCATCCGTATCATGGAAGAGTTGGATGAGGAGAACCAAGCAGCACAGGAATGTAAGTTCAGATTGTGGAGACTGGGGCTGGGGACAACCCAGCAGCAACCAAAGGTACCCAAGGTAGCGGATCTCATAGACTGGTCCTGGGAGGAACCCCAACTGGCAGGTGGAGATGGGACCGAGGTCTCTCCACCGGCCCTTCAGGGATGCTGGGCAGCCGGCCCAGATCTCCAGTTGCAGCCAGAGGTACAGAGAGAGGAGACAGGTGGTCCTTATTCCCAAGTCCTGGGGGATCTCATAGACTGGTCCTGGGAGGAACCCCAACTGGCAGGTGGAGATAGGTCTCTCCACCGGCCCTTCAGGGATGCTGGGCAGTTGGCCCAGATCCCCAGCTGCAGCTGGAAGTACCGGGAGTAAGGACAGGCAGTCCTACTCCCCAGCGGCAGTACATCTCACAGGGAGAGTAGACAACTGGTCCCCCTCCCCAGCGGCAGTGTATCCTACAGGGAGTGGAGACAATCGGTCTCCCTCCCCAGCAGCAGTGTGCCTCCCAGGGAGCAGAAGGTGTCGTCTTTCCTCCCCAGCGGCAGTATGTTTTATCGGGAGAGGAGACAACCGGTCTCCCTTCCCAACAGCAACCAGAGGTAACCGAGATAGGGGACCTCATGGGCTGGTCCTTGGAGGACCCCCAAACGGCAGGTGGAGATGGGATCGAGGTCTCTCCACCGGCCCTACAGGGATGCTGGGCAGTCGGCCCAGATCTCCCCTACTGCAGTTGGAGCCCCAGGGAGAGGAGACAACCGGTCTCGCTCCCCAGCGGCAGCAGGAGTACCAGGAGGAGGAGGTAGGCGACCCTCCCCTCCACAGCCAACCCCTAACCCGGTACTGGGTTTAGTGGAGAAGATGTTAGCCTCCACTGACCCCCTTCCAGCAGAAGAGCTGGCATCCGGGCAGAGTGCGGTCAGCCTCTGCCCTCCCTTGCCCTCTTGTTCAAAACCTGAATACCCACCGGCCAATCCAGCAGAAGCGCTGGCATCAGAGCAGAGCGCCGCTGGCCTCTGCCCACTAGTTCCCCTCAGCAGCCTGGGACATACAAGCCAGAGCCAGACACCAGGAATCACCAGGGGCAGTGCTTGTTTGTTGTGGGTGGGCTACTCGACTAACTCAGGTACCACTTGTGCCTGGAGAGCACTAATTACCAGCCTCTTGCCGTATGACTATGGTCCCTGTGAGATTTTGCCAGTTAGAAACACCATTTGGACTTATTGGTGTTTTAAAAGACTGTTTTGGCCCTTTAACTGGTACTGGCACAGTTCTGCAACTTCCAATAACTGTCATATATTCAAACACTGACTGAACTTAACGGTCATTTTGTTTTCCTCTGAGGAGGAGTTGTTTTGCTGCATGAGTGCTGTTGCTTTTGTGTGCTCATTAAACAGACCTGCTTGACCCTTTCTTGAAGCCTTGGCTCATGCTTGGGGGATGGGATAAGTCTGCAGTGCTGATGGTGTCGGTTGGAGTGCTTGGAGTCCTCGGCAAGCACTAGGAGCATCGATTGGCGGAGGTACTCGGTCGGAGTGGCAGCGGGTCAGTCACAGACGCTTAGGGTGAGTATGATGTAGTTTGGAAGCAGTGACAACCGACATCATTAATATTTATCCTTCTAGCCATACCATTTTATACCTGCAATAAGTGGTGTGATTGGCTGAAAGCAGTTATATAACTTTCTCGGCTGATCACAGCTGCCCATTTGTAAGGGTACCTGTTGTTTCTGCCCTGGCAGGACTCCAGCCTGTGGGGCATCTTCCTCATGATGGGGATAATTCCCTCCGCTCATCTCGGCCGTTCAGACGCCAGCCGCGGTAGCTCTGCCCCTTTTTATGACGTGGCGCATGTGCGCCAACGTCATGACGTCAATGACGTCACGGCCTGCCGAAACCTTTGAATTAGAACGTTTTGGGGGGCGGCCATCACTTAAAGAGCCAACATATAAAAAGTACTTGGTATTTGACTTGGCTCTGATTTTGACTATTCTGTTTTCTCCTTCCCTTTGACTCGGCTTGTTATTTGCTTACCTGTCTTCTGGCTCCCTCGACCTTGGCTTGTCCCTGACCATTCTACGGCTGAGATCATCAAGCTTGATGATCTCAGCCAATCCGCACTGACACAGGAAGCACCTCTAGTGACCGTCTGAGTGTCTGTCACTAGGAAGCAATGTAAACACTGCCTTTTCTCTTAAAAGTCAGTGTTTACATTGAAAAGCCTGCAGGGACAGGCTATAGACACCACCACTACATTAAGCTGTGTGTGTGTGCGCGCGCTTGCTTGTGTGTGTGTGTGTGTGTGTGTGCCTGCTACTGAGTGAGCTTGTGTTTTTATGTCAATAACCTTATGTATGAGGCTGTGTATCAATCAGCTTGTCAGTGAGATTCTGTGTATGCATGTGCTTACTGTATAATTAAAAATTTTACTCTGAAAGGACCAATATTTTATATTGGAAAAAGATATATATATATATATAATATTGCCAGAGATAGCACTCCAAGGACTAATATAAAATATAACTTTTATTACCTCCACTAAAACAACACAAGGTCAACGTTTCAGCTTGATCCCCTCAAGCTTTCGTCAGGAGATGTCCTGACGAAAGCTTGAGGGGATCAAGCTGAAACGTTGACCTTGTGTTGTTTTAGTGGAGGTAATAAAAGTTATATTTTATATTAGTCCTTGGAGTGCTATCTCCGGCAATATTTTTTGCATTTTTGGCCGACAAGCACCGGGCATTGAATATTGAATTGGTGGAGTGCAAGATCCGTTTGGTTTTTTATATATATATATATCTCAATCATCTAGGGTTGCAAGACATAGCCTTACATATTACATGCAACAATATATGGCGCAATGACTTATGGGGCTGGCATAGATTTTTTTTTCCAGGGCTGCTTTGGAATCCCCAGTCCGGCCCTGGTGAGGGTTCTGTGTATTTGGGGGTGCTATGTGAGTGAGGGTGATGTATGTTGGGGTGCTGTGTGTATTAGGGTGATGTGTGTGTGCTAGGTTGCTGTGTATGTGTTAGGGTGCTGTGTGTGTTAGGGTGATGTGTCAATGTTAGGGTGATGTGTCAATGTTAGGGTGCTGTGTGTGTGTTATGGTGCTGGGTGAGTGTTAGGGTGCTGGTGTTAGGGTGCTGTGTTAGGGTGCTGTGTGAGTGTTAGGGTGCTGGGTGAGGGTGATGTGTGTGTTTGCAAGGATTGAGTATTGGGGGAGGCAGGTAAATGCCAGTATTAATTTCTTTTTTTTTTATTAGAAAAATAAATACATTATATCCCCCCCTCCATTCTTACCTGTATCCTGGAAGGAGGGGGGTCGTGCTGCTGCCAGCCATCCCTGGTGGTCCTCATGGTAAGTGAACTCTAGCCCTTTGGGGCTAGAGTTCACTCTTGCGAGACCCGGCCGGTTGCCATGGCAACGGTCCGGATCTCGCAAGAGAAACCCGGCGGAGCTGCAAGTTATTGCTCCGTCGGGTCCCCTCTCCAGGCTGGCTGTCTCCCTCCCTCTCTCCCCGCCGGCGGCCGCGTTTGAGAGCATGTGGGCTGGTGAGGGAGAACTTTGATCTCCCCACTGGCACTTCATGGAACACAGCAGGGCCGTCGCTTGGATAGCGCCGGCCCTGCATAAACCAGCTGGATCTCCCCAGCCTCGGTCCGGGGACCAAAAACATACCAAAAACAAAGAGTGGAATAGTGCTAAGTAAGAGGACAGGGAGGCAGCACACCTAAATGGGTAAATCTCTCCTAAAAACCCAATAAGGACAAACAGCAATACAAGACTGTCGGGTGCGCCAGGGGGTAGGGGGTGACGTAATACTAAATAAAAGAACTGAAGTAAAACAGTACGTTTTAAATAAGATGGTATAAAGTCAGTAATACATAAAAGCAAACAAGCCAATAAAGTCCAAAATAAAGTATATAGGTAAGGATAAGTCTATAAGAGTTTGCCTCTATCTCCAGGTAAGTATGTCTTCCAGATAGTTGAGGTCCAGGGACATAAAAGAGAAGAAAAGAGTTCCAATAGTGCAATATGTTTCAAAAGTGTAAAGACTAAAATAAAATCCAAATGGCCTACTCACATGGAATAGAGCTTAAAACCAGCTCTAGTGTGAAGCACTTGCAGTGGTATTATTCCCCCCACTTCAAGGATATGATGGGAGGTATAGGCCAGAGTGTATCTTGTCAGCAGGATATGTGAAAGTAAAAACAAAGGTACAACAGATAGTGCTCTCTGTTTAAAATATATCCAGGGGAAGAAATAAATGAATAATACTCAAAGATAACTTGCTCGGTGTAATCAGCGTAGTTGGTATAATCCCCACCAGGGATGCTTTGTGAGGTCCTCACTGGGGAGATAAAAATTTGATGCCAGGTATAAAAAGGGAAAAGCAAAGGTATATGGTACTAATATTGATAGTAAAAGATACAAAACCTTGTAAAAGAAAATATAAAATGGATTTAATTTTACATTTTCATTGTCTTAATAAAGGTTTTGTTATCTTTTACTACCAATATTAGTACCATATACCTTTGCTTTTTCCTTTTTATACCTGGCATCAAGTTCTTATCTCCCCAGTGAGGACCTCACAAAGCATCCCCGGTGGGGATTATACCACCTACGCTGATACCACTTCTACTTTAACTTGGATCTTTCCCTTTAAAAATATTTCTCCGTGGGGGGCGGGGCCTGACTGCCGAGCAGGCTGGTCGCACCAAGACAGAGCTCCGTGCGAGAACCGGCAAACAAGCGACTTAGCCCTAAAATATCTCACCGAACTCCCTAATCTAACAAACCAGAGTAGCGGTGATATCCCGAGGCTCAATTGGCCAGCTCGCCGGAATTGGAGAAGCAATCTGAAGCGGTTACAGGGTTGCGGCCTACCACCTGGTGCAGGCGCGGGAGAGGCGGCCGACCCCCCCGCCAGCAGCTCCGCGGGAAAACGCTGCGACACTCAAGACCCCGTTCACCCCCCCTGCCGGTGAGGGATATCCCGGCACAATCAACCAAGCGACTGATAAATCTTACCTGATCCACACAAGCTGCAGTGCGGCACAGTCATGGCCAAAATGGCGCCTGCCATACCGACAACGCATGGCTTGCTGGACAACTATGAATAGCGGCTGGACGCACTATTCTGGGATTTCTGGTGGAAACTGTGGCGCAGAGGGGCACCAGCTGAGGGGACAACTGATAAGAAGCGGCACTCACCCTCCAAGAGCATGAAACCCGATCAGCCCCCAAACCACAGAAGCCAGGGAGAAAGAGCCACAGACTACTCGAAGTCATCCACTGCTCAATACGGCCCTCCTAGAACGAGAGATCGACGTATGGGAGAACCAGGAGGCTTGCACCCAAAGGGAACGGCTAAAACCATCAAGCAGCCGCGAGTCAAGAGCAGGCACCCACACGAAACTTACAGCAAAGCTACAGGGGCCTCTAGGCACCTCATCACATGGAGTACCAAGCTACAACACCCCGCAGGTGCAAACGGACTATCCACAGGCCTCAGCCATCTACTGACTGGTCGACTCTCACCCTGGCAGGAAAATTCACACAACACCACTTCTGGGGACGCCATCTTACCGACAGTGGGAGTGGGCTGAGAGACTCTAGAGGAACTGAAGTGAACTGTCTGGTACCTGCTAATATACCTACAATTAGACAGCCAGGCACAGTTAATTTTCACAGTATATTATCGTTAATGTTTATGATTTCAGCCTCACGGACACTCCTAAGTCACACACCTTAGCTGACAGCACAAGTCACCCTGCCCCAATACTCAGACACCAGGGTTTATAAGCCTGAATACCCTTAGCCCCACAGTCGCTGACTGGAGCTGACTATTGCGCACCTCTTTACTGCCTACTAACATACTTAAAACAGTCATGTACGGACCATCAACTGACTTACTTAGTAATCCTTAGGAAAGAATCCTGTTTACGTTATATTTAAGCGTGGCTATAATGACATGTAAAGCCTCAGACAAAGCAAGCTCCTCACGAAGTGTGCATCACCTATTTGTTGACCTTAGCATGTAGTCCCTAGACACACATACCTTGGTCTAATCCATAATGACCCCCTGTTATACCATTTATTACATGTACTATTCCAGCATAGGTTAAGTTCCACAGTTAAGCCTTGTACTGCATAAACGCTTATGTCTCAAATCATTTAATCGTTTTCACCTAGCTAACTAGACAGGGCGAATTACTGTTAAACAAGAAGGGAAACCCCTGTTAACCTCTGATCAGACCGCTGCCACGTAGTCACTGTTACCAATGCCCCACTACTCGGCAGCTTAGTAATCAGGGACACTTACAGTCCCGGTGTACTGTAAGCTTAACTTTTAAGCCTTGTCAAGCAACGCATTACATAAGCGGGTTAATTAATACACAAACGTTGACATCTCGACTCGTTATTCCTTATTATTTCAAAAATTATATGCAAATCCAACATGCCACAACACTGTTATATTATGTGCATGAAAATTGAGCCTGCTGATGCCGTTGTGGCGATACAGGCACTGTTGTAACTACCTGCATATCAAAAATAAAGAATTTTAAAAAAAATGCACTAGAGCGGAAATAATGATAAAATCCCACTTAACACCACCCACACTCAACCATAATAATACAAATATTACTATTTTGACCCTGCCACCAGCATGACAATTTATAAATGGGTTGCCTTGGTCTCCCAGGTAACTTAATACTAAAAACCCACCACATACAACTTAGCACAATACCTATGCAATTACAAAACATGAATTAGTCTCTTAAAGTAACGTGATTCTTAACCAGACAAAGGCAGAACTTAATAAAGGAATATGTATTCTGAGCAAAAAATAGTCACAGTGCATACAAAAAATAGATGATAAACATTTATTTACATAAATTTACGATGAGAGAAACACTAATTAATTAAGATAAGAAGAGATAAACACAACCGAAAAAAAATAGAGAGGGGGAGGCTGGTAGAAAGGAAAGGAAAAAATAGAGTAAAATTGGGGACACTTAAGATAAGATTTACAGAAAATTTAATAAAGTAACACTGATTATAAGATATACGATTAGCACATAGGGTTTTGTGAATCAAACTAAGGGAAGAACAAGGAAGAAAGAGAAAAGAAAGGAAAAGAAAAGATAAAAAGAGAATTCATTTTGTGTGTGTGATTATTAAGTGGCATCACCTCATTCCGGACACACCTACTTAGTGTCTAAAATTAAAGACACAGTAAAGACTGATTCTCAAGTGGAGAATTTACAGTCTTTTGTGCTACAAGTTTTTAAATATATGTTTTTTTTTGGTATATGTATGTTTTTGCAACAATGAGGGAAGATATTAGAGATTATGAGGTAGAGAAGGATGCAAAAAGTTCCTGCTTATCTCACATGCTTCTGATAAAGACAAAAAAAAATGTGGAGTAGCTATAGTATTTGGAGAAAAAATTAAGGTAGAAATTATTCATCAAGTACAGGATGTTAAAGGTAGATTTATGGTCATAATATGTAAAATTAACTCCATTTTATTAACACTCTGTAATGTGTGTCTTCCAAATTATTCACCAGTCTCTTACCTAAGAACGGTATTAGAAAAAATAGAAGAAATTAAAGTGGGAAATTTAATACTGGCTGGAGACTTTAATGCAGTTTTAGATCCACAAATAGACAAAAAATTAATGAAAGGAAATAAATTAAATCAAATAGTGGTGAAACAAGCTAAAGCTTTAAAGAAAATCAAAGACAAATTCAATTTGTTACATATTTGGATAATTCATAACCCCAGCAAAATGGACTATACGCATTTCTCTAAAGTCCATTACTCTTACTCAAGATTGGACATGATCTGGACAGATCCAAGTCTTATTGATATGATTAAAAAAATAGATATTAATGAAATAGTGTGGACGGATCATAATGGAGTCTCGTGTGAAATAGGTGTCTGTAAACTTGAGAGGGAAGCATAAAACTGGCGTTTAAATGATACTTTGCTTGGTTCCGAATTAAATAAAACCTATATAAAAAAATAATATAAAAAATTATTTTCAAGAAAATAATATAGAAATTATTGACCCAGCCTTTAAGGCTGTAATAAGAGGTCATTTTATCAAGCTCCAAAGCCAGGTCAATAAAAAGACTACCTTATCCTACTTATATACTCAACTAAGAAATTTGACTCAAACAAATAAACAATCTCCGTCTCCCGAAAAAATATTAGTAATGAAAGAAAATATAAAGCAAAAACTCATGGAAAGAACTGCTAGAAGTATGGATAGATTAAAATTAAAATATTATTCTAAAGGCAATAGAGCTGGTAAAATGTTATCCCAAAAACTTAGAAAACAAAAGGGACAGAACAGAGCGGAAAAATTAATAAATAATGGAAATATAGTAACAACTCCCAAAGAAATAGGACAACAATTCAATACATTTTATAGTAACTTATATAACATACCTCAAACCCCAACAGTTGAAAACATTGAAAAATATATTGAAAGCATAAACAAATTCCAGTTAACAAAAGCAAAAAATGGGGGGATGGGTTTGCACCAATATATACAATAAATGATAATATCAAGTCCAATAGGATCTATGTTGTTGTCTCCAAAGTTCTACTTGTTGCGATATCCAGAGGATGTCAGTGACATAAAGGATGATCCAAAGTAGTAAAAATAGAAGAGGTCTTACTTACAGTTGACAGAGCTTAAACCAGCTCTGGTGTGAATGGCTTACAGTGGTATTATCCCCGCTTGCAGGATATACGGCAAGTGTCCTCTTCTATGTAGTGGCAGGTGACCAAGTTGGAAATAAAAATGGAAACAGTATATAGGGCAGGCTAACTGCTCTATGTAACAGCGTAGGTGGTATAATCCCCACCTAGGATTCTTTGGAGTATAGTACCCAGGAGATAAAAATAATAATAAAAAATATATAGTATAAAATATATAAAAGGCCAGGTAATAGTAAAAGATGATGGTATAAACGTAAAAAATGACCAAAATCTTTTTTATTAACAGTATATAAAAACAGTAAAAGTATCCAAACGCGTTTCGCCAGTATAAGGCTTTATCAATGGATAACCACCAGTGGTTATCCATTGATAAAGCCTTATACTGGCGAAACGCGTTTGGATACTTTTACTGTTTTTATATACTGTTAATAAAAAGATTTTGGTCATTTTTTACATTTCTTTAGAGCCCCCACCCACCGCTCAGGGGTGGGGGCCAGGGGGGAGGACATTAGGTCCCCCCCTTTTAGTATTAGGGCCCCCACACACTGCTCAGGGGTGTGGGCCAGGGGGGAGGACATTAGGTTCCCCCCCTTATTTTACTGTAGGGCCCCCACCTGCCGTTCAGGGGTGGGGGCCAGGGGGGTTAGAAGCCCCCACTCGTGCAGCGCGCGCAGCATTGCTCATGCCCCTACTGGCGGTATAGCGAGTAGGGGCATAATTTACTAATACTAAGTAATCTTTACTTAGTATTAGTAAATTTGGCTGAAAGACCAATTTAGGTCATTCAGCCTATTAGTAGATAGCTCCCTAATACCATGGGAATTAGGGAGTTATCTACTTATTCATTCCTGTAATTACACTGACTGGCTAAGTAACTTACATTTTAAATGAATGTATGTTACTTGATAGTTGTAAGTGTTGCAAATGCTTACAGCTGAATCCTGGCTATGTTTGTATACTTTTTATTAAAATTGTATACAGTGTAACATTCTTCATTCTTCCACTGGGTTAGTATAATAGTTCTTAGGCAATACTGTGCTTCGGAACTTCGACACTTTGGAAATTCGGAACTTCGACCATTCAGCAATTCATCTATTCGGACATTCAGAAGTACCCGAATGTCCGAATTGCCCAAAATTCGTCCAAATTCACATGCGGACCGAAACGAATTGCGCATGTCTACTAATGATCATTAACATATCAAAGAAATTAACTCATCAACTAAGAGGTACAGACCATATGGTTAAAGTCAGTTAGTTTACATTGGAACTAGACATCCAGGCATCTCAAGTGTAGAGTTTCACACCTGGCAGAGCCTTTGATTAATCAAAAGATCAATCCATATTATAAACCATCTAAACCCCTTTCACATTCCTATACTGGTGACAGTGACTGAGGGAGGGGGTGACAGAGTGACCAGGGGAGGGCTGGCAGCCTCAGACCTGGGGGAAAATCCAGTCAAGTGGCCCATTGCACCCCCGAACCAGCTCACCATCCATGCCCACCTTGGTGGAATGATGAAGAAGGTGCAGCTGTCAGAGATGAAGCAGAATACAAATCCTCAGTCTATGAATTAATAGAATGCACAAAGTGTGTACAATTTACCTTTATGATGCAATATGTATATGTAAAAAATAAAATGTAATGCAAACTTTGTCAGAAATTGGTTATGAAACAGCGTAGTGAAAAGACTCAAAATGCCCCATACAAAATAGTGTAAGTTGTCCACTTTTGCAAATGTTATCCCAAGAGTGGGTAGTGTGCAGTGGAGTGGGATGTTATATAGTTCAATATAAACCAACTAATGAAAACTGAACATTTGAAAACTGAAACAGGCATGTCTGTAATTTAAATGGATACTCTAAGTGTCAAAACACTTTAGCTTAAAGGAACACTAAACAATAAAGAATTGTATTGAAGGGGTCTGAGTGCAGTGGTTCTTTCACATAAGCCTGCAATGTAAAACATTGCAGCTTTTACTTTTTAATTATTTTAAAGAAATTGCAATATTTATATTGCAGGGTAAAATCCACCTCTATTAGTTATCTACTGGACAGGCACTACAGGGACTTCCTCCTCCAGATCATGTAAAACTATGTCTCAAAATTAAATGGTGCTGAAAACAGCATTTGATTGGAGGAGTGGAGAATGTGGCTGTGCATGCCTAGTCCAAACCATTGCTGCTCTATGAAAAGCAAAAGATTGGAGGATAATGCCCGTGATGTCAACATGAATGCGGACACCACCAGAGACGTAGGCTGCAGCACAGGTATCCCAGTGTTGGAAAGGAGGCGAGTAATCTCTTTCACATTTCTACTTTAAGCTGCAAACGGTGGTGGACAGAGAGCAACCTATATTCCCAAACTAATTTTTTTGTTGTTTTTTTTGGGGGGGGGAACTATAGGTTCCCTTTAAAATAGGTTAGTCCAAACAAAAATAGTTACTACATCCAAAACAGTGTTTTGTTGTTTAATAACACTTGTGGGAAAGGTCCTCTCCCCCTAATCATTTTTTATTTTTAAAGGCACAACATATCCGATTCCATACTGCAGCACGATCATCCTTAGTTGATGTCATTCCCCCTTGCTGAACTGGGAGGGATATCCCAAAGGCCAGGCTCAGGGAGAACCTGAGCAGCATGTTCCTTTAAGCCCTGCACCATTGGCTTAGCTCAGGCAGAGAGCTTCTGGCTGTTAAAAAGGCAGGGACCTGTGCCTGGCAGACCCCAGAGTAAGAAGTCAGAGAATTAAATGATTTGGCTATTTCCACTGGGGGTGCCAGGTCACTCATGGCACCTTAACCACTACTGTGTGCTCCTCTGTTCCTTTAAATGAAAACTGTCGGAATGCAAATAGTTAAATATGCGGATGGGTTTACATTCTACATTTATATACTTTTGTGTAGTAGTTTTGGATTATGTGACCGCTATTAAAGTTATAGTCCTATAATGCCAAATGTTTAGTTTTAGTATTGGATTTCACTCCTTTTTCAAGTTTGTCCTATAGCTTCCATAAATCAAAAGACATAGCACACATCAACATTTCTCCACACTTGTGTTCAACGGAGGGGAGCAGCATATTCTCAGTATCATGAAGAAATTTGGGCAAACAAGTCGTAAGATGACTTTAATCGGTACCAGCCAAAAGACATTTCAACTCCATCCGGGAGTGTTATTCAAGTCAGTCAGTCTGACTTGATAAAGACTCTAGGATGAAGTAGAAACTTTTTTTTATCCTTTTGATTTGTTTTCTTTAAAAACTGTCTTGTGCATAGAAGTGACAGGTCCTATTTGAGGAGACATATACCTGCTCAGTATTCACATGTACTTTCTCTCCTTCCTAAACATGCAGTCACTGGAAACACATCAATATAAAGTCAAACATGTAACTGCTTTGACCCATTAATTTATTTTACAAATATCATTATTCTTATTCATTTTATTACAATTCCAAAAATGACAGCCCTGAATCATTTTTCCTCGCACCCCACAACTTACAAAATAACATATCACACAAGAGGGGACACTTATGTTTTGTTTGTTTTTTTAATTGTGACATTAGCAGATGTGTGCATTAAACTTCATGGAATGAGCCAAGGGAACCTATCTTAGTGTTTTCTCAATTTTGGCTATTAATATTATGTTTTAAAACTATCAGTGCATATATGTACATGGCAGTGGGTGTACAACCAGTGGCATGAAACCCACATTCCACTTTGAGGTTCTTTTCCCCCCTGAAAGCTCTCTCATTCCATAAAAAGAGGGTAAGATGTGGCTGGCAGTTATGGAATATGTAGTCTAATAATAGATCGAATCTGACATTTCCTGCGAAGAATAGCAAAAACTACATCCCAACAGCCACATAATGAAACTAAGCTTTTAGTCTGCATGTTTCTTAATAATCTCAAACAATAATCAATTATAATTCTGTAGAACTAGTACTGAACACTGTCTGCGTGTATAGACATTCTGAGACAAATTCACATTAAAGGGACACTCCAGACATTAAAGGTGTAGTAATGCAAGGAAACAGCATCACACAGAAAGGAAATTAAAAAAAAAAAATTCTCAAACCCAAATTTTGTGTGTATAATATATGTCACCTGCATTTAAGCTCTAACCATCAGGAACCAACACGTTACATTTCCTAGACACCCCTACTATTCATTTTCAAGCTGTACAGGAGCTTGGACAAGCAGGAGCTTGGACAAGCAGGAACACAGTGCTAGCTAGAGGGTGAATTAAAAAACAAAACAAACATACTTTTCAAAGTTTGTTGGTTTTAGTTCACTCACATGAGTGCAGTTTCCATACAGCAGGATCTGGCCTATTTTAATTCAGCAGGATTTATGGAACATTTGTAACTTTCTAACAGATTGCAATGAAATGAGTTGGATTAGCGGAGGCATTTAAATATTCCCTGACGGATAAATAGATTTGTTATACGTACATTATTTATGCATATTAAAATGGATAGTAAATCCACCCTGGACTGTCCCTTTAAAGTGATGTTAAAATTTAAACAACTGATTCATTCACAGAAGCAAAAGTAAAATATATAGTGTTGTAGCACAAGCAGTGTTAAACCAGTATGCAGGAACACTATAGTGTCAGGAATATGAACATACTATAGTGCCTGTGTGGAGGTTTAAAGCCCCAGCCACCCCTTAGATCAGCCTGAAAAAGTGATTTTACTTACCACTGCCTCTGTTGCTGAGATTGTCAATTTTGATGATCTCAGCCAATCCAATGCTCAAGGGAAAGCAATGAGAGGCTGTTGTGAATGCGCATCAAAACGCTGCATTGCACAAAGCTTCTCTTCATAGAGATGCATTGAATCAACGCATCGCTATAAAGAATGTTCAGCACCTCCATGCACAGCATGGAGACGCTGAACCCCTGTGCTGAACCCCTGTGCTGCACACAAAGCATCTCTACTGGATGTCTGAGTGACTTCCACTAAAGTGGTTACTAGAAATCAATATAAATGGCCTCTGAAAAGGCGGCATTTATATTGAAAAGCCTGCAGGGACAGTCTATATACGCCAGAATCACTACATTAAGCTGTAGTTGTTCTAGTGACTATAGTGTTCCTTTAAGTTTTATTAAGCTCCACCCCTTACACGCCGATTTGTGCGGTTAGCACCCCACAGTGTCAGCCGTCAGACAGTGAAGGTCTTATACCATTGTACACACTATCCCAATCAGGTTACAATAGTAAATTGGGGTAGACTGTGTGGATTGTGCCCACTCAAGAGAAAATGTGTATGTAGAAAAATACATACCGTTTTATCTAATAAAGTAAAATTATGCTCTTAAACAGTAAATGAAAATTGAAGTAAACACATAGGTTAAAGCCATTATCTAATATCCCTAAATAAAAAAATTTAGCCTAACAGTAAGGCTTAATCTAGAACTAATTCTGTACTAGTTTTATCGTAGAGTTAAAAATATCCAGTGTACATTTTGTGCATGCACACTTGTCATGGGAAAGAAAAATAACCTACTTTTCTAAAGCATTTTCTGCAATGCTTGTGCCAGGGCAACTGCATCCCAACAGCTCTTCTTGAAATGCAAGATGAAGATCAACCAGTGCTGAACTTAAGAGTTACTGAAAACAGCATTTACTCTCTGCACATCTCATCTATGCATTGTGTAATACAGGGGATTCCCACGGTGTAAGCAGAAAATCCATCTATAGTGAAAGGTTTAACTCAGTGGTTCCAAGTGGATTTGTCAGGGATTCATTTTGAAATATTTTATGAAAAATTAGCTTAGTGATCCATTCTTCATCTATCTCTGTAATTAACTTTAAAATACATGTTACACACCCTAATAACACTGTTAGTATCAATAGGGAAAAACAATGTTAATAGACAAGTTACTGTGGGCAGCTGCCCAGGCCTGATGTGCATGTTAAAACCAATAGTGACTCGCTAAAATGACAAGGGGGCCCAGTCCAGGAATAAAGAACTATTGTGTTAGGTTCTGAGAAAGTAACAGATAGAAGACAGAAACACATAACATAGAAACTAAAAAGTGAAATACATTTACCACATTTTTACTGCAAACATGAATACCTTCTCCTTGCTGGCTTTGCACTTAACTAGTAATAGTAACAAAAGGGTACAGTTCTTATACAGGAAATAGCAGTGAACATCATAACTAGCTTCTCTGTATGAAAGGCTACAGCCAGGAAAGAGGTCAAACTGACTTTACTGGTTATCAACCGTTACTTTGTAGTGTAGTTGAAGTAGTTCTTTTTGCTACAAATCCAGTGTGTGATACTCTTAAGATCCTGGCACCTTTAGACAAGCAGCTTTTCTATACATAGACACAGGAGTAGGACATTCTGTTTGGCTGTGAAGTATTAAAAATTTGTTTTGTAAAGATATTCACACTCTCAACGTCCATGTGGTTGCAGATTGAGATCAAACTTTGTTGCGAAGAATGCACTGTTGGTAGTCTCAGGGCCAATGAAGATGGTAGTGGGCTTTGTTCAGTGTGAACCAAAACTCTTGGCGTGGATAAACTGGAAGTTACAGCAACCCTTTTGGTATCAGTCCATCCCGTAGCTGAGAATAGCCAACCTTTACCCCTATCCATCCCTTATTCTGACAACCACCAGCAGATAAATGGTAAACTGTGGGAGGATTAATTTGGTAAAAATTGAGGCGACACCTGAGTGATCTCTGCTAGTATTGCATTGCTTCCCCCCCCGCCGGTTCGTGACGTGCCTGCATGGAAAGAATCTCATCAGCATGTCTGTGAGTAGGTATGAAGTCTGTTTCCTTTTCTGATTGTCTAGGGTATGGGGAATTGTATGTGTAAGAGAAAAAAGGCCATATTTAAGGAAATCTGTATGTAAAGAAGAGTGGAGTTTGGGAAAGATCAATAATTAAATCTATGGAGGCAGACTGGGTATGTATGTGGATGTAGAATCTTCACACCAGTTTCTTGGCCTCGAAGAAGCTCTTGAGATGTCTCATTTGCCAGATGCCGGTAAGGATAAGTATAAGAGTCTGGGCAACGGACCACCACAGTACGCGCTGGTTTGTACTCTCGCTGGTCAGACGGAATCTCTCCTCACGGTACTGAAAAGGTTGCATATAAGTTTAAGTGAGTAATATATATTTTCACTTCTGTCACAACTCAGCATTCACTTTCTTACGACTTAAAACACTAAATAAAAATAATGATGCGATCATAATATTTATTTTTATTTCTTAGACACCTCCACCCTCCCCCAAGAAACCAACAAAAAACAAATACAAACAATATCACAAACATGTTTCCAATATTTTAAATTTTATTTTAGAGACTCCCCTCAGATCTGCAGTGCCAAGGTTAGCCATCACTGCTTCTAGTGTAGTCTTCCCTCTTATGCCCTTGCAGTCGGTAAAATCCTGCATTTTATTATTCATCTTCTAAACCACTGCTACTGACATATCTTACCACTAATAGATTTTCCCTAATTTTTGTTTAATGCACATACACCACAGATGCCCCAATATCTGTCCCTTGCACCAGCAATAGATTTCCGTGAAGGTGAATGGTTATGATACTGCACATTCAGCTGCCCTGCCCACTTTCCTCCATATGCTCTGCAGATTCTCATATTCAGAAGATTTTTCATCTTCCCAACTCACCCTTTGGTAGTTCTGCTCCTTTTGTATTTGCTCCACTTGATCGAGAAGTTGTCTAACTCGGAGCTGCAGCTCTGTCAGTTTGTCCTTTGCAGCTATCTCTGGGTAGTTGTTTGTGTGCTCTCCAATTTGGATATCTAAATGGACCCTCTTGCAAGAATGAAAGGTAAAAATTTGATTAGAAGTCAAAGAGTATAGCAATATGCTAATGTTCCACTATTTTCATGGGAACTCAGAAATACATCTCAACAAGCAAACTGTGCTTTCTCTCTGTGTAAATCGTGTGAAAAGTGGTAAGGAACTTAAAAATTACACTTTGCATGAACTAAGCAATATACACAGATGCGGCCTTTTTTTACTTGGTCTGTCAAGATTAAATAGTTGTCACTTAAAGGACCACTATAGTGCCAGGAAAACAAACTAGTTTTCCCAGCACTATATGGTCTTTAGGTCCCACCCCCCACCCTCATGCTGGGCTCTAGAATGAGGAAGGGGTTAAACACTTACTTTTCTCCAGCGCCACTCCCTCGGTGCTGGGACCTCTCCTCCCTCTCCCGCTGAATGCGCATGCGCGGCAAGAGCCGCGCACGCAGTCAGTCCATAGGAAAGCATTCTCGCGGAAGCGCCTCTAGCGGCGGTCAATGATTTTCATGCTGCGTAGAGATACCTCCAGTGGCAGTCACTCAGACGGCCACTAGAGGTGCTTCTGGGTCGGTGCTGCACAATGTGCAGCACTAATGTTAAGCATCTCCACACTCTGCATGAAGACGCTTATTTTTCCCCATAGAGATGCATGGATTCAGAGTTTGGCTCCACCTCCTTAGTTGAGATCATCAGAATTGATGATCTCGGCCAGTTCTAATATTTTCCTATGGAAAAACATTGATTTGTTTGAGATTGTCATTTCTGATTATCTCCGCCAAGGAGGCTGATCGGGGGTGAGGCCAGAGCTGGCAGACTCGCACAGTGCTGGAATAAAAGGTGAGTTTTGAGGGGGTTTAGGGTGGCTGGCCATCTAAATAATGTTTTTAACACCATAGGGTCAGGAATACACATTTGTATTCCTGACTCTATAGTGTTCCTGTAAGTGATATTTTTAGTGAACACTGGAATATTACAACTCCGATACACAAGACCAAAATCAGGTGTTTGTTTACACACTTACTTCTAACTATGTAACAAATTATATCCTTTTGCCAGATAAAATCCAAACTGAGGAGCAGCTAAAGGAGTAGAATACAATCTTATTGGACTGCTCCTTTCTATTAATGGGTTTTCTGGTGAAACTTGAATCTACAAACTTTGAGGAGACCAACAACAAACTACAAAACGAGATCACTCAAATTAAAAACTACAATTCAGATAGCTTATATGTCCCTATGGAAAGTACAAAAACAAAAACAAAAAAAAAAACATTGAGAACTTTAGACATTACTTAAAAGTTAAAAAGCACAATAAGTTCCAATGAGACTTTAAGGATTTCAAAGATGGGGAGATCTTTAGACAAAAAAGAAAATATAGCAGATGTCAGAATAGCAAGAGGTTTTACGTCGAGCGGAACTGAATGGTCAGATCAAGACGTAGGTCACCCCCAAAAGAAGTACTGACCATAACAGAGAGACTATAGTTCCTAAACATATTTAAACAGAAGCATTCTGAATGGCACACAAAAAGCAGTATCTTTTTGGGATATACCTATCCCATTAGATACTAATAACCCCTCTACTTTGTCTACTGCTTCATCCACCACTTTTTTAGAACAGGAACCCCCTGTCCCACCCACAAGGTTGGGTGACTGAGGGACAGAGACCGGTGGGCATACAAGTTACTAGGACGAACACAGAGAACCTGGCCTCTAATAGGATAATCAATGTATCCGATTCCCTCTACAATCCCACCATATTACCCTTAAGGACCAAACTTCTGGAATAAAAGGGAATCATAACATGTCACACATGTCATGTGTCCTTAAGGAGTTAAGCAGAGAATTAGCCTTTGTACCGACTCCAACTTGCAACAATTTCAATAGGTCCAAAGACATCAATTTATTTGGCAGAAATGCATTAAACATCACGCATACGAAAAAGAACAGTTGGCTAATGAATTAGGCCTCACTACACAAGATTATGAGCTTGTACAACTACTGACTGGTCTACAGAACGAACAAGATCTTAAAAAAAAAACCCTTAACTAATTTCAAATCATTAAGTTGGTTTACCCTGAATTTTAAAGACACTCCCCACAAAGACCTATTTGTTCAAATGTCTTTGAACAAATACAACATATGCCCCCTTGTCTAGCAATTTGACCTTCAAGGAACGTCAAGAACTTAAAGAATTAAAACACCTGGAGAATGTAATCATAAAATTCCTGTTATCACACAAAAATCCAACTATTTCCATGTTTTACAGTCTACCTAAGATACACAAGAATATTAGAGCTCCCCCTGGGAACACCGATAGTATCTGGAAATAATTGTTTAACAGAACATCTAAACAAATTCGTAGACAAGATTTTATATCCCATTGTACAAACCTTACCTTCTTATCTTCAGGATACCAAAGCAACGTTGCTCGCATTACAAGATATGAAAGTTTCACCAGACACCTTGCTGGCTAGCCTTGATGTAGTTTCCCTCTACACTAATATACCACATGAGGCAGGTATATGAGCTTGTAAGTTCTTTTTGAATACCACTACATTTGATGATCCCCCCAAAAAACTTAATCCTTGCTATTTTACATTTCATACTTACTCATAATTACTTCATGTTCAATGGCAAATACTATTTACAGATCTCCGGCACTGCCATGGGTACAGCTTGTGACCCTACATGCGCAAATTTGTTTGGGATGGTGTAATGGTATTTATTAATTAATGACTTTTTGTCATAAAAAAAAAGCATAATGAGCTTAATGCTTTAGACGCACCACTAGATGTCAGTAAAGCATATTTAGTGTAATGCTTTGGGGGCACCATTAGGGGGAGTGTGTAGGAAGACCTGTGCTTCTGGCAGTGACATCACAGGCCAGCCTACTTACACTGAATAAAAACCCAGATGTGAGGAGAAGCTAGCTCTCTGTTTGCCTGTACCTGACTGATCCAGCTCTGACTTAACCCCAGCCAAAGGGCTGGGGTCTTGTAAGTAGCAACCTTTTGTAAGTAATATGTTGTTTGTTTTGTATTATCAGAATTGTAGTAAATTGACATTCTGCTAGCATCTGTTTATTTGTTATAGTTATATTAAATATACATTTAATATTACAATGTTTTGTGTATTTTCTATCCACATATTCGACCATAATACCATGAATTATAAAAATATTAATGTTGTTCCGTATTGCTTAATTATTATGTATTAAGAGATTAATATTCATTTTTAGGTCACGACCACAACATTTGGCGTAGTCGGCAGGATTATGCTTGAATATTGGGGAAAATATAAATGTTATGCATTTTGCTTAAATCATACTGTAAATTGTCTGTCTGTATACAAATGAATAAATGAATGATGATTTGGTTTTAATGGAATGAATGCAGATAGCAGATAGGGATTAGATATTTGTTTTTAAGGTATCTCTTGTTGTAGAACATAGTGATGAATTATTGTGTTGCTTGTTACGTTTTACCAACCTTTGGTCATTTTTATATATAAAACAAAAAACTATTTTACTTTTTGTCTGACCATGTGGATTTTAATCCACCATTGACCACATTGTGTGAATGAGTTGAGGCCTAGTTTCATTGTTTGCTTTCATTTGCATAGGAAAAGACTTTTCACTAAACTAGTTCACCAGGTTTTATTGCTAAATTTGACCCTGTTTGTGTACTAATTTACATTTGTTTGGTATTCATGGATTTGTCTAGTTGAAAAGAGATTTGGACAAAATGTATTAAATTAGTAGTTAAGAAAAAGATACGTTTAGTAAAGCAGATTCAGTGAATAATAGATTTATGTGTGCGTATACACAGAATATTAGTATAAATATATATGATTTTGACTCATGAAGGAGAGACCACCTTTTTAACAGCTGTGTGACCATGCTTTTCAGCTACAGCTGGGGGAGAATTTGTCCTTGTTGGGGGTGGGTAGTCTTGCCTGTATGAGAAAAAATAAACTGCATTGTTTTGTAAATGTAATTGCCTAAACTAATCAATTTGTGGAGTGTTTTTCAGCTTTATTATCCAGGACTAAGGAATTACTGGACATATGCAGGAACTGGTAACAAATGAACTGAAAAATGGTAAAATAATTCCTTTGTCCTATTTAGTCTGAATATTTTAACAAGTTAGCATTTTTAACAAAGTAAGTGTAGGGGCTCAGATTAAGATTTATATTATTTTAGAAGCCATCTATAACTGATTTTAATATTTCCATGCTTTGAATTAGGGTGTATCTGCCTAGCGGGTGAACCTCCATAACGTGGGCTGTGATTTTAGTTACAGTAGCGGGTGGGGAACCTGAGCTAGGGGGTATTTAAACGTGTCCGGATAAGGGGGAGCATACCCAATAGTTGTTGTGCAGTTCTATCCTGTATTATTATTTGAAACCCTGTATTACTTATAAGTAGCGTTTTGTAACTTATTTGTAATTGTTTATATATATTGCTCTGGGAAAGGGATAGGCAAAATCTCTGAGAGACCAGGAAATATATTTTTAAAAAAGGGCGTATTACACTAGTGGTAGGGTGGCCTATCATGACCATAGAGACCCTTGGTGACTAGTTTTTGTTGTATATTGCCCTGGGAAGGGGATACGCTATTTAATAGAAATTCCTGAGAGACCAGGAAATATACAATAAGTGATACGTGAGTGTACTGGTTAAATTGCAGACATATTGGCCCAGAACCTTTAATCGAGCCGGAAAAGAGGCTGCTGTATGTTTGCTCCTCTATAATTTTGCGGGGGCGGTCACCCCCATGTGGAAAGCCACTGCCATCACAGGGTGGTTAGTTGTGCAGGCCCTTAGCCGCGAGGTGCAAGCATGTCCGTGGAAAGGCTAGAAATTAATAGGGAGTCACTCATAGCTGTCAGAAGTGTTGAACTTTGAGACATATTGACCTATATCCTTTCAGAGGCGGAAGAGGTGTTGTGGTTCACTCCTCTATAATTTAACCAAAGGGTGGAGAGTTATTAAACATGTTTAGGTTGGCTAGAAATGTGTTTCCTGAATTGCAGAGAAGATGCAGAAAGCATCTATTAGCTGATTGTTTATTTTTTTTTTTTTATAATTTTTTATTTTGGTTGTGCATATATGATAGAATACAGGCAAGCTTATAATATGTCACATTGGCAGAGGCAAGCTTCCATAAACACAAACAATGTATTATATGACATATGAGGAACATGCACATTTTTATATTACGTGGTTAAACAAGCTTCAACATTCTATGTGAACAGGTAGATAACAGATGAGACTTGCACAGTTTTAGGGTGCGAGTATAAAAGAAGTGATCATGTCACTATGCATAGTGTAAGATATAAAACATGTTTAAGGGCAGGTCGCACAAGCAATAACAAGGTTGTTATAAATAGTTTTGTGGCCTTGGAGCTAAGTTACATGTCAAGGTTCCACCAGTAGCATTTAATACAGGTTGTAGGGTATCCATGTTAATCTATGGTACTCAAGCAATAGTGGTAATAACTTGCTGCACCTGTTAGTTAGCTTTTGAGAGATATAAATGTTAGCATAGAAGATTTTTTAGGCCTATGTCTGCATATTTATGGTTTGTACTGATAGTAGCTAACAAGGCTTAGGGCCACTGGAAACAAGTTGCCTTTAAGGCAGTAACTAGAGCGAGGAGGTACAATAAAAGTAAAATTGCGGACAATAAAACAAGGCCTTAAAACAAGGGGAACCGCTTTTTCTCGTAATGCCATGTTCGAGGGATGATATAGGTTATATGTATTGCCAGCCTTAGTTCCTTAAGACCCATAGTCTATGCAGTGACAGTTCTAGTTACTTGAGTCAATAGTCCGTGCAGCAACAGCAGTAAATGTGCCCTGTGGGTGCAAATACGGCATGTCCATGAGAGACATAGTGGTCGGCTTCAGCCTATGCCCAGTGCAGGATTGTGCCTCTTGCTGTTGGCTTTCGTCTCTGGGAAACCGCTGGTGCATGCTGGCAAGCTGTATAGGAGCGCTGCTGTGCGGGTGCGGGAACAGGTGATCCTCCAGCCCCAGGCTGGTGAGCAGGCCTGCATCACAGTGCCACAAACTCGGTGACTGCCAGAGTCTGAGTTTCCTCCTCTTGTGGGAGTGCCAGGGGGTCTGGTGGTTTGCTGCCGTTTACGGCGCTGGGACCTCCGCTGCTGTGGAAGATGCTTTCGGGCTTTAGCCCTGGGGGCCTTCAGCCCAAGTGGGCTACGTGGAATAGGGGTACTTGGCTGTGTTGTCGCTGCGCCCGAGGACACCCTCCTTGATCCCCGCTGCTTGTGCCCTAGCTCACCGGCGTGTGTCTTGGTTTGTGGATTGGTCTGGGCTGTCTTTATGCGTTGGTCCAGTTTCTCCCAGAACCGGAGGAAAATTTCCTCGAGGCGTTGCAGGGTATCTGTGGCAGTTTTTTGATGGGGCCTGTAGCTTAGAGGTAGGCTTCGAGTATTTAGTGAGTGTTCAGCCGCCATCTTAGATGTGCCACGAGGCCAGCGTTTTTGGTGCTTCGCTTGATGCTGTTGTCTCGATTAGTGCAAGTTGTTCTCAACTGCAGTTCTGTATGGTGTCCAGGATAACCCCCACCGGACCGGGGGGGGGAGAGGGTTGTGTTCAGGGTTTCAGTCGCTGTACTTGTGCCCGAAGAGCGGCCGTCTCTCCGTGGCTCTGTTCCTGGCCGGCTGCAAGCCTCAGTGCGTCTAGTTGGCTGTGCTGGAGCTCAGGAGTGGCACCTTTCGATGCAGCAGCCTCTCCTGGTTTCTGTTGTCGTGGGTTGCAGTCTGTCAGCCTCAATTTTTGGGCAGAAATCCCTGTTTTTTGTCCCCAGACGTGGGAGCTCTTGCTGGACACGTCTGGGCTGCTTGGTTGCTTAGCTCCGCCCCCCCAGCTGATTGTTTATTTTAAGAGCCAAGTAGAAAATTAAGAAAGTTACCTTGTTGAACAAATTGTTTATAAAATGAAAAGTTTAGGGAATGTATTTATATGTGTATATATGTATATATGCTAAGTAAAGGATTTGGCAGTATACGCTATAAGTGACAAGGAAAAGTAATCCTGATCTGTTTTCTTACCTTTTTCAGATGTAGCAGAAACCAGGGGTGGACATTGGAACACAGATAGAATATCAGATGGAGACCAGTGTTTAAATGTTGACCTTTGATGAGCTATTGAATGTTTTATTTTATTGTCTATTTAACATGTCTATGCTATGATTTTGTGCATACTGTTCTCTTATTTCTAGTGATTGTATTGCAATTGAAACCCTTATGTATTATTATTGTATGTATGTATGTATGTATGTATGTATTTACGCTTGCCTGGGAAAGGGGGGAATTGACCCATAGGGACCAGGGGGTATTTTTGTGTAAACCAAACTGGGGTGGGAGGGCTCTAACGAGGGAACCCCATTGTCCAGTAGGTGCTTGATTTGTGTCTGTGTAAAGTGCATGAGTGGTTGCAGTTCAAAAAACAAAACAAAAAAAAATAAGAGG
>OW240914.1:128210076-128249434 GCA_933207985.1 Pelobates cultripes | reverse complement strand
TTAGAATTCTATTAAAGCAAGACGGGACCATTCAAACTCAATATTTCCGTAAATCGACATCTATGAACAGTCTTCTTCACTGGGAAAATCACCACCCCTACAAACTCAAAACCTCTATCCCGTTTAGCCAATATCTACAGGCAAGAAGGAACTGTTTAGAAGACCTTACATTTTATCAAGAATGCCAACTTCTAAGGTCACGATTTAGGGCGCTGGTCTACCCAAATAGGGTTTAAAAAAAGAGCCCTTCAACAAACCAGTCAAACGGATAGACTAACCAGTTTGAAAACAAGAACTATACAGGACTTCCAGACCCCCAGATGCATCGCCACCTTTCACCAGGGCTGGAGCTGTGGTATACAGTATATTGGTAAAACATTCCAGCAATTTTGACGTCTGGTATTACAACATGTTGCATCAATCAATAACACCATTACCCCCATGTCAGTTGCCAGACACATCATCAACTTTCATGAAGGTAAACCTGAAAAGTTACAATTTCAGGCCATAGAAAGACTTCTATCTAATCCAAGAAAAGGTAATTTTAACAGATTATTGATTAAAGGAATCTCAGTGGATTTTTTCTTTTAAAACTCTGGCACCTTTAGGGCTAAATGAAGAGTTTAACTACACTTCTTTCATACATCATTAATGGCACATCACACATTGAAATCATCCTCATATATATTTAAACTGAAAACAATTCCTTTTTTTTTTTTTTCTTCCTAGTTTAGTTATTATAGCCTAAAATATGAAATTCACTGTAAGTTGCTAACAATTAAAAAGTCTAATAGTAATAAAAATTTTAGAAAAAAACGATTTTTAAATAATTTTGGGGAAAAAGTAATTTTTGGTTTTCTGCCAAGGGCATGCTGAATTTTCGGTTTCAGTCCAGATTTTTCATTTCGGTGCTATACTCCGCATTATATGTTCTATGTGTCTCTGTCATCTTGATGCTCCATGCTCCAGATTGTTGATTTTCTCTAAACCTATATTACTTTTCTCATATAATGAAAAATATGTCTGTTGTTCGTACAAACTCCAATAAAATACAAATTTGAAAAAATAAAAATGGTTTAACACTGAAAGGAAGGACAGCACCAGGTGACTTCAGACACTATAACCACTTCAATTCGATGAAGCAGTTAGATAACCTACCCTATTCGTTCAAGTTGTGGTGGTGCCGAAGTATGTCTGGAATATGCATTTTGATCTCAGGTTGATTTGAGGGCAGGTAAATGGCTAGACGCACATAGTCTGCCCTCTATCTATTCTTGATTCTGCTTTCCTCTGAAAACAGCAGTATTCCCATCTAAAGCCTATTAAGACTTTTAAACTATATCTGATTTAGTCACTATAATTGTACATTACTAGGAATTCAATATGAATTTAACAGTTTAAGCAAAAATGGTTGAATTGTAAACAACAATTAAGAGACTAGCCATGCATTTGTCTCTACCACCTCTAGTGGAAGCCAATTTACAGAAACAAATAAATGTATAGTAAAATGTCTTGTTATTCTACTTATAGATATCCGATTCTAGTTGCAAATTAGCCAACAGAAATATGGAAATTTAGTGCAGGTGCCTCACCAAGCCTTCTTTTTAGTCTGTTCTGGAATGTCTTGCTATTGGAACATATTACAAGGGAGGCTTTTCTAGCTGTTCGGCTAGATCAACTTACAGATAAATATTGACAGAGTAAAGAGGAAATTTGCCATATTACTGTCCCTTTAATAAATGCCCCTAACATCCAATATGTGTTATTTAATAACATCAATTTCCATTTATGTCTGCTAAATAGGTATTGAAGAAACCCTTGTTTCTCTGAAATGTTGTTCTGTACTGCAAGTTGAAAAATCCATACTTAAAGAAAGATTATAGTGACAGGAATACAAACATGTATTCCTGTCACTATAGTGTTTAAACGCAGTTTAGGCCACAGGCCCCCCTTTCCACACTTTTAAAAGGGAATATTAAAAACTTACCTTTATTCCAGGGCATCAGCTGGCTCCAACCCCGCTAAGCCTCATTGGTGAAGATCAAACTCGACGATCTCAGTCAATCAAATGATTTCCCATAGGAAAGTGTTGGGAGGCTATTGCACATGCATGGCAAAAGGCCAAGCTGCGCAATCAGCATCTCCTCATAGAGATACATTGAATCAATGTATCTCTAGGAGGCGCGTTCAGTGTCTTCTGCAGAGTGTGGAAACGCTGAACATCAGTGCTGCACAACCCAGGAAGCACTGCTAGTGGATGTCTAAATGACTATCACTAGAGGTGTCCCTAAGCACTAATGTAATCACTGCCTTTTCAGTTTATAGTAGGTTCCTGCAGGCATAATGGTACACACCAGAAAAACTACATTAAGCTGTACTTGTTCTGGTGACTATAGTGTCCCTTTAACTCCCTCCAAATCAGGTGCCTTAAAACTATTTCTCCAATTATAATGCAGTTTTAATTTTACCATGCTTATAAAGATCTATATAGGTCTAATATAGGAAATCCTATAATCGGTCTCTAATACAGAGAAAAAAAATGTTCACATCTCACCAGTTTTCCTCCAGCAAAAAGAGTCATTCTAGTGGAATTGGAGTGAAGGCAGATCTGGTGCTCTCCTGGTGTGTGAGAGGTAAAGATGAATCTTCCTTCTGATCCATATTGTCTGGAGAGGATGGGCTAAATGAAGGTAAACAAGACAGATATATTGTACCATGCTGTACAATAAAATAACTTGTCATTCTGGTTTTGTTATCAATAGGATTACTTGAATAGTTGAAGCTCCAATGTTTAGGAAAGGCGAGGCTACTGACCACCTTCTAAATCAAATAAATTATACAATGTAAAGGCACTTTAGAAAATATCTATCTGAGAAGAACCTGCTCATCTTACCTTCCCATCAGGGTCCTTTACTTCTACATGCATGCCTAAACCTGGGGTAGATGGCAGGTAGGTTTCAGACTGCTTATCCCAGAGTTGTGTCTTGTAGTTTCCTATGGAAATGTAAAATTTGGACGCTAAAATACAGGAGTATGAAGAGGTGATCAAAGTTTATGTGCTTATTAGGTTTCACAATTTGACAATGAGACTGCTTGCATAAAACAAATTGGACAATCAAAAAAAAATCCACTGCTATTAAAGTTGGGTTTAAAAATGAGCTAAGCCCATTGCAGGTCTCAGCCCAGGCAAGTAAAAGGATGTTCCTGCTTAGGAACATCTGGCTCTCCAGAGATGATAGTGGAGGCATAGTGTGGAGCCCAGTGAATCTCATGTAAGAAGTCAAACCATTTAACAATATATGACTCCTTACAATGGGGGGATAAAACACGGTTCCGCTCCCCCAAGAAATGGGGAAAAAAAAATAATAAAAATTGAAGCATGAAGCACTTCAACTTGTTGAATTGCTTTATAGGTGTGGAGTATCGCATTATACAGTTTCTATGAGAAATCGGTACTTTAATAAATAATTAATGAAATATGGTCATCTGTCGCCAGCAAGTATATTAGATGGCTAACATGTAATGAAGAGACCACTCCACACACAAAGCACTTAAGCAAGCTAAAGTGCTTTATTTTAAAAAAAAAATTATTCATGTTTTTATTGAGATGATAACATATTACAAGTGAATGTTGTTACCTGTAGAAAACTCTATAACAATAAAAGTTTACATTCATTTTCAGTTGACATAAGTTGAACAGGCACATATGTAGCATCTCATTTAATTAGTCGATCGGTAATTTCAGTATATGCAACATGTGAGTGTTATCACAAGTAATAAACTTTCAACATTAATGACACAAGTTGCTAAAGTAGACATTTGATACTGATATGAAGTGGGACAAAATGATCGCTTGGAGTGCCAAACAGAAAAGGAAAATGGCAGGTGTCATAGGCAAATCTGAGAAACTACAGATTGTTTGACCACCAACAGTGGCTCAAATAAAGTGAGAGCAGTTTCCTGCTTTTATAGCTTTTAACTTTCATCTTATAGTCTGCAGAGATTGCACCAACGAAGCATTATACTGCCTTGTGGTAGAAAACAAGCAAACATAAAGGCTCACTCCCATCATACCATGCCAGTTAATTTATGTCCTACATAGGAGAAACTTGGTGTCACATACAGAGAAAGGGAAAAGAGAACTGAAGGGTTCTCCCACATCCTGGGAAAACACCAAGCGCCGACAGGCACACACCAAGCGCCGACAGGCACCCACCACACAGTCCACCTGTAGCTGTTCTCCCAAAACTGAGGGTAACCCTTACAGAAAATACCAAACAATACAAAAAATTCCAGGGACTCCTACAAATAGAGAACTATGGTGGGGAGAATCTAAAGTGCTTTATATGTCTGAAGTCTGGCATATTTGTGACAGTTTCTAAAAAACAGCCACTCAAAGCTTAATGAAGTGGTCTGGGTGCCAGGTCCCTCTAAGAGAGGGGGGAAGAGAGGGGAGATTTTATTTATTTTTTTGTTTTAGAAGGTAAAATTTATTGCTTAGTGTTATGTCATTTGGTGTCTGGTTTTGTGTGAAACTGTAGTTAAGAGATATATATATATATATATATATATATATATATATATATATATATATATATATATATAAAAAATTTGTATTATTATTTGTGTCTGGGTTGTAGCATTCAACCCCCCTTTTGCTGTTAGACATCATGCCTTATCTCTTGTCTTGTTTACATAAGTAGCATTCCTTAGCTCAGACTTGAATGAATAGAGTTACAGAAAGAGAAAAAAAAAACTTTTTGTCTGTCTTCACATTCTGTTACAAAATGGAGTCACCTCTGTTCTGAGGGTGACTTACAGTATACACTTTTAATTTCTGTCTTAACACAAAGTGTCTGCCAGTATAAATATACTGACAATGTATTGTAGTGTTTGTATCATGGTAACTGATTTTTTGTTTTATAATTTCCTAAAGACAGAATCTTGAGATACTCATGTTGACTACTTGTGAATGAAGCCCCAGAACTTACAGTACCACTCTAGGCACGCAGACCACTTCAGCTTAATGAAGTGGTCTAGGTGCCAGGTCCCTCTAGGATTAACCATTTTTTTTTATAAACATAGCAGTTTCAGAGAAACTGCTATGTTTATAAATGGGTTAATCCAGCCTCCAAATCCTCTAGTGGCTGTCTCATTGAGGCGCTTGCGTTATACTCCCTGTGAAAATCACAGTGAGAACAAGCAAGCGTCCATAGGAAAGCATTGTAAATGCTTTCCTATGAGACCGGGTGAATGAGCGTGCAGCTCTTGCCACGCGTGCATATTCAGCCGAAAGGGAGGATCGGAGGCAGAGGAGAGCTCCCTGCCCGGTGCTGGAAAAAAGGTACGTTTAACCCCTTTCCTCTCCCCAGAGCCAGGCGGGAGGGGGACCCTGAGGGTGGGGGCACCCTCAGGGCACTATAGTGCTAGGAAAACTAGTATGTTTTCCTGGCACTATAGTGGTCCTTTAATCTACAAACTGGCAATGTTTTACATTATAAGACTAAAACTACAAGGCCACTGCACCCAGACTCCTTCATTGAGATAAAGTGATCTGGGTGACTACAGTGGACCTTTAACGTGAAGGTTCTAGGGTATAGAGTCTGTCTCTGCAGTCTTAGCAGTGAAACGCTGCCTTTTATGAAAAAAAAGTCTGTATGTACACTGCTGTCTAAGACCGGCTCTAGTAGCTGTCATTGTGATAGCCACTAAAGGGACTTCCTGGACTCAGTTCTGCAAAACTGCAGGTCCGCCATTCAGTGTCTTTTTGCTCTGCATGGAGACGCTGAATTCCCACATAGAGATGCAATGACTCAATGCGTCTATCAGGAGGTGCTGTTTAGCCGCACATGTGCACTAGCCTTCCAATGCTTACCTTCAGAGAAGCACTGGATTAGCTGAGATTATCAAAATGGATTAGCTGGAGAGGTAGGACAACTACACAGAAACAGGTGAGAGTTGGAAAAAGAAAGGTGACTAAATAGTTTGTATTCCTACTGCTGTAGTGTTTTTTAAAGGAACACTCTGCGCACCAACACAACTTTGGAGCATTTGATAGGTTGGCCTCTCCCTGTTCAAATAGCTTTAGCTTTGCTAAAAAGTAAAAAAAAATTATCTCTTCAAGACTGGAAGGTAAAAATTGTAGCTCAGCCAATGAGTGATCACCATGAGCGGAACTGCTGAGTTGACTCAACCCTACAGCAAAAGGGGTAGACAGTGACAAGCTGTAGGGAAAACCCATGTCAGCAACTCAGCTCACACTGATCTCCCATTGGTTGAGCTGAGCATGTACATAGAATAGTCTAATAAGGAAGTTACTTTGTGAAGTGGTGTGGGGCTAAGGGGGTGAAATCTGCATCATTTTTGCCATTCATTTTTAGCAAAAACTAAAAGATCTGAATGTGAGGATAAATACAGCATGAATATGGGCTCAAGCCCTATTAAATGTCTGTACTGCACACAAAGCGTCTTCGAAAGGTAACCCTTCTAATATTATTGAAACAAAGAAACAAAAAAGTTACAAAATTAAGTTTTATTTATCTAAAATCTAGCGCTGGTTGAAGCTCCCAGTGCTGCTCAGCACACCCCCTCCTGATGTCAGACCTGCATTCATACAGTCCCATCAAAGAGAAGACTTTAATTAGACCATTTAGCAGGCACAGAGTTCACGCACGTGCTCTGAACTGGCATGGGAAGGGGGAGATAAAGTGTGTTCCTCCCTAAAAGTTAGCAGTAGCAGAGGATATAGGGATGTTAGAGAGCTGTATTCAATGAGGGAGGGGAGACACAAGGTTCCTGCAAGGGTAGAATCAACTTGTGTCTGTCGCCAGCATGCAGTGCACAGTGACTAAAAACATAAAATATGCACAGAATTGGCAGAAGGCAGTCTAAACAAAGATCGAGGCTGCGAAAGTCACGTGCCCCCGGCACACAAGTGCAAATACACCTGGATGGGCAGTGTTTCAAGCTAAAATCCTGCACATGCAGAGCCCTCCTTCTGTGATCACTTCTATTATTTTTATTATCGCCATTTATACAGCACCAACAGGTTCCGTAACACTTTAAAATAAGAGAGGGGGGCTTTAACTATAAATAGGACAATTACACGAAAACTTACAGGAATGATAGGTTGAAGAGGGCCCCGATCAAACGAGCTTACAGTCTATAAGAGGTGGGGTATAAAACACAATAGGACAGGAATTCACAATCAAATAAGGTGGGAGTGAAAAGTAGAAGTGGTCATGGACGTTGAAGTAAGCCTTCAAGCCGAGCTAGCCTGATCCACAATGTACAAGGTAGGATCTTTGAGGATTAGGTGTATGATTTGCAGCTTTTACTTTATTTTTTGTCCTTAGCATCAGGCATATGCAATCTAATAGTATGGGACACATTTTACATATAAAATGTTGCAGTGAGTCAGTGCTCTTCCTCACAACAACACTTTTTTCACTCCCCAACAAAGAATTGCAGAAGTACAGTAAACATTGTAATGGGTACTACAACACTTTCGTTAACACAAATTATACCACAAGAACAGAAATGTGATGGATCTCCTTTGCAGGGTGCATGTAACATTTGTAAATATGGTTGTATGGCTGTCAGAGGTGTACATGTATATATGTAAAATCATTTGGATAAATGTCAACACTCTGTACAATAATTGGGTCAAAAAAGGCTGATTCTGAGATATTCTTCAACTCTCTGGTATCACAGCTCAGGTAGTTTAGCCCTAGTTATTCTGCAATCAGTTTGTAGTTCACTAGAACTCACTGTTTAGATGGAATAGCACAGTCAGTAAAATGGTATAATGTTGGTGTACTGCAAGCAATCCACAAGCCCTGATCAGTTGTTATATCCATGACAACACGGCCTGCACCTGCTGCTCTCACCTATCACCATGGTCTCATCTGGGATCTCCTCAATGAAGCAGCGCTTCTCCGTCTCCCCAATATGGAAATACAGACCCCGGGAAAGGCCGAGCTGGAGCAGCAGCACAAGCAGGTAAAGCAGAGGGCACCGGGAGGGCCCACAGGCCGGGTCGAGGGCAGTCATGACAGGCAGACAGCAAAAATCAGCAGGAAAGACAGAGGTGGAAACGCAAAGGCACTTTCTGCGTGCCAAGCCTCGCTCTGAAGCCGGGGTCCCGTCACTGATTGGCTGTGCTGTGTTAATGGGCGGGGCTACGATTACCTCGACCAGAGCAGTGTGGAAAGCGACTACCGGCAACGTCACCACTTGGCTGAGTGCTACGTCACCTTAGCCGCCATCTTACGTTACTCACTGCTCTCCGGGCGGCTTGGAGGCTGCGTGCGCGATGGAGAGTCCTGTTAGGCGGGGCTGGCTCCTGCCATGTCTTGTCACCAGGCTCTGACAGCTGGAGGGAGGGCTGGAATGTAGAATATTGGAAAACGAGTTCGTGCTGCTCGAGCAATAACAGACAGGGGCGCAGCTTCATGTTAGAGGGATACTGTAAGCACCAAAACAACTTTAGCGGAGTGAAGTGGTTTTGGTGTATAGATCATGCTCCTGCAGGCTCATTGATTAACCCCTTCAGGACCGACTGAACACTTTTGTGATGTTTAGCTTTAATCTTCCACTCTCTTATTTACTGTTCCTATACAAATTATATATTGGGTTGTTTTTCTTTTCAGGGCAAAACAGACTTTCTTTACATACCATTATTTGTATCCTGTCATATAATTTACTTAAATTTTTTTTTTTTTTTTTTTTAAATGGTGACACATGTTAAAAAAGAAAAAAAAATGTTTTGACTTACTTGAAAAATATTTTACTGCTCTACAAAAGCTGATGGGGGAAAAAAAACTGCTAAATAGTTTCAAAATTTTGTCCTGAGTTTAAAAACACCCAGTGTTTACGTGCTTTTTTGCAAGTTGTTGGGCTATAAGTACAACTAGGAAATTGCTATTTCAAAATATATATTTTAAAAATTATCAATAGTGACATTGTAACACTGTTATCTGTCAAATCTCAGAATCACACCTCATGTACTTTTTTTTTTTTTTTTTAAAGTAGACATCCCAGGGTATTCAATATGGGGTATGTTTAGTCTTTTTTAGTAGCCACTTAGTCACAAACACTGGCCAAAGCTAGCATTTATATTTGTGTGTTAAAAATGCAAAAAACTATTTTGAAAGCTAACTTTGGCCAATATTTTTAACTAAATGGCTACTAAAAAAGACTGAACATAGCCCATTTGCAATACCTTGGGTTGTTTTCTTTTGAAAATGGTATGCCATCATGGGGGTAATTCTCATTCCCGGGCTACCACACGCTCTCAAAGGCAACATAACCAGCCTGGCAATTTTCAATGTAAAACATTTTGACCCTGTACTGTTATAGTTGGAAGACTTTGCTGAACACATATTAGTATTTCACAACAATTATATCAGTGAAAGTGCTGTTTGTGTGTGAAAAATGCAAAAAACATCACTTTCACTGGCAATATCATTGCCGTGATATGTTTTACTGTTTTGAAACACTAATATTTATGTTCAGCGAAGTCTCCCGAGTAAAACAGCACCCATCATGTACAGGTTTTAGGGTATCATAGAAAGTTACAGGGTTAAACACAGTGCTAGCAAATTCTCTGGACTTTAGGCCTGGGTTGGCAGGCAGGTCCCTCAAATTGCAATCATTATAATTACTTAATTAGATAAAAATATTACATAAATACGCACGTAGAATTTTAATATATATATATACATATTTATATATTTGACGTCTACGTGTATATTTATGAAATTATTTATGTAATTATTTATATGGACATATGTATATTTCGTATTTTTATTTATACATAGATATATCATTACATTCTAAGTGTATTTTGATATAAATATATATATTATCAAAATACTGTTAGAATAAAATTACATATATAATTTTTTAATTATTAAAAATTTTTTACTTATTTTTATTAACATATTTATAATTTATAATATATATATATATATATATATATATATATATATATATAGTGTATATATACATGTGTAATTTAAATTAAGTGTATTTTTATATTAATATATGTATATAAAAATACACTTAGTATGACATTATATATATGATAGACATATTATATATATTATTTTTTTACACTGATTGCTTTATTTTTTTAAACTTTTTTTCCTGATTTTCTACTTGCAGGGAGACTGCCTGTCAGCACAGACAGTCCCCCTGCAGGCAGATACACAGGCACCTATTGCAGCCACGTGATTGAGTGATCACGTGGCCGCGGGGTACTGATTTGCCAGGGGAGATTACCCGGGCAGACAGGCAGTCCTTGGACCGGGAGGAGTGCTGATCGCCACCGGGGGACCGACGGCAATCAGGTAAGTAGCCCCAGACCGTTTTGACGGTTCAGGACCGTCATTGGTCCCCAAGGTGATTTTTCCGATGACGGTCCTGAACCATCATTGGTCGTCCAGGGGTTAACTCCTAAATGACAGTGAATTGTGCAGTGAAACTGCAGGGGAATGATCTATACACTAAAACTGCTTTATTTAGCTAAAGTAATTTAGGTGACTATAGTGTTCCTTTAATTATGTAAAAATATGACAAATACACACATAGAATTTACATATATACATATTTATATATTTGAAGTCTATGTGTATATTTATGAAATTATTTATGTAATATTGTATATGGATATATATATTGTATTATTTTGATTTATTTATATAAACATGTATATATAATTTAATTCCAAGTGTATTTTGATATAAATATATATATAATCAAAATACAGTTAGAATAAAATTTCATATATATATATATAAAATTTTAAATTATTTTTATGTTTTTTAAATTTATTTTAATATACTTATTTGTATTTTATAATATATAGTTATTATATATATATATATATATATATATATTATATATACACATGTGTGTAATTATAAGTGTATTTTTATATTAATGTATGTATATATTAATATAAAAATACACTTAGTATGACATTATATATATATATATATATATATATATATATATATATATATATATATTATAAATTTATAGACATATATTAGACCACCTGGGGAGGGAGGGGTGAGAGAGGGAAGGAGAGACCAGTAGGGGAGGGGAGAGCAGTAAGGGACAAGAGGGGAGAGCTCCTAAGGGACAAGGGGAGGAGAGACCACCAAGGGACGGGTGGGAGTGAAAGAGATTATTAAGGGACAGGGGAGTGGAAGACACAGAGAGGCTAAAGAAGGGGGGAAAGAGAAGCACAAAAGTGCTGGTAGGGGAGAAAGACACACAAAGAAGTTGGGAGGATGTAGGAGACATACAAAGAGGGGGGATAAGAGACAAAGCAAGGGGCTTGCAAGAGATACACTAAAGGGAGATGTAAGACGCAAAACAAATAATATTTTTTCTGCTCCCCTCTCCTCTCCTATCCTACCCCACAAATTCTTTCACTATACACACACAATACATCCCTATACATACACAGAAACACACAATGCATCCCTACACACACACACACACCATGCTTCCCTTAAACACAGAGAAACACACAATGCATCCCTTGCACACATACACAGAAAGACACAATGCATCCCTTACACACACACACACACACTGCTTCTCTTGCACACACTCAATTCACCCTTTAGCGACAATCAATACACCCCTTACAGACACACTGTAATGCCACAATAGCAATAATAGGCAGTTCAAAATATATATCATGACATAAGATAGAACTGCAGTTTTTCAGAATAATAAACAGAAGAATGCAAGGTATGCCAGAATGTGGGTAAGTATGAGTAGGCAACAGAAAGTAATAATGGCACGCTTAGAAATAATAACTGGTGGGAGGCAGAGCCTGCTGGTCGCATGGTTGACAATCTCCTGCCAGAAATTCAAGGATTTTACTATTATCATGACGGAAAGTCGTGTTTTTTTTTTTGTTTGTTTTTTTAAAGACACGGAGGCGAGTATTATGCTGCACTCTTTCTTTAATTCCCTCAGCAGCAAAGAAACATCATTTGAAAAAAATGTTTTTAAAACAGGTATAAACATCATAGTGACAATGTCCGCCTAGTAACATGACCATCGATGCGGAGCATCGATGACCATTTCCTCTTTCTTACGAATCCCGAAGAATAATTCAAACTCGGAACAGGAAAACCGAATAAACCAAATGAGCCGGAACAAGGCATGTGATTCCGACAGGTCTTTCAACCAAGTCACGCTAAAAGAAACTATAAGAAACTATAGTAATGTCTCGGAATCATGGGTTACCAGCATATATAGAGGTCTAAGCGTCTGACTAAACAGTGTCAATAACTCAAAAATTTAGTAAGAAGAAATGCCCTAAAGCAGTGATGGCGAACCTTTTTGAGCCCGAGTGCCCAAACCGTAATACATGCCAATTTTTTTCCCTCAAAGTGCCAAAACGGCATTTAAACCTGAATACTGAGGTTTAAGTTTGGAGAAAACAACTCATACAGTTGTCCGAACTAATTAACATCTCTGTGTGTGTATTAAGCAGTTTGTGTGTGTGCTCGGCAGTCTGTCTGTATGTGTATTTAGCAGTCTGTCTGTGTACTTAGCAGTCTGTCTGTATTTAGCAGACTGCTGAGTACACAGTCTGCTAAATACACACACACAGACTTCTAAATACACACACACACACACACAGACAGACTGCTACACACACACACACACACACACACACAGACAGACTGCTGAGTGTACACACACTGCATTGAGGGGTACAGTGTATGTGTTTGTGTGTGGAGTGATGTGTGTGTGTGGGGGGTGATGTGTGTGGGTGGGGTGATGCGTGTGGGGCGGTGTGTTTGTGTGTGGGGGGGTGGTGTGTGTGTGGGGTGATATGTGTAGGGCAGGGGTGCTGTGTGTATGTCATCCCCCCTCCCCCCCCTGTTTTCTTTCCCCCATCCCTCCCTCATTTTTTTTCTCCCATCCCACACTCAGTTTTCTCCCCCCATCTCTCCCTCAGTCTCCTTCCCCTCCCCCCATCTCTCCCTCAGTCTTCTTCTCCCTCCCCTCCCCCCATCTCTCCCTCAGTCTCCTTCTCCCTCCCTCCCCCCATCTCTCCCTCAGTCTCCTTCTCCCTCCCTCCACCCATCTCTCCCTCAGTCTCCTTCTCCCTCCCTCAGTCTCCATCTCCCTCCACCCATCTCTCCCTCAGTCTCCTTCTCCCTCCCCCATCTCTCTCCCTCAGTCTCCTTCCCCCCCATCTCTCTCCCTCAGTCTCCTTCCCCCATCTCCCTCCCTCAGTCTCCTTCCCCAATCTCTCTCCCTCAGTCTCCTTCCCCCATCTTTCCCTCAGTCTCCTTCCCCCCATCTCTCCCTCAGTCTCCTCCTTCTCCCTCTCCCTCAGTCTCCTTCCCCCCCTCCCCCATCTCTCCCTCAGTCTCCTTCTCCTCCTCCTCTCCCTCAGTCTCCTACCTTGTAGCGTGGCCGAGCGCCGCGGAGCTCAGTTTCCTGTACCCGGCGGACAGGAAGTGCTCTCTCTGTGAGCACTTCATTTCCGTCCGCCCGGGTACAGGAAACATAAGTTCCTGTACCGCGGTGCGCTCACCTCCTGCCGGTCACTCCGGCTTTGCGCCCGCCGGGCCGGTGCGCCCTAAGGCGGCCACTTGTGCCGCCTTATGGATGTGCTGGCGGAGCGCACCCTCCCTCCCTACGGCGACCTATGGCCGCATGCCCACAGAGGGGGGCACGGCGTGCCACAGGTTCGCCATCACTGCCCTAAAGCAATGTAGGTATGAGATGGCATCAATACCGCCAAATTGAACTTACCATAGAGAGGTCTGTAACTTACCTCGACCCACATCCGAGCCGTCCAAGGGCGGGTTGGTGGGCAAATACTCGCCTCCGTGTCTTTAATAAAATCATAACTTTCTGTCATGATAATAGTAAAATTCTTGAATTTTATTAAAGACCCGGAGGCTCCTATTATGCTGTGATATCACGGCTTCTGCGAAATGCTGGATTGGTTTGAAATAAAAATGACAGAAAGCCACTTTCAAAATATCCTCTAAACGACAACCAACAAAGGAGGCTTTAGAGGCCATGGCACTGCGAACCGAATGAGGAGAAAATATGGAGGTATCAATACCTACCAAGGACATGAGCCATTTGACCCAGCGGGCTAGGGTAGGAGAGGATACCGGAGCATGTGGTTTACGAAAGGAGATAAAGAGTTGGGGGTCTGAACCAGTCCAAAGGGGGGCGGTATGAGTTTCGTATGCCGGAAGACACGCTACTGAGCAAAGGAACGGCTTCATTGAGAAAGCTGGGTACGAGATCGACCGGGAGGACGTTTTTGTCCTCCGTGAGATGTCAAAAATGACTCAGGCTGGGGAGAAGGAGCGAGCATTGACATCGAGTGCTCTAACATCTGATACTCCTTTGCATGAGATCAGGCACAACAGCATGACCAGTTTAGCCGAGAGTTGCTTTAAGGGTAAAGACTCGTCTGGCCAAAGAGTCAGAAAATTCAAGACCAGGGAGACGTCCCATAAGGAGGAATAGCGAGGAAGAGGTGGCCTTGCGAAGCGAATGCCGTGGAGAAGACGACAGACGATTGGGTGTCGTCCTATCGGGGCACCGTCAATGCCGGTGTGGCCGGCTGAGATAGCTGAGCTGTAAAGGTTTACCATCCTATAAGCTTTCCCGTTATCATAAAGGGAGGTTAAGAATTGGAGGACAGTCGTCACAGAAGTTGATAGGGGATCCACACCCTGTGCCACGCACCAACCATCCCATGTGCGTCAAGCAGACTTGTAAGACTGTCTCGTGCAGGGTGCCCATGCGCCCTTGAGAAGTCGGAGAGTTGATTGCGAAACTCCCTCGATCGACCAGGGTCCCCGGAAATTAGCCACGCCATGAGGCGGAGGAGACCCTGGAGGATCAGAGGGTGGAGGGGAGATTGGGAGTCTGGGAGGAGCCATGGATGATCTATAGCCATCTCCAATAAAGGAGGGAATCAGGGCTGTGATGGCCAGAGGGGGGGGTTATTATCACTAGGCAGCCCAATTGGCGCCGTAGATGGAGGAGGCAACGAGGGATGAGGGCGAATGGAGGGAATGCATAATTCCTGGTGGTGGACCAGTCTTGGGAGAATGCATTCATAGCCAAAGCCGTAGAGTCTGGCCTCCAACTGAAGAAGTTGCCCTGACAGCAATGTTGTGTTGAAGACAAAACTGCCAAAAGTCTCGAGCCAAATTTGCTAGGATTTTGGATCTCGTGCCTCCAAGGTGGTTGATATAACGGCCAGCTGAGATGTTGTCCATCTTCAACAGGACTGAACACTGGACAGGGTCGGGGAGAGGCTGCGAATCGCAAAGGACCCTGCTAGGAATTCTAGGCAATTTATATGTAGCGTGGACTCCACCTCCGACCATCGTCCGCCTGTGGAGACATCTCCGCAGCGCGCATCCCATCCGTTTAGAGCTCGCGTCCGATTCTATGATTCCATCTGGAACCGAGATGAAAAATGTCTCTGCCATTCCACGCCTTCATGTGTAGGAGCCACCAATGGAGTTCTTCCTTTGCTTCTGTGTTTAGTGTCAGAGTATCCTCGTATGGGTCGCCGCCTCTGAGGTATGACACCTGTAGGCGTTGGAGGGCTCTGTAGTGCAGGGGGCCCGAAAATATGGCATGCTAGGAGCCTGATCATGCGGGCCAGATGCTTGAGAGATAATTGAGGACAGGCAAGAATGCGCCTTATCTCTTTTTTGATATTTTTCATTTTGGAGGTTGGCAAGTATAAGGTTTGCATGGCAGAGTCCACCAGGAGGCCTAGAAACTCTATTTGTTGAGTGGGGACTAGGATGGATTTTTCTCAATTTATAATGAAGCCCAGATTTTGTAGCAAGGTTGTGGTCCAACCAAGGTGAATATGAAGTAGGGGGACCGATTGGGATAACAGCAGGATGTCGTCTAAGTAAATGATTAGGTGAATCCCTCGACTGCGTAGAAGAGCGATAACGGGCTTCATGAGCTTGGTGAAGCACCAAGGTGCGGAAGAGAGCCCGAAGGGAAGGCAGCGGAACCGCCATTTCCTTCCTTGCCATGTGAATTGCAGGAAATCTTGATGAACCTCTGCAATGGGCACTGTGAGGTAAGGTCTCTGAGAATGAGTTTGACCATCCAGTATGCTGGTTGGAGCAAATCTCGAAGGCAATGAATGACTTCCATCTTGAAGTGATGGTAAGTTACATAGGTATTTAGGTGTTTGAGATTGATGACCGGGTCGGTTCCGCCACCTTTAGGGACAATAAACAGGTTGCTCACAAAACCCGGGGTATGCATCGGGATTTCCTGAATAGCACCTTTGAGTGCCAACTCTCGAACTTCCTTGGAGACAAGGGTCGTGTCTAGTGGGGAAAAAATCTCTTTGGGTGGGTAGAGTTGGGTAGGCAGGGATACAAAATCTATTAGATACCCGTGGACTGCCTTGAGTATCCAGGCATCTGATGTAATGAGAGCCTAGACATGGGGAAAATGTGTGAGTCTGCCCCCTATTGCCACAGGTGAAGAAAATTGAGATAGGTAGTTAACTATAAGGACATCGTCCGGAAGTAGCGCCTTGTGCACCTCTCGACGCCCAAGGTCTGCCTCGTTGGGGGAAGAAGGTCGTAGTGGACCTCTGTTCGGGAAAGGGGGTACTCCCCAGGTAGGAGCCTCGGTTCGCACGCAAACCTCTGTTAACTCTGCCGGACAGAAGGCCCCTTGCACTGCTGGCCCCAGCAATAACCTTTGGGTTGAACACCCTTTTCATGTTTGATTGTGCCTTGTCCAAATGTTTTGGACATAGGAGCCCAGGTCTTTTACAAAAGACTCTCCAAATAGGTACCCTTTTGCTTGGGCCCCTGGCTCAGTAATTGCCATATTTATGAGTTTGGGTTCTATTTTCAATAAAATAGATTTACGGCGCTCTGTAGCAAGAGCCGTATTTGCGTTGCCGATCAGGCATATCACTCTTTGGATCCAGCCCCTAATAGTGAGACGATCTAAGACGTCTTCTTGAGCCATGGACTCCTCCACGGCTTTGAAAAGTTTGGTCGCTGGACCCAAAATATCCAGGACCTTGTCTTGGCAGTTATAAAGTGAAAAATCTAAACCTTTCTTAGGTTTCCAGACAGTTTTGCTTAAAAACTGTATGATCTTGGGATTGACTTGGGGAGTCTTACAGACATTGTCTGGTATGGTGGGGCGTGGGCATTCAGCCCTCAATTTATTTCGGGCTGCCTTATCTAGAGGCTTGCGGACCCGGGATGCGCCACATGCTCGGCTGGTGACCATTCCGCTGAGCGGGGGTGACGTAAGTCATCAGGCTCAAACAATGGTTCGCCCTGCGGGTCAAGTATCTTACCCTCTTTGGTCAAGTCAGAACTAGAATTGCCAGTGGTATGTATGTTAGTGGAGGGTTTATGCTCCTCATCGGATCTGTACTCCGAATCCAGGTCAGATAAATCGTTAGACTGATCTGAGTCTAGGACAAGGGCACTCTCCTCATCTGAACTGAGTTCTGACTAAGTGGAATCAGGTTAGGCTTTAGCCCATTTCCAGTGTCTAGCCGCTTTTGCCCGGCTAGAGGCTCTTTTGCGCGGTGGTTCAATATTCGCGCCATCTGTGCCAGGTTTTTTACTGTCCATCACTAGTTTGGAGGAGTGCTTAACTTTGGCAGAGGCCTTGCGGCCGGGGCATGGGGGGTGAGATACAGTGGGTATCGCGGCTGGCATGGCGGCCGGAGGGACCATTAACTGGGCCTGCATTAACGCCTGTGTAAAGGATTTAGAAATAGAGGAGGACATAATGTCCATGGCAGACGCCAGGGCTTTAGATACAGACTTGGATAAAGTAGTGTCCATGAGAGCCTGGATTTTCCCAAATCTGCCTCATCCCCAGACATAGGAGGAAAACTCATGGAAGCTTGGGGATCAGATTGAGTCCCAGATGGCCTAGGTAGATTGGGTGATTGCATACTGCAACTAGAAAAGCTACAATTTCTGGGGAAATTGTGTGAAGTGTTCTTGCCTCCACCAGTAGTCTACAACTGGAGTGGGCGGGGTAACTGGGTGGAGTGGCTTGAGTAACTTGTGTGGTTGGAGTGGCTGGAGTAACTGTGGAAAGGTTGGAGTGTGGTTCACTCACTCTACAGCAAGGGCAGAGAAGAGCTTTCAAATCTTTCAAATCCCTCGAACATTCCACCAACTGCCAACTGGAACTAATAGATTTTAAATAGGGCAGAGAAGAGTGGTTAAAGGGACACTGTAGTCACTATAACCATTTCATCTCTTTGAATTGGTTATAGTGCCTGGCACTGTCCCTCCACTCAGTGTTGCACCATGTTCGTGCAGTATGCCACAACATAAGAGTCCCTGGCCACCTACAGTCCAGCCCCTTCTGTATGTGTAGCTAAGGCAGAGATTACACACTTCTTTGTTGTCATACCCATTCATACCGTCAGTTGGAGCTCTGACAGGCTGAAAGCAGTCACCTGACACTCTCAGACAATCACAGCTGTCCATTGCTGCTCAGGCTAATACTTCCTTATTAGCCAAAGCTGCACAAATGGGGTGGACTGCCGGGGACTCTTGTTTAGCATTAAAACATAAAAACATTAAAAACTGTTTAATGCTGAAAGAAATTATGGTACCAGGGGACTACAGACACTATAACCAGTTTAATGAGATGAAGCAGATACAGTGCCTACGGTGTCCCTTTAAACACAAACTGCTCCAAATTGCTCAATAAGAATAATAATATATATGTGAGATAATAGTAAGTGGTCTTGCCATGTAGGGCTATAAATGTACCAATTTATATCAAAACGTTCGGCTATCCCTGCTACCACTGTGATGTTTTGTATATATCAGTCAATAATTCCTGTATAACGAAGTATTCACTTTATTAATACATATATAACAGCATCTTCATATTACAACCTTGTTACACAGGGTTTCAAATCCCTCAAACATTCCACCAACTGCCAACAGGAACGAATAGATTTCAAACAGGGCAGAGAAGAGCGGTTAAAAACAAACTGCTCCAAATTGCTCACTTCACTGGCGGTTGCCATCTTCAAACGGTCGTATTGTATAAATCCTACAGTGAAGAGCTTTATATTGTAAGAATTACAAGACCCAGACTATTTTGATGCGTAGTATGTCTCTGAAATATTAAAAATGAAGGCACAGTCGCAGTTTAGAAATTGCCCTTCAAGTTTGAGCTGGCTACAGTGGAGTTTCAATGAATGTCAATGGACGGCGTGAGTTGCAAACAAATTCAGGGATAGCTGAACTTTTTTATATAAGATTTGTGTAGGTGGGCTTGAAAATGAGGGAGTGGTGGCAGTTTAGAAATCATGTCCTGATTTTTCAGCTTTTGTCAGCTCCCACTGTAGTTTTGAACATTTCGCTTTTCATTCCTATGGGACCAATTTCGCCACAAAAACGACGATATTTTGTGTACCATTCGGTGAAACGTTCCACAAAGTAATAGCACACCAATCGGGAACAATCTGCATGTTTCGGTATATTACTGTCTATGTAGTGTAAAAACTGTGGGAGGAGTTAGGGTGGTAAATTTGGCTATAATATAATTATATATATGTGAGATAACATTAAGTGGTCTTGCTATGCAAGAACAATAAAAATAGACAGAAAAGGTGGAATTCAAAAAGGAACGGGGTGACCGCCACCGCGGTATGTATGTATCTGCCACCCTGCCGAAAGGGGAGTGAGGTGGTGCGGCTGAATGCGCGGTCAGAATTTAATCCGACCGCAAACTACAGCCGGACCGCAAGATGGCCGCCGCGGCTGTGTGGCCGGGTCAAATGCCAGCAAAAAAGAAAGCGGAAAGAATATGATAAACCCCCGGGACCTGCAGGGTCCTTGTATTGCAAAGTACCAGAGAAATAAAGTGTCAAGCCATGACAAGTCTGGAGGGGGGGCGAGGGGGGGTGAAGGAACAATGTAAGTTATATAAGGTACAATGAAAGTGTAAATTTGAAGGTACAATACCATCAGTACAGATTTAAAGGTATAACACAGAAATACAGACTACTATTACAGACTACTACACAGAGCGATCTAGTAGTAACACAAAATGTAACAGAAATACAATTAATATATCATATAAAATAATCATAAAATGGATCCCTCAGTGAGAAAACTGTGAGAGGTGTACTTATCTGAGGGAGCAGCAAAGAAAGACGAAATGGTCATCGATGTTCCGCCTACTATATGGTCATGTTACTAGGCGGACATTGTCACTATGATGTTTATACCTGTTTTCAATTGTTTTTTTCAAATGATGTTTCTTTGCTGCTGAGGGAATTAAAGAAAGAGTGCAGCATAATAGGAGCCCCCGGGTCTTTAATAAAATCACTTATTAAGCCTCTAACCAACAAAAATGTTATTCACTTGGTGCCTCAAAGCTGACAGTGGTGAGACATATATGCCTACAGAACTTTGGGTTGGACACTGCATCCTTTACATACACAAACACACCTTGAATCCGTTACACATACAAACACAGATTCACACAATGCATCCCTTACACACACACAATACATCCCTTACACAGAAACACACACTGCTGTATATCCTTTACACAAAAACACACTGCATCCAATACACACCCTGGTATCCCTATACTCTACATTCCATAAGCACACACATTAGATCCTCTATGGGTGGGCCTTATAGACATACTCACTGGCAGGCCATGGGGGCCCAGACCTTGAGCTGTGTAAAGGGCCCCAAAAAATGGAGCTGCTTCCCGTTCCCCCAGAACATTTTTGTAACCACAGTTACAAACAGCTTCCAGAGAGCCTGCTCTACACCAGACCAGTGGATCCAAACTGCAGCTAGAGCCCATCACCATCCTCATCTGGTTGTAAGTAGGCAATCTAGTATATTATTCGTGGCACTAAACTCTAATTTACCTCATATTGAAGGGACACTATTGTCCCCAGAACCATTGCAGCTTAATGTAGTGTTCTGGTGTCTATAGCGTGTCCCTGCAGGCTTTTTAATGTAAACACACTGTGTGCAGCACTGGCGTTGGTTCATATGACAGATCATATGGGTGGGGCATTGTGATGTCACATGGAGGGCAGCGCATATGGGGGTGGGGGGCGGCAAAAATCCTTGCACCAGCCCTGCATTCCTTCATCATGGCGTGTGAACTAGTATTTGATTTAAAACCTAGGACTTATTATTGTGATGCTAACAAAATGAGCACCACTATCACCCTTCTCTCAAGCCCACCCCAAGAATGCACATTAATGGCCCCAACGTTCAAACATGGAATGCTTTTGTTACCGCCATGACTGCTAAGTATGATGATCATAATAGACAGGATACTGCTCAGACTGCCATTAGAGCATTACGTCAAGGCCGCAGACCTGTCGAGGACTATATAACAGAATGCAAGCAATATGCCACAGACGCGTTGGAACGAGGTTGGGCTAATTAATCAATTTCGCCTAGGTTTATCTGAATCATTAAAAAGAAACGACTTTGCTCATTTTGGTATACCAGACACTTTGGAAGCCTTTATGCAACGGGCTATTTAATTAGACAGACGTCTCAGACAGCAAAGACAAGAAAAGGCAGCAACTTATGCTCCAGCTTCAAAAAACATCTCTTCAAGCTATTCCCCTACTTCTTCAGCAATGGTTCCCACACCCTCAATAGAAGAACATATGCAAGTAGGTCTCATACAAGGAAATTTACCCCTGCTGAACTACAAAGAAGCAGAGAAAACCTGTGTCTTTATTGTGGGCTACACAGTGAGAACCTGTCCTGAAAAATCCACTGGTAAGTGGATCAACCTAACTACTATAACTTAGTCACCACTACTCCACCCTTATCGGTTTCCCTTTCCTTACAGTGGAATGAAAACAGCTACGCATGTCAAGCTCAGACTGTGAGGCAAGTGGCTGTTTTTTGGACATTGACCTTGCACATTCACTTTTTATTCCTGTACACAATAAAACACTCCACTACGAATACAACTTGTGGATGGGTCCTTCTTGCAATCTGGTCCACTTACCAAACAAACTAAACCAATATTAGTGTCAATAGGGAAACATTCTGAGACTGACTGTTGATTTGGTTCCTTCCCCCATTGTTTCCTGTTATTTTGGATATCCTTTGGCTACGGCAACATGATCCTACTATTTCCTGGTCTACTGGTACCGTATCATTCTCTTCACCCCATTGCTCTGTCTTGTTTAAACACTACCAAAAAGGGTTTTAATCATTTTATATTGGAGATAAACATGAAAAAGTAGCAAGAGGTACTCCTCCCTGATGTTTATAAGGAGTATCAAGATGTGTTTGACAAAAAGGGAGTAGAAACATTACCACCCTGTCGGATATATGGTTGCCCAATCGACTTGCTGACAGGAACACCTATTCAGAACACCTATACAGAAAATGAACCCCATATCCTAAAGGAATACATGCAAGAAAACTTAAAGGATTTATCCGTCCTTCTACTTATCCTGCAGGTGCTGGAATATTCTTTGTGGAGAAAAAAAAGATGGCAGTTTAAGACCTTGTGTGGATTACAGAGAACCATATCACTATAAAAAAACACATATCCACTACCCCTTTATTCCTGAACTTATGGAACGCCTCCAATCTGTTCGCATATATTCTTTTTTTTTTTTTCTCATTTATCATTTTTATTGAATGACAATTGCAACACATAACATGGTAAACAATTACAGGTCGCCTACACAGCGATATTTGCGGATAACATTCTGCATGTCGCCCTATGTAGAGCCTTATTTCTCGCTCAATTGATCAATTAACCGCTTAAATATACAAATAGTCGTACAAATAATCATACAAATAATCTGTGTGTCAGGCGATGTTCGATGTGATGCATACAGTTTCAAAGCATGCGGTAAATTTTTTTGTTTTTTATAGTTAACTTGGGAGGGGTTGGGATACAGAAGGAAAAAGGGGGGGGGGGAGGGGAGATCCCTGGACACAGCTTCACATCGCAGCCAGCAGTACAGTACAGATCACCTTCCTTATGTAGCTTGTGAGATTGATGAGGCTATATGTCCCCTGAGCACCTCAACGCCCTGACCCCTTTGGTCCCTTAACGTTTGCGCCTGTGTGCTCCCTTACTGGCCCACTATGATGGTTAACCATTTGGTTTGAGCAGTCGGTTTGTCTTAGTTGTCAGTCAGGGACTATGTAGCCGCCCAACAGACCCATTCTTTATCATACTTTCCTAGGCATCCTTTCAGTTTGCTGGCCATTTTCTCGTACATACTAATCACATTCATTTTGTTGATAATCACCTCTATCTGAGGAATTTGTTTGCTTTTCCAGTTACCAGCTAAAGCTACTTTTGCTATCGTCAGTATATTCAGAATCACTTTTTTGTGTGGATGCGTGACTAGGTCTGGTATGACATGTAATAAGTACTTTTCCGGTCGCAATGGGATAGAGGTGCCAGTTTTACTCAAGATCAGGATTTGGATTTGTTTCCAGAATCCGTCTAGCAACGGACATTTCCAGAACACATGTAACATGGTTCCAGTGTCCGACTCACATCTCCAACACAAGTTCGTAGCGCCTGAGTACATACTCGCTAGTCTCTGTGGTACCAGATACCACCTCATAGTTATCTTGCAGTAGGCCTCCCATAGCGAGAGGCTACTCGATGCCTGTTTTGTATTTGCCCTTGCAGACTGCCAGTCTGCTTGGGAGATATGAAATCCCAGGTCCTGCTCCCATTTTGCCATGTATTTCAGTTTATCTGGGGTGTTTTCTGTGACCAACGCATTGTAACATAGGGAGAGTGGTTTTGCTGCCTTTATCAGAGATAAGTGGCTAGGTTGGAGTTGTTCGCATATATTCTAAACTTGATCTAAGAGGTGCCTATAATCTGCTCAGAGTCCAAGAGGGTGATGAATGCAAAACTGTATTTTTATACGCGGTACGGTCATTTTGAATATCTGCTTATGCCCTACTGACTCTGTAATGCCCCTGCCTCTTTCCAGCATTTTCTCAACAATGTGTTTCATGACCTTCTCAATCAATATGTAGTCATCTACTTAGATGACATAATGGTCTTCTCCCCAGATCTACAAACCCATCATCTACATATGACTGAGGTAATGAAACATTTAAAGGGACACTATAGTCACCCAGACCACTTCAGCTCAATGAAGTGGTCTGGGTGCCAGGTCCCTCAGGTTTTAACCCTTCACATGTAAACATAGCAGTTTCAGAGAAACTGCTATGTTTACATAGCAGGCTTAATCCAATCGCTAGTGGCTGTCAACCTGCTTGTCCCCATACGTGTCCCAGACTAAGTCCCATTTTGCCCATATGCCCGGTTTGTGCTATTCAGTCTGTGGGACATTTCTTCATACACTCTGGTCTTATTGAGTTTTCCTAGTACCATATTCAGTGCGTATTTTTCCATAGGGATTTTATTAGACATGTGCAATTCGTTTCGTGATGCTTTCAAATGTCCGAAGTGCCGAATTTCAGAAGTACCGAAGTACTTCAGATTTCTGAAAAGTGGCAAAACAGGAGAGGGTTGGGATTAGAGTAGGATTAGTGGTTAGGGTAGAGGTAGGGGTTGGGTTAGTGATTGAAGTAGGGTTAGGGGTAGGTTAGTGGTTGGAGTAGGGTTAGGTAACCCTATTCCTAACCCTACTCCTAAACTAACCCTACCCCTACTCCTAAACCAACCCTAAGCATAATCTAACCCTACCCCTAACCCACCCCTACTCCTAAACCAACCCCTAACCTAACCCTACCTTTAACCCTACCCTACCCCTAAACCAACCCCTAACCTCTAACCCTACCTTACCCCTAATCCTTCCCTAACCCTACACTTACCCGAAGTCCCGAATTTCGGAATGCCAAACGGAATATTTTTCCCATGCACATCCCTAGATTCTATGCTGTTCTTTGCGGCTATCAGTACGTGAATAATTGCTGATCTGTCTCCTTTTTTGTACAGCTTCGGGAATATGTGTAAGATGTATAGTGCAATGTGAAGCGGCATATCCTGCCCCGTCATGGTGAGTATCACCTCTTTGATTTGTGTCCAGAAAGGCTGGAGTGTTTTGCAAGACCAGAACATATGGCTAAACGAACCCTTCCCGTCCCCGCATCTCCAACACCTGGGGGCCTGTTTCCTAATTAATCATATACAATCTCTGTAGCAGGCCGATAACAGTTTCCTGCCTAGTTTCCCTCCCACACATAGTCATTCAAAGTTACCCATCAGGGACGGGTTTGGTTTTGCGCCTGTGATCTCCCGTACCATATGTTTAATTCTCAGGTATGTGAAAAGTTCCCTGTTGGAGAGCATGTAGTTCTTTTGCAGACTGGGGAATGCTTCTAGCCCGGAGTCCCCAAACAATTGGGCAATTCTCTGTATACCTTCAGAGATCCATGGTTGGAGCTGCAAGTCCCTAGGTTGGTATTGCAGGCACTGTAATGGGGCAAATCACAGTGGGTTGTTCGGAGCCAACAGAGCTCCAGCCCACTTCTTCCACACCTGAAGGGAAAGTGCTGTGGCGGACAAAGGCTGTATCTGGGTGGGTTGCAGTTGGGCCGGGAGCCACAACAGGGTCAAAATAGAATGTGGGGCTATCACCGAGTTTTCTAGTGTGTAAGGTATTATTCTGTTTTGTCATGGAGGCCTCCTATTTGTGCTAATATAGTGGCAGAGTAATATTTGTAAATGTTTCCACACGTGGGCATTTAAAACCTTTTGGAAGTTCGTAAGTATACTGTTAGGTACTTCCACTGGAATAGTGCAGAATAGGAACAGTATCTGAGGGAGTACCATCATTTTTATTGAGCTAATTCTACCAAACCATGAAATCATTTTAGTTGAACAGTTAGCAGTTTAGTGTGGTTGAACTGTATCAACTTTTGTTGTTGTTGCAAGTTGTATGCCTAAGTATGTTAGAGATTTATCTCTCCAATCGAAGGAGAATTGTTCCTTTAGAGTGTTTTTGGTTGCTTTTCTCATGTTTATGGACAGCACCTGCGTCTTGTTGATGTTATTTTTATAGTAAGATATTGATCCATATGCTTCTAATAAGTGCATTAAATGGGGGAGTGATTCTGTAGGATTTGCTGGCAATAGGAGAATATCATCCCCCACCGCTGTATCTAGTCCCTTGATCTTATTGAGAATTTGTATGTGCTTCACCAGAGGTTCTAATGCTAATATAAAAATTAATGGCGACAAGGGGCATCCTTGGCGGGTACCGTTTGTTAAGCTAAAGTTTAAGATAAAAAGTCGGTATTAAGGATTTTGGCGGATGGTGTTGTGTATATTGCCAGTATTGGTCTTAAGAAATTAGCCGGGACACCAAATTTTTTAAGGACCTCTGTCATGTACCCTCAATGTAGACGGTTGAAGGCTTTTTCGGCATCTAATGCCAGCAAAAGAGCCAACCTGTTTTCTCTTTTCATTATTTCAACCAGATCCAGAAATCTTTGTGTATTATCTCCTGCCTGCTCTCGGGAAACCAATTCGGGTAACATGGGCTTTATGCGGTTGGCAATGGTTTTAGCAAATAGTTTTGTGTCCGTATTGAGCAGAGATAGTGGGCAAAATTTTTCGCATTTATTGGGAGGTTTTCCTGGTGTGGGTAGGGTTATAATGTTTGCCTCCAGCATTTCAGTGGGTATGACACCTGGTTTCATAATTTAATTGAAGAGGTCTGTAAGGTGAGGAGTCAGTACGGTGTGCTTTGGTAGGGACATTAATGCCTTGAGTAAAGGGGGCATCCAATTCTGCCTCCTCCACCTGTGATAGGTGTGGTATCTTAACCCGATCTAGGAACTTTAGTATATCAGTACCAGTGGGTTGTGGGCCCACGCTGTCCCCATTGAGGTTGTATAGTCGCTCATAATATTCTGCAAATGCATCCAGTATACTGGATAGGTTTGTTAGTTTTACCCCCTGTGGATTAAAAAATTAGGTTGATTTTACTTGCTCAAGGTTTTCTACGGGCCCAATTGACACTACAAGAGAGTCAAGAAACCTATAAAAAATATGCCGACCTTAAAAGACAATCTGCACTGACTTATCAAGTGGGCCAACTGGTTTGGTTATCTACAAAGTACTTGAAACTACCCTGTCCTACCAAGAAATTGGGACCCACGTTCATTGGTCCCTTTCGAACTTCTAAACTTCTCTCTACTGTCGTAAGATTAGATCTGCCACGTCAATACACCCTTCATTTCCATGTTTCTCTGATCAAACCTACCAACTCCTGATCCCATAACAGTTGATGGAGAACCTGAATATGAAGTTCTGGAGATTCTATTTTCACGTAGATGCAGAAGAAAGGTTATGGACCTGAAGAAAGATCTTGGGAACCTGCAGAAAATGTCCATGTACCCCGACTTATACGAATCTTCCACTCTCGACATCCTAATCGACCAGCACCCTTATGCCTCTAGAGGTGGCATCATAGAGGGGGGGTACTGTCACGACTATGCTTACCAGGGGGTCCCCCACCGCATCTCCATCCACTCCTGCAGCGGTCCCCCCTCGCTGCACGCCCAGGACTCCGATGTGTCTGACTGCAACAACAGACGGCCAGCATCCCAGTGACTCGTGGACATTGCGTTGCGGCTCCCCATGCCACGCCGCAACCCAGAGGAAGCTCCAGCCGAACCCACCTTTAAACTCCATACACTCTAGGTATGGTACTCTAGGTATGCTCGACAGTCAGCACCTTAAAGGGACAGAACACCTGAAACATCTTAAAGAGCTAATCACGGTTTAACCAATGATATGTGAAATGTGGATACCTCTCCCCTATATAAACCCAGCTTAGGCTCCGGGCAGTAAAAGGAGCCAGTAACATTAGTCCATAGATCCCCCTGCTCCCAGCAGCGGAATCGTGGGCTCTGGATCTTCTGGATAGTGGTCTTCCCTGTGTGTATATGGACTGCAGCTAGGAGGGAACTCCAATTGGGGCCCCAGCATAGAAGAGGAGCAGGCAACAGATGCTGTTTCACAGGCTGTCTGTGTCATAGGAGGGGTAAGTGTGGGTTGTTGCTTGCTAGGCTGGTTCCAGAGGACTGTCAGAATGCCTCAAATCTAGCATCAAAGGCTTCTCTCCAATTCTGGCCTGTCAGGCTTGTTTGAGATTTCAATGCAGCGGTCACCTTGGACGAGCCATGTGGCTTGCAAGATCCCTCCTTCCAGTCTTCATGGAACAGGCTTAGTGTACACAGTGGGGACCAGGATAACCCCCATTGGTCTAAAGGGGAGGGTAACGGGGCTCCAAGCTGTAAGTCGCATGCCCACAGGTAAGAGATCAGTAACGTCTCCCCACCGTAGACAGGCCAGATGCAACAGGCCACAGATGTGGACACGGTTGATGCCCAGCAGACTTCCCCAGTTAGGTCTCAGCAAGATATGCTTGGCTTTAGGAGCGTTAGCTTATAGTTTAATAAACTCTTTCTGTAAAAAAATGAGCTGTATTAGAGTAGTTGTCGCAAAGATCGTGGGGAGCTACAGGAAAACACATCTGGCCATGTTGGAGGTCAAGTCCCACCCCTTTGCATTTACAGTTGATTTTATTTTAAATCTACTTTGGCATATTTCTGTGTCTTGTCATTTGCTATGGATATTTTGGTTATGTGGATTATTATTTTAATATCTGGGGTGGAACTAATGTGTCGACTTGAGGTTTTGTTTATTTTCTAGTAATGATCAAATCAACCAAATGTTGGTTAAAGAAGAAGCTGGCACCTGGTTGGGGATGCAGAGAGACCTGGACAGTCAGTTGCTGTCAAGGGTGGCGGTACTGAGACCAGGACCCCTGTATGCCTGATGATTGTAGGCGTTACAGCATAGAAATGGATCAGGGTCTGGTGGAGGGTAATCACACACCCCCTGGTGTTGAGCACCTGGGTTTGTGCGGCCACATACCAGGGCCTTGATGCAGCTTGTGCGGATCCCAGGAGCTAGATGATATGCAGATATGTATCCAGTACTAGAAACAATGCAAGGCTAGAATAGGCACCAAACAAGATAAGACTAGAAGAACCCAGAACTAGAGCAAGACAGAAAGCAGAACCCAAAACATGTACACAAGACATGAGGGAAACAAGAACAGGACATGGACAGGGCAGGACAAGACTGTACATTAACTGGGAATACAAGACAAAAAAAAAAAAACAAGACAATATATACAAGGCAAAACAAGAGGAAAAATAACTAAGTGCTAAATATTTAATAAACATTGGAGATTTAGACATACATAAATGGCCAAGATGTATGCCGACCACCATTTTGCCAAAATACTCCAATTTTGGTGGGTCCTAACTGCCTAGATATGCATGACTAAAAGTAAAACAATAAAACACACACAGTATTTACCTGCAAGGAAAGGAGCAGACCACTGCTAGCAGGAAACACTGAAACAAAAAGGATAAATGGCAAAGGAACAATAAAAAACAATAATTTAAAGGAATCCATGAGACTGGGAATTCCAGGAACGGAATCAAGGAATGAACCCAGAAAACACAGCATAAAGAAAATCAGAGATAGAATGGAAAACCAGAAAAAACCAGAAAAACTAAACAAGAATTGTAAAAAAAAAAAAAAGAGTACTGGATACTAGAAGCCAAGGCCAGAAATGATCCACAGACAGGAACAGGATGTGACAGTTGCAGGAAGGTTAGCTTGGGGAGTGTGTACCGGCTGCCTACAGCGCGAGTGCACCTGGACTGGGTAGCAGGATCTGACATTGTGGATGTAGGAGTCATGAGAAACTTACCAGCCGAGGTCCTAATTGGGAACCAACTTGGCCCCTTAACATCAGCATTTCCCCTTCAAGCCCAGCCGAGGCTTATCTGATGACCACCTGACTTCAGGCTCAGGCTGCAGAGGCCAGAACACACTTGGAGGCACCTCAGGTAGGACAACCTGACCCTAGACACAGCCCCGTTTTCTTGGGATACCCCAGAAAAGTTTAGGAAGGAAGTAGTAGGGTACCTGACCCTTCAGAAACATAGAAACGGAATGTGACGGCAGATAAGAATCATTCGGCCCATCTAGTCTGCCCAATTTTCTTAATACTGTCATTAGTCCCTAGCCTTATCTTATAGTTAGGATAGCCTTATGCCTATCCCACGCATGCTTAAACTCCTTTACTGTGTTAACCTCTACCACTTCAGCTGGAAGGCTATTCAATGCATCCACTACCCTCTCAGTAAAGTAATACTTCCTGATATTATTTTTAAACCTTTGTCCCTCTAATTTAAGACTATGTCCTCTTGTTGTGGTAGTTTTTCTTCTTTTAAATATAGTCTCCTCCTTTACTGTGTTGATTCCCTTTATATATTTAAATGTTTCTATCATATCCCCCCTGTCTCGCCTTTCCTCCAAGCTATACATGTTAAGATCCTTTAACCTTTCCTGGTAAGTTTTATCCCGCAATCCATGAACCAGTTTAGTAGCCCTTCTCTGAACCTTCTCTAAGGTATCAATATCCTTCTGAAGATACGGTCTCCAGTACTGTGTACAATACTCCAAGTGAGGTCTCACCAGTGTTCTGTACAATGGCATGAGCACTTCCCTCTTTCTACTGCTAATACCTCTCCCTATACAACCAAGCATTCTGCTAGCATTTCCTGCTGCTCTATTACATTGTCTGCCTACCTTTAAGTCATCAGAAATAATCACCCCCAAATCCCTTTCCTCATATGTTGAGGTTAGGACTCTATCAAATATACTATACTCTGCCTTTGGGTTTTTATGTCCAAGATGCATTATCTTGCACTTATCCACATTAAATGTCAGTTGCCACAATTCTGACCATTTTTCTAGTTTACCTAAATCATTTGACATTTGGCTTATCCCTCCTGGAACATCAACCCTGTTACATATCTTAGTATCATCAGCAAAAAGACATACCTTACCATCAAGACCTTCTGCAATATCACTAGTAAAAATATTAAAGAGAATGGGTCCAAGTACAGATCCCTGAGGTACCCCACTGGTGACAAGTCCAAGCTTCGAATATATTCCATTGACTACAACCCTCTGTTGCCTGTCACTCAGCCACTGCCTTACCCATTCAACAATATTGGAATCCAAACTTAAAGATTGCAGTATATCCTTGGAACTGGGGGATCTGGGTGAACCACATATCCAAAATTCACCCAGATCCGTTCAGTACTTTGGAAAATACAGTTTAATGCAGATTCTGCAGAACATATACAGGCTAAATAAAAAACAATCACTGTATAATGTGTCCCCTGCTGTATAGTCCAAAACCACCGCACGATGTCTCTGTGCAACAAATACTGGCGAGATGGCACCGTGTTGAAAAGTCCACACAGTGTCTGTGAGTTAAAATGGCCGCCATCCATTGTTCTCACCATGTGCTTCTGATACAGGAAATGGTGGCCACCCAGTAACTCCACAGTATGTCCCCAGATGGTTCTTAAAAGGGCTAGCAGCAGCACAACACAAATCCATTATGCCCAAATCATGCCTTTAAAGGGCAATACATCCCAGGGGCCATAGTCACATGGCAGGAGGCTGGCAACCAGGCTTCTCCAGTGCATAGTGGCGAGGTTGGTTCCGCCACAGTAAGTAGAATGTAGAGGTAACTCTAGTGGCATGAGTACCATGCGGTCGTGTTTGGCTGGTATGAGTGGCGTCTGTGTTCATTGTGTGGTGGACTCCCAAGTCCATCCCACTTATGTTGTTTTCCCTCCCCGTGCCCCGTGTCCCGTGTCCCATCCTTGCGTAAGTTAGTCAGCTGGGTTGTGTGTATGTGCGATGTTGGTCCCATGGGAAGGAGAGCTATCTTCGTTCCATGTGGTATTGTGGCTCTAGGATCAGGGTTTTCAGTCTCTAGAGTGATAGTGTATGTGGTTCGCTCAGGGGTCTCCTGTTGTTTATCCCTATCTTGGGTGTTGGTACATGAGTCGGCTGTGTCGGCTTGGGTACTATGGGAGGTCTGTATGGTGTTGTTTATCGGGATTGGAAGGTTGTTGCTAGTTCAGTATGCTGCTACGTCCTGTGCTCTCATTGGTTGCGTTCATGGGGTGGCTGTGTGTTGGCAGTGTGTAGATCCTGTGAGCGTTGTGGTTGTAGTGCGTGTAGTGTGTGTGATTTGTTAGGGGGAGGGAAAGGTGGGGGGGGCGGGCCCCCCTAACTCCCTTCCCCGACTGCCGCATCCCCCTCATCTTGTCTCGCCACGTACATTATCCAAGGTTGCCATTTGTCAACGTGTTTCGTGAGGGTGTCTCGTATGGTCGCATGCATTTCTTCTACGAATCTGATCTCTTCTACCCTGCTTAGCCATTGCTCCATTGTGGGGGCGTTTGTCGTTTTCCATAGGGCAGGGATTAGAGCCTTGGCCGCGTCGAGAAGGTGTCGTAGGATGGATCGTTTGTATTTTGAGATCGGGTCTTTAGTGTGATGCAGGAGAGTGTTGTTTATTGACAATTGCGTCGTGTCCCCTAGTACGTCGTTAATGCGGGACGTAATCTGGTTCCAAAACGGTTTAATGTTGGGGCAGTCCCACCAGATATGTTTTAGTGTTCCGATATCTGCCTCACATCTCCAACAGGTCGCCGAGGTGTTGGGGAATATTCTGTGGAGTAGGTCTGGGGTTCTGTACCAGAATGTCAATAGCTTATAGTTCATTTCTTGGTATTTTGAGCTAATCGTAGATTTGTGATGAAGGATGAGAATTTTGTCCCATTGTGCGTCGGTGAAGACTTTGTCGGTGATGCTTTCCCATTTTTCTTTATATCGTCGAGTTGCTTGCTGATCATCTGTGATTAGGTATTGGTAGAGCGTCGCCGTTGGTTTCTGAATTGGTGTTTGTTTGTCGCAGATGTCCTCAAACCACATGAGGGTTCTGTGTACCCCTTGTTTGTTCGGTAGGGTGTGGTAGAAATGCGTCAGCTGGGAGTATCTGAATCTGTGCATGGGAGCTGGCGGGCCTTCCATTAGGCGTTCCAGGGGGGTCAGTCCAGTGGCGGTTAGCGTTTTGTGGAGTGGGATGAAGTTCGTTCCCTGCAGAAAGTCCCAGGCCTTGGTCGGTAGTCCTCCCCCTAATGTGTGGTTGTGTGTTAGCGTGGTCATCGGGCTGGGTGTTGGGGAGATGGTCGCTGTGTTCCTCATTGTTGACCATATGTTGAGGTTGTGGCTCACCGGGGAGGGTACGTCGGGATCATTGTTCCGTGGCGTTTTCTGATTCCATAGGGATGCAAAAATGGATGGGCTGCATGATTCTTTGTCCAAGGCCACCCATTGTTTGCATCTCGGGTTAATATGCCATTCCAGTATCCGTTGTAGGGCTGTCGCTTGGTGGTATTTGCGCAGGTCTGGGAGTGCCAATCCGCCCTGACTCCTGGTCTTGCATAGTATTTCATATCTTAGTCGAGGTCTGCATCCTCTCCAGACATAGGTCAGGAATGCGGTTTTCAGTGTCACGAAAAAGGTCGTCGGTAATGCCATTGGGATCGTATGGAACAGATATAGTAGTCTGGGTAGTATATTCATTTTGATGACCGCTATGCGGCCGAACCATGAGATGTGTGGATAATTCCAGGTTCGGAGGTCTTGTTGAATGCGCGTGAGGAGTGGGAGGAAGTTTTTCTGGTAGATGGTGCTGGGGTCCGCCATCACCCATATCCCCAGGTATTTCATTTGGGATTGGCACCATCGGAACGGGAAGGTCGAGGCTATATCCCTGTGTTCCCCCAGTGGGTTCGTGATGTTGAGCAGTTAAGTTTGAGGCCCGAGAGGTGTCCATATTTTTCAAATTCTTCCGTTAGGCATGGTAGGGTGAGTCTCGGACGTGTAATGAAGAACAACATGTCATCCGCGTATGCGGCAACTTTGTGTGTGGCGGTTTTACAGGTGTAGCCCGTGATGTTAATATTTCGCCGGATTGCCTCCAATAGGGGTTCCAATGTTAGTGCGAACAATAGCGGGGACAGGGGGCAACCCTGTCTCGTACCATTTCGAATCGGGAAGGACTCCGTCAGGGCTCCGTTAACGCGCACCGCTGCCGTCGGGGTGCTGTATATCGCTCCGATCCATTTCTGTATGTTGTCGTTAAACCCCAATAGACGTATCGCCGTTTTCAAGAATGCCCAGTCAACTCGGTCAAACGCCTTTTCGGCGTCCGTGGAGAGTAGCAGGAGTGGTGATCCGTGTTGTCTCGCCAGATGTTGTATAGCGAGGACTCTCAGAGTGCTATCTCGAGCCTCCCTTTCCGGTATGAACCCCATTTGATCAGGGTGCACGAGTGTTGGCATTAGGTTGCTAAGTCGGGTGGCTAATATTTTGGTGAAGAGTTTTGTGTCCACGTTTAATAGGGAGATGGGTCTGTTGCTGCCACAGATTTCCGGGTCCTTGCCTGGTTTTGGGATTACCGTAATTGTAGCCGATAATGATTCAGCGTGGAATGTATGTCCCTCAGTGATGGCATTGAGCGCCTTTGTGAGTTTGGGGGCTAGTATATCTTGGAAGCGTTTGTAGTAGTCCAGCGTGAGTCCGTCGGGTCCGGGTGCGCGTCCTGTCTTCGTCGTTTTGATAGCCGCCTTAATGTCGTTTTCGGTGATCGGGCGGTCGATGATTTCTGCATCTTCGGCCGTCACCGTCGTGTGGAGATGTTCTCTTAAAAAGCATTCCATGCGGCCTTGTTTGATTCGTCTGCCTTCGTCGTCGCTTTGTGTATGTGTATTGTAGAGCGAGGAGTAGTAGGTTAGAAATTCCTTGGCGATTTTCTCCGGGTGTTGGGTAGTAGTGCCTTCGCGTGTTTTTAATTTGTGGACTTGTGAGGGGTGTTGCTGTCCCCTGAGCATTTGTGCGAGGAGTTTGCCCCCTTTGTTTGCATGGAGGTAGAAGAATCCTTTAGATCTACGGAGTTGTCTCAGGTGTCTCTTGAGTAGCAGTGCGTGTAGCCGTCTTCTTTCCTCTAATAGTTCTTTGTAGGTATCTTCCACCTGGTGACGTTTGTGTTGTGTTTCCAAGGAGCGAATCCGGTGTAGAATGTTTGACATAATTGCGCCCGCCTCTCTTTTCCGTTGTGACGCGATTTGGATAAGCTTGCCCCGGAGTACACTTTTGTGGTCCTCCCACACTGTCATATCAGATACGTCTCCCGTCTCATTCTCAGTGAAGTATGTCTTTAGGGTGTCGGTGACTTGGGCCCTCAGTGGGAGGTCTGTTAAAAGGGAGTCGTTGAGTCTCCACGTCGTTTTCGTTGGTCTTATGAGGGGAGATTCGAGGTCCATCGATACTTGTCCGTGGTCCGACCACGTTGCAGCGTGTATGGATGCTCTCCTAAGTCTTATTAGAGCTTCCTGTTGCAGAAGTAGGAAGTCTATCCTGGAGTATCTTTTGTGTATTGTGGAATAGTGAGTGTATTCTCTGTCTAGTGGGTTCAGTGTTCGCCAGCAGTCTACCAGGCGTAGTGTTTTCAGAGTGTGGTGTATGGTTCTTATTTCTCTCTGTGGGATGCTGCTGTGTCCCGTTGAGGAGTCTACTTTAGGATCTAGTGTGACATTGAAGTCTTCTCCCGCGATCAAAGTTCCTTCCGTGAAGTCTGTTAGTGCCTTCAGTGTGTTCTTGAGGAATCTAGATTGATTGTTGTTGGGGATGTATACTGTCGCGAACGTGTAACATCGTCCTGCGATATTCCCCTTGACGAAGGTGTATCTGCCGTTGTGGTCTATAAGGCGATCCTGCTCCTGGAATTGTAGACGAGCTGCTATCAGGATCGCGACCCCTGCCTTTTTCGCTGTAGGGTGGTTGCCGTAGTAGTTAGTGGGGTAGTGTTTGTTCTTGAGTGTCGGGGCCGCTCCTTCTCGAAAGTGAGTTTCTTGGAGAAGAGCTATTGCAACCCTCTCTCTCTGAAGTTCCCTCAAAAGATTAGTTCTGCGTTCTGGGAGATTCAATCCCCTGCAGTTTTGCGTGATGATTTTTAGCGGGTCTGGTCTGTATGCCATCTTGTCTGTATCTCTGCGCAATGGTGGTGTCTCGTCGGGTACCAGGGTCCCCCGTCCGCGTCCCGCTCTCTTATGGACGCGGGAGTCGACCAAGGAAGCCCGATCTCGTAGCTTAATTCCTGGGTTTTTAATGCGGTTCGGTACCTCTGCGCCGTCTGGTGGTTGACTCGAGGCAGGCGCGACGGCCGGGTCAGGAGTGCAAGGGGGGGGTGGGATGTTCGGGTGGGTTGCCGGGCTGTGGTCGTGCGTGAGGTGGCTGGCGTTCATGGGGCGTTGGTATCCGCTCCTGTGTGGTCTAGGGGAGTTGTGTCTGCTCAGGCTCAGTGTCTTTCGGTTACGTTAGACTCCGAGCCTGGTCCGTGTGACGGGGGTGTGTGTTTCTTATTTGGATGTTGGAGAGTAGGATAGGTGTGGTGTGCGTGTCGTGGTGATGTAAGGAGGTGGACCTCTCCGTGGAGAGGGAGTTCGTGTGCCTACGGTGTCGGTCGGAGGTCACCCCGAGATATATCCCGGTGGTGTACCAGTCGACCTCCGTAGTATCAAGCGTGCGCACCGAGAGAGGTGGGTAGCGCGTCTGGGCCCTTATCCATTTAGGCTATGGTGCCTGTGTGGTATATGCGGTGTTAGTTGTAGAGTTGACACTTGAGAAAGGTTGTGTATCGTTAGTATGGTCTGTTAGTTGTGTAGGGGTGTGTTTCCGTTTGGGGTTGTAGCGTCCGTTCACTGTAGTAGAGTTGTTATATAGTCATCACTAATGCCATTTGTGTGTGCTTGTAGTGTTATCAGCACTATGCCTGTTTGTTGCGTCTTTTCGGTGTCGCTGGTGTCGAGTGGGGGGGATGTACCTTGAGGGTAGTTTGCGTGTAGTCAAAGTAGGGACTAGAGGATATCTCTTCGGGGTGTGTGCAGTATGGGTCCTCTTCACATTATGTCTGGGTCGTTACATCTGGATCATGTTTATGTATTTATTTATTTTTATTTTTATTTTTTTCCCCTCTTTCCCCCCTCCCCCCCATTTCCCCCCGCCCCGCCTCCCGCCCCTTTCTCTACACCCTCACCCTGTTCACTCTGACGTTCATATTTCACAGCCTCCAGGGGGTGGTGGGATGGCCGTCTGCCCAGTGTCCTCCCGTCATCAGTGTGCCATCTAAATGAGGCACTTGTGATTGTGTGTAGTGTAAAGGCCTCTTTGGGTGTATGCTGTCTGTACATGTCAGTCCCCTGGTAAATAACACAGAGTGAGATTGCATATTCTAGCCTTTCAAAATAGGTTACTCTCAACATTTATACAGTAAGGAGCAGTCTCGGGCCTCAAAATCAGCTATAGATTCTGTACGGAATCAGTTCTTCGTCTTCACGAGCGTCAATGCTGCAGGCGGTCTCTAGGACCCGATCTCTATGTCCCCAACCCTCCCCCCTTTAATCCCCCTCCCCAATAGGTCTTACTCCCCTGCTTTGTTTTTCCTCCCGCCCCTCCCTTTTCGTCCCCCTTTTTTTTATTTATTTTTTATTGTTTAGAACCCTTTTGTATTGTGGAGGACCCATTTGCTAGTGAGATATCCCTTAGTTCGGTCTGTCCCAAGGTGAAGAGTGGTGCCTTCCCGCACCCGGGGGGTGTCCCCTCCTTCAGTCTCGTGTCAATGTGTTAGCTACCCAATGTCAAAGTACCTGATTCTTGGGGTGCAGGTTTGCATCCAGGCGCTTCTCCAACGTGGGCTCCAGCTGTCTGTGTTGTCTCGGAATTGTGGTCAGGTAGTGGGTTATTCCTCCGGGTTGTTTAGATCTGGTCGGTGTCGCGGAGCTTCACCCGGGGAATTCCATCTTCTTCGCCTTGCTTGTCGCTGCGGTTGTGGTCTTGGATCCAGCGGCATGAATACCCAGTTCGGGACGGGGGTTGGCGGCAGGTTCAGGCGTTGTAGGAATTGAGGGATGTCCTCTGGCCATCGTGCGGAGACCCATTCGTTATTATAGCGGACTGTGATGCTAAATGGGTAGCCCCATCTATATTGCATATTCCTCTCCCTCAGGATGGTGGTAACCGGTCTCAGGGCTCTTCTAGCTTCTAGGGTCATAGGTGATAGGTCATTGTAGAGGGATATTTCTGTGCCCCTGTAGTTCCAGTGGGCCCTGGACCTAGCTTTCCTCATGATCAGATCTTTGATGGCGAAGGAGTGTAGGCAGCATATTATATCCCTGGGGGTCCCTTCCGTGGGCCGGGGACGGAGTGCTATATGTGCCCTGTCATATTTAATAAGCGCTGGTGTGTCCTCCCTTAAGATGATGCGGAATAGGGAGGTGAGCATCTCCTCTATGTTTTCCCCCTCTGGAGATTCAGGTATCCCCCTTACCCTGATATTGTTGCGGCGACTGCGGTTGTCCTGGTCCTCCAGCTGTCGCCTCATGGCCAGTATGAGAGTGCCTTGGCGTTTAAGGGCCGTGTCTGTGGCTGCAGAGTGGTCTTCAGTGGTCTGTGCCCTCTTTTCTACTTGCTGTATGCGGTGTTCCTGTGCTTTAATTTCAGCCTTCAGGCCGGTCACTTCAGCTTTAATTACTTTGTGTAGGTTGTTTGTCAGGTGGGTGAGGTCATCCTTTGTGACCATCATCATTGCCATGCGTTTTAATTCTGCTCCGATATCTGCCAGTGTAGTGGTGTCGGCAGTGGAGCATGTGGATGCTGGCGAGGTCGGCGCCATTTTGGATGTCGGGGAGCTGGGGTCCGGGCCGCACGGCGCATGGAGATATTCGTCCATCGGCCCCGTTTGCGACCCTGAAGAGGAAGGTTTGGGGGTCTGGGGTAGGTCCCCTCTCTTTGTGCGACCCATTGGTGGCAGTGCGTGCGGGTTAGCAGTGGGTTGCTCCGTTCTGTGTGCTGTCATGGAACGGAGTTCAGCGCTTAGGCGGCCATGTTCGTCGGAGCCCAGGCCACGCCCCCGCCACACTGAGAACATTTGTTCCGTTTTGAGAAAGATGCAAACCACTGAGAAATAAAGCCAAATCCTTGCTCCCGACACCATTCACCAAGCCACAAATTAAAGTCCCTAATAGGCATCCGCCTGTCGTTCTGAGTGTTATGCACAGGCAGAACTTCAGAGAATGACAGTGTGGAAGCAACCTGCCGTATATCATTGGCAAAAACACTAAAACTTCCTTAACCTCTGAAACCTCATTGCAAGCCAAGTCATTTGTCCCTAGATGGACAAGTACATCCAATTCCCCTTCCTGCTTTGCTTGCTTAACAATATTACAGATACGTCTCCTGTCTTTGTGAGCAGTAGCTCCGGGAAGACACCTCACAAGACCACCATTGTCCATCTCCACACCTCTTTTAATGGAAT
>OW240914.1:128129498-128209976 GCA_933207985.1 Pelobates cultripes | reverse complement strand
ATATGCCACAGACGCGTTGGAACGAGGTTGGGCTAATTAATCAATTTCGCCTAGGTTTATCTGAATCATTAAAAAGAAACGACTTTGCTCATTTTGGTATACCAGACACTTTGGAAGCCTTTATGCAACGGGCTATTTAATTAGACAGACGTCTCAGACAGCAAAGACAAGAAAAGGCAGCAACTTATGCTCCAGCTTCAAAAAACATCTCTTCAAGCTATTCCCCTACTTCTTCAGCAATGGTTCCCACACCCTCAATAGAAGAACATATGCAAGTAGGTCTCATACAAGGAAATTTACCCCTGCTGAACTACAAAGAAGCAGAGAAAACCTGTGTCTTTATTGTGGGCTACACAGTGAGAACCTGTCCTGAAAAATCCACTGGTAAGTGGATCAACCTAACTACTATAACTTAGTCACCACTACTCCACCCTTATCGGTTTCCCTTTCCTTACAGTGGAATGAAAACAGCTACGCATGTCAAGCTCAGACTGTGAGGCAAGTGGCTGTTTTTTGGACATTGACCTTGCACATTCACTTTTTATTCCTGTACACAATAAAACACTCCACTACGAATACAACTTGTGGATGGGTCCTTCTTGCAATCTGGTCCACTTACCAAACAAACTAAACCAATATTAGTGTCAATAGGGAAACATTCTGAGACTGACTGTTGATTTGGTTCCTTCCCCCATTGTTTCCTGTTATTTTGGATATCCTTTGGCTACGGCAACATGATCCTACTATTTCCTGGTCTACTGGTACCGTATCATTCTCTTCACCCCATTGCTCTGTCTTGTTTAAACACTACCAAAAAGGGTTTTAATCATTTTATATTGGAGATAAACATGAAAAAGTAGCAAGAGGTACTCCTCCCTGATGTTTATAAGGAGTATCAAGATGTGTTTGACAAAAAGGGAGTAGAAACATTACCACCCTGTCGGATATATGGTTGCCCAATCGACTTGCTGACAGGAACACCTATTCAGAACACCTATACAGAAAATGAACCCCATATCCTAAAGGAATACATGCAAGAAAACTTAAAGGATTTATCCGTCCTTCTACTTATCCTGCAGGTGCTGGAATATTCTTTGTGGAGAAAAAAAAGATGGCAGTTTAAGACCTTGTGTGGATTACAGAGAACCATATCACTATAAAAAAACACATATCCACTACCCCTTTATTCCTGAACTTATGGAACGCCTCCAATCTGTTCGCATATATTCTTAACTTGATCTAAGAGGTGCCTATAATCTGCTCAGAGTCCAAGAGGGTGATGAATGCAAAACTGTATTTTTATACGCGGTACGGTCATTTTGAATATCTGCTTATGCCCTACTGACTCTGTAATGCCCCTGCCTCTTTCCAGCATTTTCTCAACAATGTGTTTCATGACCTTCTCAATCAATATGTAGTCATCTACTTAGATGACATAATGGTCTTCTCCCCAGATCTACAAACCCATCATCTACATATGACTGAGGTAATGAAACATTTAAAGGGACACTATAGTCACCCAGACCACTTCAGCTCAATGAAGTGGTCTGGGTGCCAGGTCCCTCAGGTTTTAACCCTTCACATGTAAACATAGCAGTTTCAGAGAAACTGCTATGTTTACATAGCAGGCTTAATCCAATCGCTAGTGGCTGTCAACCTGCTTGTCCCCATACGTGTCCCAGACTAAGTCCCATTTTGCCCATATGCCCGGTTTGTGCTATTCAGTCTGTGGGACATTTCTTCATACACTCTGGTCTTATTGAGTTTTCCTAGTACCATATTCAGTGCGTATTTTTCCATAGGGATTTTATTAGACATGTGCAATTCGTTTCGTGATGCTTTCAAATGTCCGAAGTGCCGAATTTCAGAAGTACCGAAGTACTTCAGATTTCTGAAAAGTGGCAAAACAGGAGAGGGTTGGGATTAGAGTAGGATTAGTGGTTAGGGTAGAGGTAGGGGTTGGGTTAGTGATTGAAGTAGGGTTAGGGGTAGGTTAGTGGTTGGAGTAGGGTTAGGTAACCCTATTCCTAACCCTACTCCTAAACTAACCCTACCCCTACTCCTAAACCAACCCTAAGCATAATCTAACCCTACCCCTAACCCACCCCTACTCCTAAACCAACCCCTAACCTAACCCTACCTTTAACCCTACCCTACCCCTAAACCAACCCCTAACCTCTAACCCTACCTTACCCCTAATCCTTCCCTAACCCTACACTTACCCGAAGTCCCGAATTTCGGAATGCCAAACGGAATATTTTTCCCATGCACATCCCTAGATTCTATGCTGTTCTTTGCGGCTATCAGTACGTGAATAATTGCTGATCTGTCTCCTTTTTTGTACAGCTTCGGGAATATGTGTAAGATGTATAGTGCAATGTGAAGCGGCATATCCTGCCCCGTCATGGTGAGTATCACCTCTTTGATTTGTGTCCAGAAAGGCTGGAGTGTTTTGCAAGACCAGAACATATGGCTAAACGAACCCTTCCCGTCCCCGCATCTCCAACACCTGGGGGCCTGTTTCCTAATTAATCATATACAATCTCTGTAGCAGGCCGATAACAGTTTCCTGCCTAGTTTCCCTCCCACACATAGTCATTCAAAGTTACCCATCAGGGACGGGTTTGGTTTTGCGCCTGTGATCTCCCGTACCATATGTTTAATTCTCAGGTATGTGAAAAGTTCCCTGTTGGAGAGCATGTAGTTCTTTTGCAGACTGGGGAATGCTTCTAGCCCGGAGTCCCCAAACAATTGGGCAATTCTCTGTATACCTTCAGAGATCCATGGTTGGAGCTGCAAGTCCCTAGGTTGGTATTGCAGGCACTGTAATGGGGCAAATCACAGTGGGTTGTTCGGAGCCAACAGAGCTCCAGCCCACTTCTTCCACACCTGAAGGGAAAGTGCTGTGGCGGACAAAGGCTGTATCTGGGTGGGTTGCAGTTGGGCCGGGAGCCACAACAGGGTCAAAATAGAATGTGGGGCTATCACCGAGTTTTCTAGTGTGTAAGGTATTATTCTGTTTTGTCATGGAGGCCTCCTATTTGTGCTAATATAGTGGCAGAGTAATATTTGTAAATGTTTCCACACGTGGGCATTTAAAACCTTTTGGAAGTTCGTAAGTATACTGTTAGGTACTTCCACTGGAATAGTGCAGAATAGGAACAGTATCTGAGGGAGTACCATCATTTTTATTGAGCTAATTCTACCAAACCATGAAATCATTTTAGTTGAACAGTTAGCAGTTTAGTGTGGTTGAACTGTATCAACTTTTGTTGTTGTTGCAAGTTGTATGCCTAAGTATGTTAGAGATTTATCTCTCCAATCGAAGGAGAATTGTTCCTTTAGAGTGTTTTTGGTTGCTTTTCTCATGTTTATGGACAGCACCTGCGTCTTGTTGATGTTATTTTTATAGTAAGATATTGATCCATATGCTTCTAATAAGTGCATTAAATGGGGGAGTGATTCTGTAGGATTTGCTGGCAATAGGAGAATATCATCCCCCACCGCTGTATCTAGTCCCTTGATCTTATTGAGAATTTGTATGTGCTTCACCAGAGGTTCTAATGCTAATATAAAAATTAATGGCGACAAGGGGCATCCTTGGCGGGTACCGTTTGTTAAGCTAAAGTTTAAGATAAAAAGTCGGTATTAAGGATTTTGGCGGATGGTGTTGTGTATATTGCCAGTATTGGTCTTAAGAAATTAGCCGGGACACCAAATTTTTTAAGGACCTCTGTCATGTACCCTCAATGTAGACGGTTGAAGGCTTTTTCGGCATCTAATGCCAGCAAAAGAGCCAACCTGTTTTCTCTTTTCATTATTTCAACCAGATCCAGAAATCTTTGTGTATTATCTCCTGCCTGCTCTCGGGAAACCAATTCGGGTAACATGGGCTTTATGCGGTTGGCAATGGTTTTAGCAAATAGTTTTGTGTCCGTATTGAGCAGAGATAGTGGGCAAAATTTTTCGCATTTATTGGGAGGTTTTCCTGGTGTGGGTAGGGTTATAATGTTTGCCTCCAGCATTTCAGTGGGTATGACACCTGGTTTCATAATTTAATTGAAGAGGTCTGTAAGGTGAGGAGTCAGTACGGTGTGCTTTGGTAGGGACATTAATGCCTTGAGTAAAGGGGGCATCCAATTCTGCCTCCTCCACCTGTGATAGGTGTGGTATCTTAACCCGATCTAGGAACTTTAGTATATCAGTACCAGTGGGTTGTGGGCCCACGCTGTCCCCATTGAGGTTGTATAGTCGCTCATAATATTCTGCAAATGCATCCAGTATACTGGATAGGTTTGTTAGTTTTACCCCCTGTGGATTAAAAAATTAGGTTGATTTTACTTGCTCAAGGTTTTCTACGGGCCCAATTGACACTACAAGAGAGTCAAGAAACCTATAAAAAATATGCCGACCTTAAAAGACAATCTGCACTGACTTATCAAGTGGGCCAACTGGTTTGGTTATCTACAAAGTACTTGAAACTACCCTGTCCTACCAAGAAATTGGGACCCACGTTCATTGGTCCCTTTCGAACTTCTAAACTTCTCTCTACTGTCGTAAGATTAGATCTGCCACGTCAATACACCCTTCATTTCCATGTTTCTCTGATCAAACCTACCAACTCCTGATCCCATAACAGTTGATGGAGAACCTGAATATGAAGTTCTGGAGATTCTATTTTCACGTAGATGCAGAAGAAAGGTTATGGACCTGAAGAAAGATCTTGGGAACCTGCAGAAAATGTCCATGTACCCCGACTTATACGAATCTTCCACTCTCGACATCCTAATCGACCAGCACCCTTATGCCTCTAGAGGTGGCATCATAGAGGGGGGGTACTGTCACGACTATGCTTACCAGGGGGTCCCCCACCGCATCTCCATCCACTCCTGCAGCGGTCCCCCCTCGCTGCACGCCCAGGACTCCGATGTGTCTGACTGCAACAACAGACGGCCAGCATCCCAGTGACTCGTGGACATTGCGTTGCGGCTCCCCATGCCACGCCGCAACCCAGAGGAAGCTCCAGCCGAACCCACCTTTAAACTCCATACACTCTAGGTATGGTACTCTAGGTATGCTCGACAGTCAGCACCTTAAAGGGACAGAACACCTGAAACATCTTAAAGAGCTAATCACGGTTTAACCAATGATATGTGAAATGTGGATACCTCTCCCCTATATAAACCCAGCTTAGGCTCCGGGCAGTAAAAGGAGCCAGTAACATTAGTCCATAGATCCCCCTGCTCCCAGCAGCGGAATCGTGGGCTCTGGATCTTCTGGATAGTGGTCTTCCCTGTGTGTATATGGACTGCAGCTAGGAGGGAACTCCAATTGGGGCCCCAGCATAGAAGAGGAGCAGGCAACAGATGCTGTTTCACAGGCTGTCTGTGTCATAGGAGGGGTAAGTGTGGGTTGTTGCTTGCTAGGCTGGTTCCAGAGGACTGTCAGAATGCCTCAAATCTAGCATCAAAGGCTTCTCTCCAATTCTGGCCTGTCAGGCTTGTTTGAGATTTCAATGCAGCGGTCACCTTGGACGAGCCATGTGGCTTGCAAGATCCCTCCTTCCAGTCTTCATGGAACAGGCTTAGTGTACACAGTGGGGACCAGGATAACCCCCATTGGTCTAAAGGGGAGGGTAACGGGGCTCCAAGCTGTAAGTCGCATGCCCACAGGTAAGAGATCAGTAACGTCTCCCCACCGTAGACAGGCCAGATGCAACAGGCCACAGATGTGGACACGGTTGATGCCCAGCAGACTTCCCCAGTTAGGTCTCAGCAAGATATGCTTGGCTTTAGGAGCGTTAGCTTATAGTTTAATAAACTCTATCTGTAAAAAAATGAGCTGTATTCGAGTAGTTGTCGCAAAGATCGTGGGGAGCTACAGGAAAACACATCTGGCCATGTTGGAGGTCAAGCCCCACCCCTTTGCATTTACAGTTGATTTTATTTTAAATCTACTTTGGCATATTTCTGTGTCTTGTCATTTGCTATGGATATTTTGGTTATGTGGATTATTATTTTAATATCTGGGGTGGAACTAATGTGTCGACTTGAGGTTTTGTTTATTTTCTAGTAATGATCAAATCAACCAAATGTTGGTTAAAGAAGAAGCTGGCACCTGGTTGGGGATGCAGAGAGACCTGGACAGTCAGTTGCTGTCAAGGGTGGCGGTACTGAGACCAGGACCCCTGTATGCCTGATGATTGTAGGCGTTACAGCATAGAAATGGATCAGGGTCTGGTGGAGGGTAATCACACACCCCCTGGTGTTGAGCACCTGGGTTTGTGCGGCCACATACCAGGGCCTTGATGCAGCTTGTGCGGATCCCAGGAGCTAGATGATATGCAGATATGTATCCAGTACTAGAAACAATGCAAGGCTAGAATAGGCACCAAACAAGATAAGACTAGAAGAACCCAGAACTAGAGCAAGACAGAAAGCAGAACCCAAAACATGTACACAAGACATGAGGGAAACAAGAACAGGACATGGACAGGGCAGGACAAGACTGTACATAAACTGGGAATACAAGACAAAAAAAAAAAACAAGACAATATATACAAGGCAAAACAAGAGGAGAAATAACTAAGTGCTAAATATTTAATAAACATTGGAGATTTAGACATACATAAATGGCCAAGATGTATGCCGCCCACCATTTTGCCAAAATACTCCAATTTTGGTGGGTCCTAACTGCCTAGATATGCATGACTAAAAGTAAAACAATAAAACACACACAGTATTTACCTGCAAGGAAAGGAGCAGACCACTGCTAGCAGGGAACACTGAAACAAAAAGGATAAATGGCAAAGGAACAATAAAAAACAATAATTTAAAGGAATCCATGAGACTGGGAATTCCAGGAACGGAATCAAGGAATGAACCCAGAAAACACAGCATAAAGAAAATCAGAGATAGAATGGAAAACCAGAAAAAACAAGAAAAACTAAACAAGAATTGTAAAAAAAAAAAAGAGTACTGGATACTAGAAGCCAAGGCCAGAAATGATCCACAGACAGGAACAGGATGTGACAGTTGCAGGAAGGTTAGCTTGGGGAGTGTGTACCGGCTGCCTACAGTGCAAGTGCACCTGGACTGGGTAGCAGGATCTGACATTGTGGATGTAGGAGTCATGAGAAACTTACCAGCCGAGGACCTAATTGGGAACCAACTTGGCCCCTTAACATCAGCATTTCCCCCTCAAGCCCAGCCGAGGCTTATCTGGTGACCACCTGACTTCAGGCTCAGGCTGCAGAGGCCAGAACACACTTGGAGGCACCTCAGGTAGGACAACCTGACCCTAGACACAGCCCCGTTTTCTTGGGATACCCCAGAAAAGTTTAGGAAGGAAGTAGTAGGGTACCTGACCCTTCAGAAACATAGAAACGGAATGTGACGGCAGATAAGAATAATTCGGCCCATCTAGTCTGCCCAATTTTCTTAATACTGTCATTAGTCCCTAGCCTTATCTTATAGTTAGGATAGCCTTATGCCTATCCCACGCATGCTTAAACTCCTTTACTGTGTTAACCTCTACCACTTCAGCTGGAAGGCTATTCAATGCATCCACTACCCTCTCAGTAAAGTAATACTTCCTGATATTATTTTTTAAACCTTTGCCCCTCTAATTTAAGACTATGTCCTCTTGTTGTGGTAGTTTTTCTTCTTTTAAATATAGTCTCCTCCTTTACTGTGTTGATTCCCTTTATGTATTTAAATGTTTCTATCATATCCCTCTGTCTCGTCTTTCCTCCAAGCTATACATGTTAAGATCCTTTAACCTTTCCTGGTAAGTTTTATCCCGCAATCCATGAACCAGTTTAGTAGCCCTTCTCTGAACCCTCTCTAAGGTATCAATATCCTTCTGAAGATACGGTCTCCAGTACTGTACAATACTCCAAGTGAGGTCTCACCAGTGTTCTGTACAATGGCATGAGCACTTCCCTCTTTCTACTGCTAATACTTCTCCCTATACAACCAAGCATTCTGCTAGCATTTCCTGCTGCTCTATTACATTGTGTGGCGAAACCGGCCTCGCCACGTGTCCTTGGAGGGGGCTGCTTGCCCGCCTCTTGCCTTTGGACTATGGACCAGACTTTATGTGAATGTGTTAACCCAGATAGCTATGCCATGGAGCCCATTCGTGTAGTTAAAGACTTTGGCTCCATGGCAATTGAACTGTGTGAATAGGATCTGAGCGCTATTCAGTAGTTTTGTGCGCTCAGATCCCAGCTATCTGGGGATATGTGAAATGTCTGTGTGTTATGTGTAAAAAGTGACTTTATGTATTTTAAAGTGTTTTGTGTCTTTTGCAACCATGTGCTTAATGGAGTCTTGTGTCTGTCCTGGGAGATAATTGAATTACTTATCTCCAGGATAGAAGACTCTGAAACTGGTTTGGGCCAAAAAGCCATGCTTCATTTAGTCACAAAGGACTTTTTACTAACTTTTGAACCCCTTGTCTGATTTGTGCCATTTTGAATATGTTGTTCCCCTGAATGGATTGATTGTGAATATGTAATTTTATGTGAATGTGATGTATGGTTTTGGAGTTATGAAAGTTGGGTAGAAAGTATGTTTTAACTGTATGTATAATTGAGTTTCCTCTCAGGATAAGGGGAGGGAATATGTGGGATGTAACTGTGATGTGATTGGTTGTTTTGTAACGCCTGTGGGCTGTACTATGTTTGTGGATTGGGAATAAAAGAGACTGTATGTGACAGTACAGAGAGTTCCTGTTTTAACCCTCAAAGTGAAGTGTCGTCTCATTATTGGGGGAAGGATTTATTGTATGCTGTTCCAGTTTGACTGCTAGGAGAGTAAACCTATTCGTATGGTTCCTATTCAACTGTCTGCAGCATTCATATGCTTGGGAGAATTTATTTGTTTCTCCGGTTCGGTGATTGTGGTGTCTGCCAGAGTGCTTGGAGTCCTCAGGAAGCGTTAGGAGCATCCTTCAACGGAGGTACCCAGTCGGGGTGCCAGGCGATCCGTTACATTGGTGGCAAGCGGTGGGATGGCGTCCTAGTGCGAGGTAAAGCAGCTCAGAGACACAGTTCGTGGATTTACAAATTGAAGGCGACGCTAGTGTTCATACAGCGTCCCTGTCTACATAAAGATTTGGGAAAATGGGGTTCGTGGATCCTTGGGCAACACGCACACCTGAGGAAGAGAGTGAATTGGAATGGAGAGATATTGCCCGGCAAAAACTATGGTACGATGCCCTGGAGGAAGTCCAGTATCAACGGCAGCAGCGCCTTCCTGGTGTCGCATACCGGTTGGAGGAACAAATGGCCTGGCGGATGCCGCTTCTGGGAGACCAACCCGGAGGGCAGCAGGTCAGACAACTTGAGTACCTTGTGGAAAGGGAACTGAGCCTTGACGCCTCATACCAGGCACTGTGGTGGTGCACTGTCCAGCCAGAGACGTGGAGGGCAGAGGGCATCCAGCCGGAGGGGGAGAACTACACTAGCCCTGGTCTGTTGTGGAAGGCCTTAGCAGAAGACGTCGACTTTGGCAGTCCAGCAGAGTCACGGTACTGGGCTATCTTTTATTACCGAGGTGAGATGGTACAGGGCCCGAGATCTATGGGACTGGGACAAGACCTCCACCGTTTGGCTGCCATGGTACGACAGCTAGAGATGGACTATGTGGAACTACTAAACTCATGTCAGCCACAGGGCATGGACACAGAACAGGAAAACTGGCTGGGGGACCCAGACCTGCCAACCTACAGCTGGGAAAACGCAGCCGAGGTACCCCCTGCTTCACTACCAGCTGCAGAAGTAGGAGACCTCATAGACTGGTCCTGGGAAGACCCACAAATGGCAGGTGGAGATGGGATGGCGGTCTCTCTACCGGCCCTACAGGGATGCTGGGCGGTCGGCCCAGATCTCCAGCGGCAGTATGTATCACAGGGAGCTGAAGGTGCTGTCCTTCCTCCCCAGCAGCAGTGTGAGTTCCAGGGAGCCGAAGGTGCTATCCTTCCTCCCCAGCAACAGTGTGAGTTCCAGGGAGCCAAAGGTGCTGTCCTTCCTCCCCAGCGGCAGTCTTTTTCCCAGGGAACGGAAGGTGCAGTCCTTCCTCCCCAGCGGCAGTGTGTCCTGCAGGAAGCGGAGACAGTCTGTCTTTCACCCCAGCCGCAGGACAAAATATTGAAAGGGGAGACAGTTGGTCCCCCCTCCACCAGCAAAGAGAGTGTCAGGGAGAGGAGCAGGTTACCCCCTCTCCCCAGCGGCTGTCTACAGTTCAGAGAGAGGAGCTTGTTACACCCTCTCTCCAGCGGCAGCCTAACCCACCAAGGGGAGATGCTAAGCCCCACAACTATGCAGATGGGACCGTAGTCTCTGCACTTGCAGCACCAGGGGTAGGGACGGTCGGTCCTGTCCCCCAGCCACAGAGCAGTGTATCCAGAGGGGAGACAGTCGGTCGCCCCCTCCCACAACCAGGCTCCAACCAGGCTACTTCAGTGGTAGCGCTGGCACCCGGGCAGAGTACCGCTGGTCTCTGCCCACTCAGCAACCCACCAAGGCATTCTACCAGCCCCCCGTACAGCAGTGGTGAGGCACCTGGACACGGACAACTTGCTATTTTATCCAGGTGTAGTAACCAGTTATTGTGGGTGGGCTGTATTGCTGTTTGTGCTTCGTGGGTGGGTTGCTGGACTAACCAGGGCACTGACCGGCAGGAGGTCAGATACCCTGTTAGTCTGGATGGTAAAGGGGAGAAATGTGGCTAAACCGCCTCAAGCATCGTCCTGAGGGGGCTGCTTCTACCCGCCTCTTGCCTTTGGACTATGGACCAGACTTTATGGGGACGTTAACCCAGGATATGCCATGGAGCCCATTCGTAGTTAAAGACTTTGGCCCATGGCAATTGAACTAGGTGGGAATAGGATCTTGAGCGCCATTCGGGTAGTTTTGCGCGCCAGATCCCAGCTATCTGGGGATATGTGAAATGTCTGTGTGTTATGTGTAAATGTGACTTTATGTATTTTAAAGTGTTTTGTGTCTTTTTGCAACCATGTGCTTAATGGAGTCTTGTGTCTGTCCTGGGAGATAATTGAATTACTTATCTCCAGGATAGAAGACTCTGAAACTGGTTTGGGCCAGAAAGCCATGCTTCATTTAGTCACAAAGGACTTTTTACTAACTTTTGAACCCCTTGTCTGATTTGTGCCATTTTTTGAATATGTTGTTCCCCTGAATGGATTGATTGTGAATATGTAATTTTATGTGAATGTGATGTATGGTTTTAGAGTTATGAAAGTTGGGTAGAAAGTATGTTTTAACTGTATGTATAATTGAGTTTCCTCTCAGGATAAGGGGAGGGAATATGTGGGATGTAACTGTGATGTGATTGGTTGTTTTGTAGCGCCCTGTGGGCTGCACTATGTTTGTGGATTGGGAATAAAAGAGACTGTATGTGACAGTACAGAGAGTTCCTGTTTAACCCTCAAAGTGAAGTGTCGTCTCATTATTGGGGGAAGGATTTATTGTATGCTGTTCCAGTTTGACTGCTAGGAGAGTAAACCTATTCGTATGGTTCCTATTCAACTGTCTACAGCATTCATATGCTTGAGAGGATTCATATGCTTCTCCGGTTCGGTGGTTGTGGTGTCTGCTGCAGTGCTTGGAGTCCTCAGGAAGCGCTAGGAGCATCCTTCAACGGAGGTACCCAGTCGGGGTGCCAGGCGATCCGTTACACATTGTCTGCCTACCTTTAAGTCATCAGAAATAATCACCCCTAAATCCCTTTCCTCATATGTTGAGGTTAGAACTCTATCAAATATTCTGTACTCTGCCCTTGGGTTTTTACGGCCAAGATGCATTAACTTGCACTTATCCACATTAAATGTCAGTTGCCACAATTCTGACCATTTTTCGAGTTTACCTAAGTCATTTGACATTTGGCTTATCCCTCCTGGAACATCAACCCTGTTATATATCTTAGTATCATCAGCAAAAAGACATACCTTACCATCAAGACCTTCTGCAATATCACTAGTAAAAATATTAAAGAGAATGGGTCCAAGTACAGATCCCTGAGTTACCCCACTGGTGACAAGTCCAAGCTTCGAATATATTCCATTGACTACAACCCTCTGTTGCCTGTCACTCAGCCACTGCCTTACCCATTCAACAATATTGGAATCCAAACTTAAAGATTGCAGTATATCCTTGGAACTGGGGGATCTGGGTGAACCACATATCCAAAATTCACCCAGATCCGTTCAGTACTTTGGAAAATACAGTTTAATGCAGATTCTGCAGAACATATACAGGCTAAATAAAAAACAATCACTGTATAATGTGTCCCTTGCTGTATAGTCCAAAACCACCGCACGATGTCTCTGTGCAACAAATACTGGCGAGATGGCACCGTGTTGAAAAGTCCACAGTGTCTGTGAGTTAAAATGGCCGCCATCCATTGTTCTCACCATGTGCTTCTGATACAGGAAATGGTGGCCACCCAGTAACTCCACAGTATGTCCCCAGATGGTTCTTAAAAGGGCTAGCAGCAGCACAACACAAATCCATTATGCCCAAATCATGCCTTTAAAGGGCAATACATCCCAGGGGCCATAGTCACATGGCAGGAGGCTGGCAACCAGGCTTCTCCAGTGCATAGTGGCGAGGTTGGTTCCGCCACAGTAAGTAGAATGTAGAGGTAACTCTAGTGGCATGAGTACCATGCAGTCGTGTTTGGCTGGTATGAGTGGCGTCTGTGTTCACTGTGTGGTGGACTCCCAAGTCCATCCCACTTATGTTGTTTTCCCCCCCCTCCCTCCCCGTGCCCCGTGTCCCGTGTCCCATCCTTGCGTAAGTTAGTCAGCTGGGTTGTGTGTATGTGCGATGTTGGTCCCATGGGAAGGAGAGCTATCTTCGTTCCATGTGGTATTGTGGCTCTAGGATCAGGGTTTTCAGTCTCTAGAGTGATAGTGTATGTGGTTCGCTCAGGGGTCTCCTGTTGTTTATCCCTATCTTGGGTGTTGGTACATGAGTCGGCTGTGTCGGCTTGGGTACTATGGGAGGTCTGTATGGTGTTGTTTATCGGGATTGGAAGGTTGTTGCTAGTTCAGTATGCTGCTACGTCCTGTGCTCTCATTGGTTGCGTTCATGGGGTGGCTGTGTGTTGGCAGTGTGTAGATCCTGTGAGCGTTGTGGTTGTAGTGCGTGTAGTGTGTGTGATTTGTTAGGGGGAGGGAAAGGTGGGGGGGGGCGGGCCCCCCTAACTCCCTTCCCTGACTGCCGCATCCCCCTCATCTTGTCTCGCCACGTACATTATCCAAGGTTGCCATTTGTCAACGTGTTTCGTGAGGGTGTCTCGTATGGTCGCATGCATTTCTTCTGCGAATCTGATCTCTTCTACCCTGCTTAGCCATTGCTCCATTGTGGGGGCGTTTGTCGTTTTCCATAGGGCAGGGATTAGAGCCTTGGCCGCGTCGAGAAGGTGTCGTAGGATGGATCGTTTGTATTTTGAGATCGGGTCTTTAGTGTGATGCAGGAGAGTGTTGTTTATTGACAATTGCATCGTGTCCCCTAGTACGTCGTTAATGCGGGACGTAATCTGGTTCCAAAACGGTTTAATATTGGGGCAGTCCCACCAGATATGTTTTAGTGTTCCGATATCTGCCTCACATCTCCAACAGGTCGCCGAGGTGTTGGGGAATATTCTGTGGAGTAGGTCTGGGGTTCTGTACCATAATGTCAATAGCTTATAGTTCATTTCTTGGTATTTTGAGCTAATCGTAGATTTGTGATGAAGGATGAGAATTTTGTCCCATTGTGCGTCGGTGAAGACTTTGTCGGTGATGCTTTCCCATTTTTCTTTATATCGTCGAGTTGCTTGCTGATCATCTGTGATTAGGTATTGGTAGAGCGTCGCCGTTGGTTTCTGAGTTGGTGTTTGTTTGTCGCAGATGTCCTCAAACCACATGAGGGTTCTGTGTACCCCTTGTTTGTTCGGTAGGGTGTGGTAGAAATGCGTCAGCTGGGAGTATCTGAATCTGTGCATGGGAGCTGGCGGGCCTTCCATTAGGCGTTCCAGGGGGGTCAGTCCAGTGGCGGTTAGCGTTTTGTGGAGTGGGATGAAGTTCGTTCCCTGCAGAAAGTCCCAGGCCTTGGTCGGTAGTCCTCCCCCCAATGTGTGGTTGTGTGTTAGCGTGGTCATCGGGCTGGGTGTTGGGGAGATGGTCGCTGTGTTCCTCATTGTTGACCATATGTTGAGGTTGTGGCTCACCGGGGAGGGTACGTCGGGATCATTGTTCCGTGGCGTTTTCTGATTCCATAGGGATGCAAAAATGGATGGGCTGCATGATTCTTTGTCCAAGGCCACCCATTGTTTGCATCTCGGGTTAATATGCCATTCCAGTATCCGTTGTAGGGCTGTCGCTTGGTGGTATTTGCGCAGGTCTGGGAGTGCCAATCCGCCCTGACTCCTGGTCTTGCATAGTATTTCATATCTTAGTCGAGGTCTGCATCCTCTCCAGACATAGGTCAGGAATGCGGTTTTCAGTGTCACGAAAAAGGTCGTCGGTAATGCCATTGGGATCGTATGGAACAGATATAGTAGTCTGGGTAGTATATTCATTTTGATGACCGCTATGCGGCCGAACCATGAGATGTGTGGATAATTCCAGGTTCGGAGGTCTTGTTGAATGCGCGTGAGGAGTGGGAGGAAGTTTTTCTGGTAGATGGTGCTGGGGTCCGCCATCACCCATATCCCCAGGTATTTCATTTGGGTTTGGCACCATCGGAACGGGAAGGTCGAGGCTATATCCCTGTGTTCCCCCAGTGGGTTCGTGATGTTGAGCAGTTAAGTTTGAGGCCCGAGAGGTGTCCGTATTTTTCAAATTCTTCCGTTAGGCATGGTAGGGTGAGTCTCGGACGTGTAATGAAGAACAACATGTCATCCGCGTATGCGGCAACTTTGTGTGTGGCGGTTTTACAGGTGTAGCCCGTGATGTTAATATTTCGCCGGATTGCCTCCAATAGGGGTTCCAATGTTAGTGCGAACAATAGCGGGGACAGGGGGCAACCCTGTCTCGTACCATTTCGAATCGGGAAGGACTCCGTCAGGGCTCCGTTAACGCGCACCGCTGCCGTCGGGGTGCTGTATATCGCTCCGATCCATTTCTGTATGTTGTCGTTAAACCCCAATAGACGTATCGCCGTTTTCAAGAATGCCCAGTCAACTCGGTCAAACGCCTTTTCGGCGTCCGTGGAGAGTAGCAGGAGTGGTGATCCGTGTTGTCTCGCCAGATGTTGTATAGCGAGGACTCTCAGAGTGCTATCTCGAGCCTCCCTTTCCGGTATGAACCCCGTTTGATCAGGGTGCACGAGTGTTGGCATTAGGTTGCTAAGTCGGGTGGCTAATATTTTGGTGAAGAGTTTTGTGTCCACGTTTAATAGGGAGATGGGTCTGTTGCTGCCACAGATTTCCGGGTCCTTGCCTGGTTTTGGGATTACCGTAATTGTAGCCGATAATGATTCAGCGTGGAATGTATGTCCCTCAGTGATGGCATTGAGCGCCTTTGTGAGTTTGGGGGCTAGTATATCTTGGAAGCGTTTGTAGTAGTCCAGCGTGAGTCCGTCGGGTCCGGGTGCGCGTCCTGTCTTCGTCGTTTTGATAGCCGCCTTAATGTCGTTTTCGGTGATCGGGCGGTCGATGATTTCTGCATCTTCGGCCGTCACCGTCGTGTGGAGATGTTCTCTTAAAAAGCATTCCATGCGGGTGTTTGATTCGTCTGCCTTTGTCGTCGCTTTGTGTATGTGTATTGTAGAGCGAGGAGTAGTAGGTTAGAAATTCCTTGGCGATTTTCTCCGGGTGTTGGGTAGTAGTGCCTTCGCGTGTTTTTAATTTGTGGACTTGTGAGGGGTGTTGCTGTCCCCTGAGCATTTGTGCGAGGAGTTTGCCCCCTTTGTTTGCATGGAGGTAGAAGAATCCTTTAGATCTACGGAGTTGTCTCAGGTGTCTCTTGAGTAGCAGTGCGTGTAGCCGTCTTCTTTCCTCTAATAGTTCTTTGTAGGTATCTTCCACCTGGTGACGTTTGTGTTGTGTTTCCAAGGAGCGAATCCGGTGTAGAATGTTTGACATAATTGCGCCCGCCTCTCTTTTCCGTTGTGACGCGATTTGGATAAGCTTGCCCCGGAGTACACTTTTGTGGTCCTCCCACACTGTCATATCAGATACGTCTCCCGTCTCATTCTCAGTGAAGTATGTCTTTAGGGTGTCGGTGACTTGGGCCCTCAGTGGGAGGTCTGTTAAAAGGGAGTCGTTGAGTCTCCACGTCGTTTTCGTTGGTCTTATGAGGGGAGATTCGAGGTCCATCGATACTTGTCCGTGGTCCGACCACGTTGCAGCGTGTATGGATGCTCTCCTAAGTCTTATTAGAGCTTCCTGTTGCAGAAGTAGGAAGTCTATCCTGGAGTATCTTTTGTGTATTGTGGAATAGTGAGTGTATTCTCTGTCTAGTGGGTTCAGTGTTCGCCAGCAGTCTACCAGGCGTAGTGTTTTCAGAGTGTGGTGTATGGTTCTTATTTCTCTCTGTGGGATGCTGCTGTGTCCCGTTGAGGAGTCTACTTTAGGATCTAGTGTGACATTGAAGTCTCCTCCCGCGATCAAGGTTCCTTCCGTGAAGTCTGTTAGTGCCTTCAGTGTGTTCTTGAGGAATCTAGATTGATTGTTGTTGGGGACGTATACTGTCGCGAACGTGTAGCATCGTCCTGCGATATTCCCCTTGACGAAGGCGTATCTGCCATTGTGGTCTATAAGGCGATCCTGTTCCTGGAATTGTAGACAAGCTGCTATCAGGATCGCGACCCCTGCCTTTTTCGCTGTAGGGTGGTTGCCGTAGTAGTTAGTGGGGTAGTGTTTGTTCTTGAGTATCGGGGCCGCTCCCTCTCGAAAGTGAGTTTCTTGGAGAAGAGCTATTGCAACCCTCTCTCTCTGAAGTTCCCTCAGAAGATTAGTTCTGCGTTCTGGGAGATTCAATCCTCTGCAGTTTTGCGTGATGATTTTTAGCGGTCTGGTCTGTACGCCATCTTGCCTGTATCTCTGCGCAATGGTGGTGTCTCGACGGGTACCGGGGTCCCTCGTCCGCGTCCCGCTCTCTTATGGACGCGGGAGTCGACCGAGGAAGCCCGATCTCGTAGCTTGAGCCTGGGTTTTGATGTGGTTCGGTGTCTCTGCGTCGGGTGGTTTACTCGAGGCAGGCGCGACGGCCGGTCAGGAGCACGCGGGGGGGGGGTGTTCGGGTAGGTTGCCGGGTTGTGGTCGTGTATGAGGTGGCTGGCGTTCGTGGGGCGTTGGTATCCGCTCCTGTGAGATCTAGGGGAGTTGTGTCTGCTCAGGTTCAGTGCCTTTCGGTTACGTTAAGTTCCGAGCCTGGTCCGTGTGATGGGGGTGTGTGTTTCTTATTTGGGTGTTGAAGAGTAGGATAAGTGTGGTGTGCGTGTCGTGGTGATGTAGGGAGGTGGACCTCTCCGTGGTCTTCGCATAGTCTAGCCTTTCAGAATAGGTTACTCTCAACATTTATACAGTAAGGAGCAGTCTCGGGCCTCAAAATCAGCTATACATTCTGTACGGAATTAGTTCCTTGTCTTCGCGAGAGTCAATGCTGCAGGCGTTCTCTAGGTCCCAATCTCTATGTCCCCAACCCTCCCCCCTTTGGCCCCCCTCCCCAATAGGTCCTACTCCCCTGCTTTGTTTTTCCTCCCGGGAGCTGGTGTCGAACTGCAGAGCCTTATCCTATTTTATTTCCCCCCACCCCTCCCTTTTCGTCTTTTTTTTTTTTTTTCTTTGTTGTATTTTGTGTTTTTTTGTTATTGTTTAGAACCCTTTTGTGTTGTGGAGGACCCATTTGCTAGTGAGATATCCCTTAGTTCGGTCTGTCCCAAGGTGAAGATTGGTGCCTTCCCGCACCCGGGGGGGGGTGTCCCCTCCTTCAGTGTCGTGTCAATGTATTAGCTACCCAATGTCAGAGTACCTGATTCTTGGGGTGCAGGTTTGCATCCAGGAGCTTCTCCAACGTGGGCTCTAGCTGTCTGTGTTGCCTCGGAAGTGTGGGGTCCACGGGTGCGGTTCGGGTTTGTCAGGTGGGGGGTTATTCCTCCGGGTTGTTCAGATCTGGTCGGTGTCGCGGAGCTTCGCCCGGAGAATTCCATCTTCTGCGCCTTGCTTGTCGCTGCGGTTGTGGTCTTGGATCCAGCGGCATGAATACCCAGTTCGGGATGGGGGTTGGCGGCAAGTTCAGGCGTTGTAGGAATTGAGGGATGTCTTCTGGCCATCGTGCAGAGACCCATTCATTATTATAGCGGACCGTGATGCTAAATTGGTAACCCCATCTATATTGCATATTCCTCTCCCTCAAGATGGTGGTGACCGGTCTCAGGGCCCTTCTAGCTTCCAGGGTCATAGGTGAAAGGTCATTGTAGAGGGATATCTCTGAGCCCCTGTAGTTCCAGTGGGCCCTGGATCTAGCTTTCCTCATGATCAGATCTTTGATGGCGAAGGAGTGCAGGCAGCATATTATATCCCTGGGGGTCCCTTCCGTGGGCCGGGGACGGAGTGCTCTATGTGCCCTGTCATATTTAATGAGTGCTGGCGTGTCCTCCCTTAAGATGATGCGGAATAGGGAGGTGAGCATCTCCTCTATATTTTCCCCCTCTGGGGATTCAGGTATCCCCCTTACCCTGATATTGTTGCGGCGGCTGCGGTTGTCCTGGTCCTCCAGCTGTTGCCTCATGGCCAGTATGAGAGTGCCTTGGCGTTTAAGGGCCGTGTCTCTGGCTGCAGAGTGGTCTTCAGTGGTCTGTGCCCTCTGTTCTACTTGCTGTATGCGGTGTTCCTGTGCTTTAATTGCAGCTTTCAGGCCGGTCACTTCAGCTTTAATTACCTCGTGTAGGTCGTTTGTTAGGTGAGTGAGGTCATCCTTTGTGACCATCATCATTGCCATGCGTTTTAATTCTGCTCCGATATCTGCCAGTGTAGTGGTGTCGGCAGTGGAGCATGTGGATGCTGGCGAGGTCGGCGCCATTTTGGATGTCGGGGAGCTGGGGTCCGGGCCGCACGGCGCATGGAGATATTCGTCCATCGGCCCCGTTTGCGACCCTGAAGAGGAAGGTTTGGGGGTCTGGGGTAGGTCCCCTCTCTTTGTGCGACCCATTGGTGGCAGTGCGTGCGGGTTAGCAGTGGGTTGCTCCGTTCTGTGTGCTGTCGTGGAACGGAGTTCAGCGCTTAGGCGGCCATGTTCGTCGGAGCCCAGGCCAAGCCCCCGCCACACTGAGAACATTTGTTCCGTTTTGAGAAAGATGCAAACCACTGAGAAATAAAGCCAAATCCTTGCTCCCGACACCATTCACCAAGCCACAAATTAAAGTCCCTAATAGGCATCCGCCTGTCGTTCTGAGTGTTATGCACAGGCAGAACTTCAGAGAATGACAGTGTGGAAGCAACCTGCCGTATATCATTGGCAAAAACACTAAAACTTCCTTAACCTCTGAAACCTCATTGCAAGCCAAGTCATTTGTCCCTAGATGGACAAGTACATCCAATTCCCCTTCCTGCTTTGCTCGCTTAACAATATCACAGATACGTCTCCTGTCTCTGTGAGCAGTAGCTCCGGGAAGACACCTCACAAGACCACCATTGTCCATCTCCACACCTCTTATAATGGAATCCCCTAACAACAACTGCTTTTCTATTAGGCCTCACCAATTCTATTAGGTCTCCAAGCCGGTCTCCAATGAGGGGTTGGAGGGTGAGTGGTTTGTGTGGGAGAAGGGGCAACTATACCAAATTACAGAAACTCAGACTAGTAGGGCAGGTCTGAAGCAATAGCTGGTAGTCCTCAGGAATGAGATTACCCTGGCAGGACATCTGGGTATTTGCCGGACATTAGATTGGTTGACCCAGAACTTCTTCTGGCCGGGAATCTCGCAAGACCTCTGGCAATACTGCCAGGTATGTGATACTTGCCAGCAAGCAGGAAAGAATGGAGACTGTTACAGTCAATGCCCATAGTGTAAAAACCTTTTAGCTGAATGGCAGTGGATATAGTCCTAGTGAAGCTTAGTCCATCCGGTAAGAGGTACATCCTCACTATTATGGACTATGTTACCCAGAACCCATAGGCGGTTGCGCTGACAAACATCCAGGTGGAAACTTTGGCTGATGTAAGTGGTCTCCTTGGTGGGGTTTTCATGGGAGATCCTATAGGATCAGGGCACCTAGTTCATTGCCGAAGTCACGCATCAACTCTGGAGGATCTGCAGGATTAGACCCATCCAGGCTCCCCTTACCACCCCCAGATGAACGGCCTCTGTGAGCGGTTCAATGGGACGCTGAAGCATATACTTTGGATGTTCAACATCGCTTGCAGAGACTGGGAGTGATTCATTTTACATCTTTTGTTTGTGTACTGAGAGGTGATGCAGGAATCCACAGGCCTCTCCCATTTTGAGTTGCTGTATGGGAGGAGGGTATAATGCCCCCTTAATCTCATCTGGAAGCACTGGAGGGTGAAGCCGGTGTGAAAGGTACACCGATGGTGCCTTGTGTGTTGGTCTTACCCAGACTGTTCGGGAGAATTTCCAAGCAGCCCAAAAGCAACAATGCGTATGGTACGATCGGGGCACCAGGAGCCACAGACTTCGGGTCGCATAAAAGGTTCTGGTTTTAAAACCCGTCCAACATGACAAGCTGCAGGCTGTCTGGCACAGGCTCTACAAGATGGTGGAGCACCTGAGCACCACCACCTATGTAGTTGCTAGCTGTGCCGATGAAAGGGTCCAGTGCACTTTCCACATTAACATGTTGAAAGAATACCGGTGTCAGGGGTGGCGGTCCGGTGACCGGGACCCAGTATGCCTGATCTTGAGAGTAGGAGTCAGTGTGGAAATGGATTATCAGGGCCTGGTGCAGGGTAAACACATGCCCCCTGGTGTTGAGCACCAGCGTTTGTGCGGCCACATACCAGGGCCCTGATGCAGCTTCTGCGGATCCCAGGTGCCAGATGATCTGAATAGGGAGGCACTGCAGCAGATATGTATCCAGTATAGAAACAAGGTAAGACTAGGACAGACACCAAACAAGAAAACAAGACAAAACTAGGACAACCCAGAACCGGAGCAGGACAGAAAGCAGAATCCAGAGGAAAACAAGAACAGGGCAGGACAGGGCTGTACATGAATTTGGAATACAAGAAAACATAAAACAAGACATTGGAGATTTAGACATACATAAATGGCCAAGATGTATGCAGCCCACCACTACGTCAAAGTCCTCCAATTACGGTGGATCCTAGACTGCCTAGATATGCATGACTAAATAAACAATAATAAAACACACACAGCACTTAACTGCAAGAAAGGGGCAGAGAACTTGGAGCAACTGCCAGCAGGAACCAACTGAAACAAAAGGATTCATTGAAAAGAAAAGCGTGTGGCAACATAAAACAAACATATAAAGGAATCCAGGAGACTGGGAATTCCAGGAACGGAACCAAGGAATGAACCCAGAAAACCCAGCATAAAGAAAAGCAGACACAGAATAGAAAACCAGAAAAACTAAACAAGAATTGTAAAAAGAGTACTGGATACCAGAAGCCAAGGCCAGACATCTCTGCAGAACAGAGCAGGATGTGACAACCGGGAAAGACGTAACTGCTGTGTGTGCCCCTGCCTAGGACGACTTAGAGAACCTGCCCTTACCCAATCTCCTGGAATCTCCTTAGACCAGATACAGCTAGGTGAAAGGTTAAGCCCCCTGCAGAGGAAATACTCCAAGCAGCTCCTAGTGGCCAAGCAAGCAACCTTCTACCAGAAACCAGGGTATACCTGGTTAGCTATCCACATAGTCAAAACCCCTGGAAAAGCCCCATTGAGCAAAGTGGTCTGGGAGATGCTCCTCAGATAGTCTATGGGCCACTCCTGTAGTCTTAGAACTGAAGCGGGACAGAACGACCCACATCTGTGTAGACTAAAAGCGACTGAACAATAAAACTGTGACTGATGCCTATCCGATACCCTGGGTGGATGAGGTACTAGACCGCATTGCCAGGGTACGGTATCTGATCACTATTGATTTATGCAAGGGATATTGGCAGATTCCACTTGCCAAGGATACTGTCCCCAAGTCAGCTTTCATCACACCGTTTGGCCTGTATCAATTCTGGGTCATGCTGTTCGGGATGTAGTATGCCCTGACTACTTTCTGTAACGAATTCATCTGCTTATATTAATGTGTTTAACAGTATTTACCATCCTGACAGTAATAGTTGTGCCTAGCTACAGCCTTGATACCTGATAAACCTAGCTTGTGTAGGGACTCCGGCCGCTGCGGATCTATGCCTCCTTATAGCCCCATGACGTCACACGCACGCACGTTTTGGGGTCAAAGGCCGATTACAGCCAATCGGAATAACAGGAGGGTTATTTAAACTTATTTTTACATTCTCTCATTGCCCTGTTTTGGTTTCTGCCTGATGGTAAGCCGAGAGTGCGTTCCTGATTTTTTGGTATTTTACTTTGGCTTTGTTCTGACTTCCCTGATTTCTGGTATCCTTGACTTTTGGCTTTTTTTTTTTTTTAAATATCTTTTTATTAAACCTTTTCGTTTTTGTCAATTTTGCAACATGTCAAAGAGAAACATGGACTCGCAGGTCCCTCTGGTTATTCACAGAAGCTTATACATCGTAAGGCATGTGATGACATACGTGTCTGGGCGACTCGCAGGTCGCTTTCTTGAGTAAATAGCATGTGTATTGTGGACTCGCAGGTCCGGTGTTACATGGTGGTGCTTAGTACTCTGTTATATTTGATATGTACCATTTCTACGTTGGGTGGTTTTGCATGCCCCACCGTGGTTGTGTTTTGTTTGTCTATTCCCCATGCCTACCCAGTAGCCTCTAGGCAGTAGTGAGACATGTGGCCATGTGGTGTGCAGCCCCCCAGTGACCTTGTGTCCAGGGTCCAACCTGGCCTTATTGTGGGGTGTTGGCCCCCTGCCGTAGTATAATTTGGTTCTGCCCAGCGGCATAGGTGGTGTTGGTGGGAATAACCTAAGGGGCATCCTGCGACTCCCTCCTAACTAATGAGCTTTATAGCTCACAAAACAGGCGCTCTTCCACCCCCTTTACTCGCGAGGCCGCAGTCCGCCCCGAGCCCCGCAAGTGGTCGCACCCTAGCAGGTGTCGTGGCCCTCCCCCGCGCCGCCCCCCGGGTCCCCCGAACCCGCGCTCCACCCCGCTCCGATAGGGGGGTGAGGTATCGCGTTTTGGGCCAGGTGTGGATCGTCCCGCTAGTCTCCCAGCGTCTCCTCCTGGGGACCATCGGTTCCCTCCCCCCTGGTCAATTGCATAGTCCGAAATGCCTCTGTACCCACCCGTGCCAACCAGGGTGTCCATGTGTCTGAGTATGTCTGCGTTCGGTCTTGGGCTGAATACCAGATCTCCTCTGTGACTCGTAACTCCTCCATTCTAGTAAACCACAGGGAGAGTGTTGGGGTCGTGTCTTTTTTCCAGTACAAAGGTATTAGGTGTTTTGCGACGTTAAGGATTCGGATGGTCAGGGAGCGTTTGTAGCGTGATGTGGGGGTTGTCGTGTGGTGTAGGAGGTACGGGGCGGGCCGGAAGGGTGGGACATTGTCCGTGAACATGGCCACCATGGCAGCTATTTGCTCCCAGAACGGTACTATAAGTGGGCATTCCCACCATATGTGAAGAAAGGATCCCACCCCTATCTTGCACCTCCAGCAGAGGCCATCCGCGTCCAAGTGCATTCTCTGTAAGCGTTCTGGGGTCAGGTACCATTGTGTGAGAACCTTGTAGGCAGTTTCCTGGGTTTTGCTTGCGATTGCGCAGTGGTGCACTAGATCGCAGATCTTGTGCCACTGGGTCTCGGTAAATGTTTCCCCCACGGCAGTCTCCCATTTGGACATGAAGGGGGGTGGGGGGTGTCCCTGTTGTCGTTGTAGCATGGAGTAGAGGTAGGAAATGCTGTGGGGCATGGGCTCCGGGTCCTGGCACAGCTGTTCGAATGGCGTAAGGTCCCTATATACGTCGGGATGCTGTGGTATAGCAGCGATGTTCTTAATTTGGGTGTATCTGAATGTCGTCAAGAAGGGCTGGGTGGGTGTGCCCATGAGCGACTGTAGGGACACGATTTTCCCATTGGTGGTCATGTCTCGGAGTCTGGGTATGGTTTGGGGGAGGACGCAGCGGAGGCTCCCCGGTCTCATCCCCGGTTCAAACTCCGGGTTGTACACCAGAGGCAGCAGCGGGGATGGGAAGGAGGAGAGGCGTAGTTTCCTCGCCTGTGAGTGCCATACGGCGAGGGTGGCGGTGATGAAGGGCTGTTGGTGGACTAGCCGCCTACCAATCAGTGGGTCCAGCCACAGGAGGGCTGAAAGGGGCCTGCCTGCATGGTGTGTTTCGATAGCCTTCCAGGGTTTGCTAATCCCCTCTTTTGCCCATTCCATGGCCCGTTGCATGTGACATGCTTGGTAATACAGTTTGAAATCAGGAACTGCCAGGCCTCCTGCTGTTTTGGGGAGTGTGAGTTGTGTGTACTTGAGTCTGGGTTTAGTACCCTTCCAGATAAATTTGATGAGGAGGGTGCGGAGTGCGGAGAAGAAGGTGGTAGGGAGTTGGAGTGGTAGTGTTTGGAATAGGTAAAGTACCCGTGGGAGGATATTCATTTTGGCAATGGCCACCCTGCCGAGCCAGGAGAAGTGAGGTGTGGTCCATTCTGTCAGGTTCTTCCGTAATGTTGCCATCAGTGGGGTGAAGTTCATATGGTAAAGTTTGGATAGGTCGGCCGTGAGCTTCACCCCCAGGTATTTTATAGCGGTGTCTTGCCATTGGAAGGGAAAATTTCTTCGGATTTGGTCTGCCCTCTTCCGGGGGAAGCCAATGTTAAGTATAGAGGATTTAGCGTAATTGATCTTAAGGTTGGCGATTTCGCCATATGTCTTTAACTCTGCCATAAGGTTTGGGAGGGAGATTTCTGGGTTCGTTATAAAAAATAGCATATCGTCTGCATATGCTGCGATTTTGTGGTGGTCTGCCTCCACCGCTACCCCCGAGATATCTGGGTTGTCCCTTACCGCTTGTAGGAAGGGCTCCAAGGTCAGGATAAACAGAAGCGGCGACAGAGGGCAGCCCTGCCTGGTTCCATTCCTGACCGGGAATGCGTCTGTATAGACCCCATTTATGCACACCCTGGCCGTGGGGGACGAGTAGAGGGCCTCTATCCACTGGCGCATGTGGGTCCCCAGGCCAACATGCTCCAGTACCGAGAACAGGTAGTCCCACGCCACCCTATCGAAGGCCTTCTCCGCGTCCGTAGAGAGGAGGAGGAGGCCCTTCGAGGAGCGCTGTGCGTGGTGGATCAGGGAGAGGGCCCGGACCGTATTGTCCCGGGCTTCCCTGTGGGGGACGAATCCCACTTGGTCAGGTGAGATTAAGTCTGGTATGTGTGGATTCAACCTTGTAGCTAGTATTTTAGCGAATAGGCGTAGGTCGCAGTTAAGCAACGATATCGGTCGGTAGCCCGTGCACCGTTCGGTATCTCCCCCCTCCTTCGGCAGCAGGACTATATTGGCCGCTAGTGTTTGCTGGGGGATAGTATTTCCCTCTGTTATAGAGTTGAAGGCCGAGATAAATTGGGGGGACAATGTGGCCAGGAAGGTTTTATAGTATTTGAGAGGGAGGCCGTCTGGGCCTGGGCTTTTGCCGGTCTTCGAGGATTTGATGGCTAGGGCCAGTTCCCCCTCCGTAAGGGGCGCCTCCAAAGCCTCCGCTGCGTCCGAGGAGAGTTTAGTTTTAGTGTATTTAGTGAGGTATGCGTTCATGCGGGTCAGTCCCACGTTAGGGTCCGCCCGAGGGGCGTGGGGGGGAATCGCGTAAAGGTCCGTGTAGAAGCGGGTTACGGCTGTAGCGATTTGATCTGGCATGTGGTGTAGTTGGCCTGCGGCGTCGCGCATGCGTGCAATATATGTCATGGAGCGTTTTTTGTTGATCATTCTGGCCAGCAACCTGCCGCACTTATCCCCTTCTGTGTAGAAGAATGATTTAGTGCGCTGGAGGGCCCTAGTGTACGATTGCCGCAGGGTCCGTGCTAGTTCTTCACGGGCTGCTATGAGTTCCCCGAGAAGTGTGTCGTCTAGTGTTTGCTTGTGGGCCTGTGTTAGGGTCCCTATCTTGGCCGTTAGTTCTCGGATCGTGTGGTCCCGTGCCTTCTTCAGGGCAGAGGAGTGTGAGATGAGAATCCCTCTCATCACACACTTGTGGGCCTCCCATGTCAAGAGGGGGGATGTGTCCTGTGGTAAGTTCTCGGTGAAGTAGTTTGTCAGGGCTTGTTGTACGTCTTGGGCCACCTGCGGGTTGGATAGGAGGTTTTCGTGGAGCCGCCATGTCGTGGTTTTGGGTTTGTGTAGTGGCGATGTAAGTTGGATAGTGAGTGGTGCGTGGTCGGACCACATGGACCCCCCTATGGCAGAGTCCCGCAGTCTGGGTAGATAGTAGTATGGCAGAAAGAAGTAGTCGATGCGTGTGTAACAGTCATTCGGGGTCGAGTAGAAGGTGTAGTCCCTAGCTGTCGGGTGTGTCGCCCTCCAACAATCTGTAAGCCTGTACTGATGGAGAAGTTTACGAATTTTAAGCAGTGTGGGGGGGGGTGTCGATGAGTGGCCCCTGGATGCGTCCATTGTCGGGTGTAGAGCAATGTTGAAGTCCCCACCCAGGACCAGACAACCCGTCGTGAAGTCGTGGAGGGCCCGGAGTGTGTCCCGGAGGAATCTGTCCTGTCGTGTGTTTGGAGCGTAGATGTTGGCAAAGGTATAGGTTTCCTCCAGGATTTTACCCCTAACGAATACGTATCTGCCCAAGTTATCAGTCATGGTCGAGTCAGCTACAAAGGGTATGGATTTGTGTAGGAGTATTGCTGTCCCCCTAGATTTCCCATCTGGGTTATTGCTGTAGAAGCCTTGGGTGTATATATGGTTGCAGAGTTTCGGAGCAGCGTTGGTTTTAAAGTGGGTTTCTTGGAGGTAGACCACATGGGCTCTAGTTTTCTGACTGAGGCGTAGCGCATGTGACCTCTTTTCGGGGGAGTTTAAGCCCTTGGCGTTTAGGGATAAGAAGTTGAGTGGGGCCGGTGCGTATTTGGGTGCGGGTGTAGCCATAGTGTCAAGTCCCGTGGGTGTCGAAGTTGCCCCGGTCAGTGGGGGCCTAGGTAGGTAGAGCCCGGCCCAGGGGCAAGCGGGGCAGAGCGGGGGAGCGGACGACCCCGCACGACGGAGCGCAGAGGGGGCCGCCGACTTTTGGCTTTTTATCATCGCTGTGTCTGATTCTCTATCAGACCTGACCTCGGCAAGTATTCTGACTATTCTTGGATACATTCAGTCCGGCCATTCTAAGGTCCGGTTGGTCGTTACCTTTAGTCCTTGGTGTGATACAGTTCTGCATCCTGGATCAATTAGTAATCCTGACATTACAACATGGCCGTAGATCCTGCAGAATTGTGTCAGCACATAGCTGCTTGTGAGAGAAAGCTAGAGGAGAATGATCACCGTATGGATCAATTTGCCCAGGCTTTCAGCACGCTCCTTACTCGGACGGCTCATTTACAGCCTGAGGCTTCTCCGACTAGGCCTCCAATGCCTACATTAAGTCCGGCCATTCTAAGGTCCGGTTAGACGTTACCCTTAGTCCTAGGTGTGATACAGTTCTGCGTGCGGGATCAATTAGTAATCCTGAAACTTTCCAGTGAATGGTTGACAGACTCCTTGATTGAAGCCGCCAGCTGAACCTTGAAACCAGACAAGTGCCACGTTGGTATGGCTGAGGTGCAATACTTGGGGAACCGGTTTCGGTGTGGGAAACAGCGGCCAGAGCCGGCTAAGATCAAGGCCCTTGCTAAATGGCCAACACCCCATACCAAGACACAGGTCATGACTTTCTTTTCAGATGTATTGCCATTGCTAAGCTCCTCACATACCTGACTAAAAAGAACCTCCCTAGGCAAGTCGTTTGGTCCCCATGAGTGCAAGGAGGCTTTCAATGCTCTAAAGAATGCTTTGATCAATGCCCTCGCCGTGGTCGCCCCAGATCCTTACAAGGGTTTTATTGTTCACATAGATGCCTCTATGTTTAGACTGGGGGCTGTTCTAAGCCAGGTCGGGAAAGATGGAGAACATCCTGTTGCCTATAGCAGCTGAAAATTCTTACCCCAAGAAGTAAGTGGTAGAGAAGGAGTGCATTAAGGATTACTCAACCCAGACATCCTCAAAGTGACTTGAGAGGGTCAAGCCGTGACTGCTGGAGAAGGATACAAGCGGGGAGTAGTATGACAGGTCCAATCCACCACCTACCTCTTAAAAGGACTATAGTCACCACATTTCTCCCTCCAGCCCATGACTCTCAGCCATGCGCCTTTTTCCCACGGCCCAAGAGTCAACACAGGCCAGTAGGGAACCCACAGAGGCACGGCACACCTGACCGGGAGCAACAAACACTCTCTGGAACTCTTGATCGGATTGCAGACTTACCGTGGTCCGGTAAAACTTTGTCAAGGGTCTCTCGGTCCCAAAGTCACCTATCAGAGCACTATTTGGAGGGGTGACAGAGGAGGTGGTGAGGCACTGAGTGACACCAAGGACTTGTGGGAGCTCCATGTACCGACGGAAAGCGGCATCATCATATGTGACCGGGATTTCCTACCCAGCACTGTGGAACTCTTGCCGGATCGGAGGATGGTTGCGGCCCGGTTGCCACTAACTAGGGGGGTGCCATGACTGGCAGTGTCATAAGTCACCCCCCCCCCCATCAATTCGTATGGTGCATGCCCGGCCGCACTATACTGCACTGTCTGCAGCAATATGGAGGCGCAGGGTGAGGAGTTTTGTGGCGTCGCACAGCGTGACGCCGACGTCACGCTGCTGCCGCCTGTCCACCTTCACGGAGAGGAAGGATCCATCATCCTGTGAGGCATCAGTGGTCGGAAGGCTCGGTGCAGAGCAGGTCAGCGCAGAGGCATCATCAAATGTGAGTAGAATTTTATGTAAAGGGACTGTGGGGTGCAGGGATTTTTTTTATTAGGTGGTGTGTGCAGGTATTTTTTTTTTTATCAAGGGGGTTGTGCAGGTTTTTTTTATTAAGGGAGGTGTGCAGGGTTTTGTTTTATTAAGGGGGTTGTGTAGGGGTGTGTGTTTTTATGTGTAGGGTGGGTATATGAATTTGATGTGTAGGGGGGGGTGCAGAATTTCTATGTGTAGGGGCTGTATGAACTTTTTTAAGTCGGTGCAGGGTTTTTTTGTGTAGGGGTTGTATGAACTTTATGTGATGGGGTGCAGGGTTTTTATATGAAGGGGGTATGAATTTGATGTGTGGGTGGGTGCAAGGTTTGTACGGGCAGCAGTCTAAGTTTTACCTGCGTTCGCGCGACTCCCTATCCAAAAGGAGTTCCAGGCACTCAACGACAAAGTACAGCGGCCCACGTTTGGGAGACAAGATGGCCGCCACTCTCTTGTCTGCCATGTGTTCGGTGATACGAAATGGTGGCTACCCAGAGGAAGCGTTCATTAATTACTTCCCTTGTGGTTTCGCACTTAAGTGGTCAGTGTCAAGGTTCTAATGGGGCACAGGGGTGTTCCTCGTTTGGGAGACTAAAGAATTCTGTTCGTATGACGTCTCCTGAACAGAAAAGGATGAAACAGACGAATACAAGAGGAAAGTATATATAAAGTATCTGGTGGTCTCCATTCTGCTACAGTGTTCTCCAACTCTCCACTTCGAAAGTAAGTGCCATATTAAAGGAGGTACATTGAGTCCTCCAAATGGACTCCACTACTCTCCGGCTTCTCAACCAGATAGTGGGTCTCCCAAGTGATGTTCCCGACACCTCTGCATTGCTGGGCGATGCAACGGTTGAAGGCTTAGTGTCTACACTAAGGTCAGTCATTTGATCACTGGGTGTTGCTTTTTGCCAGAGATTCAGATGGAACTTCGTTGATAGCTACTTCACATGCCAGCCTGGAATGGCAAAGCGATATTTGGCCTCGTACCAGACTTAGTTGTGGAATCAGACACCAGCTTTATGGGCTGGGAGGCTAACTGTACAGAAGAGTTGGCAGGTGGACCCTGGTAAGAAGAGAAGTCCAGTTTACACATAAATTGTCTGGAACTGATTCCAGGATCTTTTCTGTAACGGACCGTTTTGCCCACAAGAGGTTAAAAACCATTTAGGCGATATTCCCCTTTTTCAGCTGCACAGACAGCTACTGCAAGCACCAATCTCCCGAACTGCAAACCCACAAATTCACCAACTCCCGAACTGCAACCAAGAGAATACTCGAAACACCCGAACTGCATACCAAGTAGCACTCCAAACTCCCAAACTGGAGACACACGAATAACTGCTAGCAGACGAACAGGAAAAGCCCCCAAGCGGCTTACACTCCTGGCAATCAGTCTCTAACAGCATACAGTAAATCCTCCCCCCAATAATGAGACGACACTTCACTTTGAGGGTTAAGCAGGAACTGATTTACTGGGGCTAACTGCCCGGCTTTTATGCAGGTCTCCCACCTGGTGGACACTCCCCTAGGGGACCAAATGGGAGACTGGGACACAAAGGGTAAAAGGACCAATCACAGACTTACACATTTCAACCATCCCACAATGCATCACAATCCCTCCTCTCTGCCCTGGAGATAATTGGGAAGTAATACAATTATCTCCAAAGACAGAGGCAAAACTCCATTAACCACATAGCAGAAAACAAACAGTAAAAGACATAAAATTACCTACAGTTACATTCAGTACATAAAACATATACGTTCTACATATCCCCAGATAGCTCAGATCACATACATACAGTTCAATCGCCATGGAGCCAAAGTCCTTCACATAGTCTTTTCATTACATGAACAGGCTCCATGGCTTAGCTATATGGGTGATGCTGTTCATCCAGTTAAACTACCGAATGAACAGTCATTCGGTTACGCTCTCGAATTGCAAGGGAAGGAGGCTGGCGGCTCAGCGCGGTTCGCGCAATTAAGTGTCCGTTTTCAGTTCCATAGTTTAGGCGCTGAACACCGCTGGCCGTTCGGGAGGTAAAATGGCCGCTGCCACGTGTTCGGCAACCAAACAAAGGCCTCCCAGCGTTCATCAATTAAGCTGCGGTTAACCGCAAATGATTGCCTCTGAAACCCTATCACTGGCTAACTGTGTTTCATTTATCCATATCAACAACAAGTTTTCTACTTTTAGTGTCTGGTTTCATTGTTTTGTAAGTACTTTCACACCTTTAGCAACATTGGCTCTTTTGATGGATTCTTAATTTTTTTAATATGGTACAAATTGTAGATTTGGCCATACAAAATTATGTTGTCATGTTTTTATGTAATTTCTTTCTTTAGTTCTATTGTTGTTCTCACAATATTCCTCTTGGGTTGGTTAATATTCTTGGGACAGCTAAGGGCTGACAGAATGGAGCTCTGTTTGCTAAGCAAATGGAACTCTATTTGCTAACAGAATAGATCTCTGTTTGCTTTGTCAAGTGCTAGCTGCCTAAAACAAGGTAAATGTTTTGTTCGACTACTGAATTGTTTAAGTAAGGGACCATTCGAGTTCCAAAGTTCCACTGTATATGATTTTTTTAGCCATTTCTCTAGCTAACATTTAGCTACTTAATTAATTTAATTATGCTCATGTTTGGATGTTGGCAACTTTTTTTTCAGATGCCTATCACGTTTTTATTTCCTTTTAGTATGATTTGTCTTCACCCACTGTCAAGTTCGCCTTCATCGATGTACTCAGGTGGCTCCCTATTCCGGATTCGGGTTTATTTGCACTCTGTTTTATGGTTCTACGTGTTTATGTTCCTTTCTCCATTGTACCTCTGTTTTTTTTATTTAGCTTCAAAGAAAGAGGAGGTGCTTGTGCTGTGAGAGCCGTATATATCATCTATCAGCCTCCTTTTGATTGGTTGTTTTTGTGTGGCTATGATCTGTGCTGCTGGAGTTCAGTAAAGAGACTTTAATGCAAAGTATTCGCCTCCTCTCATTACTAAATTCAATATTATAGGTACACTACATCAGCTTAATCTACAATTTTCTTTGTAAACAATGTATTTGGAATCAAGAAAAACAAAACATCAAGATAATAATTACATTCTTAAGATGTCTGGAGTATCACCTGAATTTCCAAATATTTTTGTTGCTGTATTAACTATTTTCCATACAAGACAGCTTCTGCAAGTGTTAAACTTTGCTCCCTGCTGACCTGTAATCAGCTGGGTTCAGACCTTAGATAAGAAGCATGCTGTGTTAACCATATGACATGGTGTTCCTTCCTATCAGGTTCTTCTCCCAAAGAGGGTGTGCGAGAGAGACACCAATCCTAGCAGAGCAGCAATGTCACCTTCCCAGGCTCTACATAAAAACCTGTTATTGGTACAGGGTGATCAGTACGTTTTAAGATCGAATGTCAAATAGAGATTCAATTCTTGCAATAATGATTACAATTATCCATGCACAATAACCACTACAGCTCTGTGTAGTGGTTATGGTGCCAGGAGTGCCGGGACCCCCTCCCAGAGTAAGTAGTCAAACTGTTTAAGAACAGTTTGACAATTTACCAGAGGCCTGCTGAGATATGGGACTGTAGTAGGGCATAGGTGCAGCGCAATGTGTGAGGGGTGCAGTGTGTGTGTGTGTGTGGGGTGTAGTATGTGAATGTGTAGGGTGTGTGCGGCAATGTGTGTATGGGGGGCTGTGTGTGTGTGAGGCAGTGTGTGAATGTGTATGGTGTGTGGGGGCAGTGTGTGTATGGGGGGGCAGTGTATGTGTGTGTGACAATGTGTGTATGGGGGCTGCGTGTGTATGTGGGGGCAGTGTGGGTTGGGGGCACTGTGTGTATGGTGGAAGTGTGTGTGTGTGGGCAGTGTGTGTATGGGGAGGCAATGTGTGTGTGTGTGTTGGGCAGTGTGTGTGTTAGGGGGCAGTGTATGTGTAGGGCAGTGTGTGTATGGTTAGGCAATGTGTGTAGGGGGCAGTGTGTGAATGTGTGGTGAGGAGGGTAGGCTTTTTTATGCTTTTTTTTATATAATATTTTTAAAATAAAAATAAATCAATTTATGTTCCCTTCTCCATCCATCCATCCCTCCCTATCCATCCATCTATCCCTATCCATCCCGCTCTATCCATCCATCCCATCAATAGAGAAGGATGGATCCATCCCTTTCACACTCACTCAGAGAGAGTGAGTGAGAGTGTGTGTGTGTTAGTGATCTCACACACACACACACTCTCACTCACACATACTAACTTACTCACACTCACTCTTACACTAACACACACACTCTCACACTAACTCACTCACGCTCACTCTCTCACTTACACATGAACTCACACTCTCAATCGTTCTCTCTCACACACTCACACTAACTCACTCACTCTCACAATAACTCACACACAAACTCACTCTCTCACACTATCTCAATCACACACACACTCTCTCACTCACACACTTACACACTCTCTCTCACTCACACTTTCTCACTCACTCTCACACTAACTCACTCACTTACAAACTCACACTCTCTGAATCGCTCACTCACACACACTAACTCGCTCACTCTCAATCTCTCACTCACAAACAAACTCACTCTCTCTCTCTCTCTCACTTACACACTAATCACACTCACTCTTCTCATCCGCTCTCTCTCTCACTCACTCTCAATCTCTCACTAACTCACAAACTCACTCTCTCACTTACACACTAACTCTCTCTCACTCACTCTCACACTAACTCACTCACACACTCACACTTCTCAACCGCTCTCTCTCTCACTCACTCCCACTCACACACTAACTCACTCAATCACTCACTCTCTCTCACTTTTAAAAATAGGTGTACTTACTGTTTGAAGTCAGTAGATCTCTGCATCCTCCTGCCTTCAGCCTGTCAGCTCGAGTCGATGCTGTGTGTAGGAGATTGTTATCTCCCACACTGTCGACTCTGATTGCTGACAGGCTCCGGATTACTACATGAAACAGGAGGCGCGTTCACAGTGCACTATGCGACTGATCTTTGTTTTATGTCTAGTAGTTGCTTGACATGCAGCTGTCTGATGTAATTTAAACAAAAAAAAATCCATTACTATTCCCCAGCCTTCTGCAGCATCTGTAGCGATTTGGGGCTAAAGAACACCACATCAGAAACTTCAGCCCCCAAGGCCCTCACTGACTATGGGATGGATTAGGGTTTGAAGCACTTTCCAGATTATTCTTTACTACCAGTGTGACATTGTTAAAGGGACACTCTGTGCAGCATAACAATATGCAGATGATTGGAATGATTATGGTTTAATGAGTCTTTTAAGTGCACACCCTCCTTTTTCCCAGTTAAAATTACGTTTGAGATTCGTTACATTGTTTTTAATTTTCTTGAACCTAACCTAATGGAAGTCAAAATTCCATTTATCATTTTATTAATGATAAGTACACTAACTCAGTCATTAAAAGTTTCTACCATTATTTTTATCATTATTGGTATTTATACTGCGCCATCTTATTCTGCCGAGCTTTACAATCTTGTGAAAGGAAGAAATTTAACAATAAATAAGACAATTACAAAACAATACAGGGACAATGGGTAGATGAGGGCCCTGCTCAGATGAACTTTAAGTCTATAGGAGTGGAGAATAAAGCCACAATAGGCACCAAGGGGGACAGTAAAACAAATAAGGTGGAAAAGTAACTGGAGGTGGCAGTAGAGTGTGGCTTTTTAGGAGAGAGACAGATTTTTGACATACAGTAGAAGTTACTCTGGGAGGCAATAAGCATTTCTGAACAGATGGGTTTTGAGGGACAGGAGATCATCATTGGCAGAGCAGAGAGACCGAGAGGGGGCATACCTATGAATCGGTGAAGAAATGTAATAGGGGCTAGAGTTGTTTAGAGCTTTATAGGTAAGGGTTAGTATTTTGAATTGAAACCTATAGGATAAAGGAAGCCAATGTAAAGGTCAACAGACAGGCGAAGTATGAGAGGAGCAACAGGAGAGAGAGATCAGCCTGGTGGCAGCATTCATTACAGATTGTAGCGAGGCAGTACGGCTTCTGGGGAGACCAGTTAGGAGAGAATTACAGTAATCCACACAGAAAATAACCACAGTTTGAACAAGCTCCTTGGCACTGTGTAACATGATTCGCTAAATCAAAGGGACACTTTAGTGACCAAAACAACTCTAGCTTAATGAAGCAGTTTTAGTGTATAAATCACTCTCTTGCAGTTTCATTGATAAATTCTCTGCCATTTAGGAGTTGAATATTATTATTTATATATCAGATTCCATAGCGCTGTACAGTGGCGTACACATGACCCATGGGGCCCCGGTGCAAAAATTGATCCGTGGGCCCCCCCCCGCGCGCTTACTCAGCGCGGGTCGGGGTCGCAACACATGGTGGCGGGCACCTGGTCGCAGGGGTTGCAGGGCTGCGACCCCGCGACCGCGGTATGCACACACACTTAAAGGACCACTACAGACACCCAGATCACATCAGCTCAATGAAGTGGTCTGGGTGCCAGGTCCCTCTAGTTTTAACCCTGCAGCTGAAAACATAGCCGTTTCAGAGAAACGGCTATGTTTCACTGAGGGTTAATCCAGCCTCTGGTGGCTGTCTCATTGACAGCTGCTAGAGGAGCTTCCGCGATTCTCACTGTGAAAATCACAGTGAGAAGACACTGAACGTCCATAGGAAAGCATTAAGTAATGCTTTCCTATGGGCGGTTTAAATGCGCGCGCGCCTTTTGCTGCGCATGTGCATTTCGGAGCTGAGTGGCAGACACTGGGGAGTCCGACGCTGGAGAAAGGTAAATGCTGAAGACACACACACACACTCTCACGAACAGACACATACACACTAGCTAACAGACACACACATTTACTGACAGAGACACACTCAGCGACAGACATACATACACTTTCACTAACAAACACACACTCACTAACAGACATCAAACACACTCAGTAGCAGACACACACAGTAACACACTCACTAGCAGACACACACCCAATAACAGACACATTCACTGACACACACACTAACACACGCACTAACACAAACAAACACTGACACACTAACACACACACACTAACACACACACACACTAACACACACACACACTCTAACACACACACACACTCTAACACACACACACACACATACACTAACACACACACATACACTAACACACACTAACACACACATACACTAACACACACTAACACACACATTTTTTTTTTTCAAATTTAATCCCCCCAGCCTTCTTACCTTTTGGAGTGCTGGGGGGATTCCCTGGGGTCCAGTGGTGCTCTTGGGCTCCTGGTCACTGGGTGGGCGGGCTGCCTGGCCGGCCGGCGCACGAGGGAGCACTTTCCCCTGTGTGCTCCCTCTTCAGCTCCCTCGCGCGCCGCGTAGGGATGCCGGCGCCGGAAGATGACGTCATCTTCCGGCTCCGGAATCAGTGCGGTGCGCGAGGGAGCTGAAGAGGGAGCACTGAGTGCTCCCTCGCGCGCCGGCCTGCATGACCGACCGGCCACCCGCCCGGGTCAGCAGGGCCAGCCTCGGGGGCCCCGGGGTGGTCGGCTCCTGGGCCCCCCAGGGGAAGAGGCTGGCCCTGGGCGTACATACCGGGTCGCAGGGGTGGCCGGGCCCCCTGGTGGGCCGGGCCTGGTCGCAGCCGCGACCCCTGCGACCCTGGTATGTACGCCACTGGCGCTGTACAATGGGTGGACTAACAGACATGTAATTGTAACCAGACAACTGGATGTACAGGAACAGAGAGGTGGAGGGCCCTGCTCAATGAGCTTACATTCTAGACGGAGTGGGGTATAGTGACACAAAGGGTAAAAGTAGGGGTACGAAGTAGGTTGTTAGAAAAGTATTCACTGAGGGATTAGTAGGTAATTTTGACAGGTGCAGGAGAGGAGTCATGGGGGTGGGGGATAAAAACCTGCTAACAGTTTAATTGATATGCTTTCTTGAAGAAGTGAGTTTTCAATTATTTTTTGTCTCGGTGAAAGTCTTACAGAGAAGAGAAGGGAGTTCCACAGTGGAGGTGCAGCCCTGGGTAAATCTTGGAAGCGAGCATTGGAGGTGGGGGTATGGACATAGGATATACGTAGGTCTTTGGCAGAGCGTAGGGCCTAGACGGGACATACTTGTTGTAATGGAGCTTCCTGTACCCCGGTTGGGTACCTCCACCGACGGATGCACCTAGTGCTCACCGAGGACTCCAAGCACTCCACCAGATACCATCAGCACCGCAGTCCACACATCCAGCGTTACAGCTTGGCTGGGAACTCGCCGTCCTCTACCCGCCCTGGACCTACGACAAGGCTCCAGGTTCCAGTGGGTGAACCTCTCCTCCAAGAGAGAGTAGCAGGAACAAGCTCTCAAAAGAGTTTAGTGATTATAATCCCTGGGGAGTATAGTGATATAGCAATCCCCAGGGTAGATGCAGCCTTTCCCCCCACACATGAGAAGAGGTTCTATGTTGAGGGTAAAACAGGAACTCAGCAGATCTGAGGGTTTATATACATATCCCCAAGTCACATCCACTGATAGCCCCAATATGGGTGAACAACATATCCGAAAATCACCTAGATCGGTTCAGGGGTTCAGGAATTTCCTGGAAGTACACTCAACAACAAAACACTCCTGGACAATTGTAGATGACCGCTGCCACGTTTGAATCTGTTCCAGTTAAAAGTCCAAGAGGCAGAAACAGTACTTTTGAACATGGGTTATCACAGGGCCCATAGTCCCAGGGTAGGAGGCTGGCAAACAGGCCCCTCCAAAAACCAGTGGCGAGGTTACTTACACCACACTTGTGTATTAGGGAGGATAGGTAGGTTGGAGCAGCAATATGTAGGGACTTGTAAGAAGGCACCAGAATTTTAAATTGAGCCCAAATCTAACTGGAAGCCAATGCAGTGACTGACAGAGCGGGGAGGCGTGGGAGGTGCGAGCGGACAGGAAAATAACTCGTCGCCGCATTCATTATAGATTGCAGCGGTGCAATCTGGGAACACGTAAGACCACTGAGAAGGGGATTGCAGTAATCAAGGTGAGAGAAAACAGCATGGACTAGCACCTTAGCCACATCTGGCGTTAAACAGGGGCGGATGCGCGCTATGTTTTTGAGATGGAAGCGACAGGATTTGGCAATTGATTGGACATGAGGGGTAAAGGAGAGGTTGGATTCAAAAAGAACACCCAGGCAGCGAGCCTGCGAGGTAGAGGTGATGGTAGCGCCATTGACTTGAAGGGGACTGACATGGGAGTGGTAACGCTTGAGCGAGGAAAGACCAGAAGTTCTGTTTTGGACAGGTTGCGTTTCAGGAAGTGAGCAGCCATCCAGTTGGAAATCGCAGAGCAGTCAGAGTCATGAGTCAAGATGGGCGGAGAGAGATCAGGAGAGGACAGGTGGATTTGCCTGTCATCTGCATAGAAATGATAACGGAAGCCAAAGGAGCTGATGTGTTTACCAAGGGAGGCAGTATAGAGAACAGTAGGGGACCAAGGACAGAACCTTGGGGGATGCCAACAGAGAGTGGTTGGGGGGAAGAGTCAGAGTCAGAGAAAGAAACACTGTAAGAGCACTGGGAGAGGTAGGAGGAGGACCAGGAGAAAGCAGTATCCCGTACACCGTATTTATGGAGAATGCGGAGAAGCTGTTGATGATCAACAGTGTCAAAGGCAGCAGAAAGATCAAGTAGAATTAGGATAGAGTGATGGCCGCAAAATTTAACAGCAATTAAATCGTTGGATACTTTGGACACAGCCATTTTGACAGAATGACCAGCGCGGAATCCAGACTGAAGGGGGTCAAGCAGAGAGTTGGATTTGAGAAAGTCAGTCAGTCTGGTGTACACAACTCTCTCGAGGATCTTGGAGGCAAATGGCAGTAGCGAGATAGGGCGGTAGTTGGATGGGGAGTTGGGGTCAAGGCTGGGCTTTTTCAGAATTGGGGTTACAGTTGCATGTTTGAAGGGAATGTCCCAGAGGAAAGGGAGAGATTGAAAAATTTTGTTAGAGGAAAAGCAGGAGAGGGAGAGAAAGTGCGGATGAGATATGAGGGAATAGGATCGAGGGAACAGGTGGTGGGGCGGGAGGACCGGAGCAGAGCAGAAACCTCTTCTGCTGTAGCAGGTACGAATGAGTGTAGAAAGGTGGAGGGAGTGGGGTTGGGAGATGTATTGGTAGGGGAAGGAGAGAAATTAGAGATCTCTTCTCTGATTGTAGAGATCTTCTCAGTGAAGCGAGATGCAAAGTTTGTGGCAGACAAGGTGTTAGAAGGAGGGGGAGTAAAAGGGCGAAGAAGAGCATCAAAAGTGTGAAATAGGTGTTTGGGTTGATGGTACAGTGTACTTATGAGGGTGTTAAAGTAATTTACTTTTGCAACGGAAAGAGCCAGGCTGTAGGAGCGCAGCATAAATTTATAGTGGAGAAAGTCAGATGCAAAGTGAGACTTTCTCCAGCAGCGGTGAGCAGTTCTAGAGCATTTTTGGAGGTAACAGGTCAGCTTGGTGTGCCAGGGTTGTAATTGGGGGGCGCTTGCTGCATTTAATTGTAGGAGGTGCCATGATGTCGAGTTGAGAGGAGAGAGTTGAGTTGTAGAGTGAGGTTGCAGAGTTAGGGCAAGTTAGATTTGAGATGGGTAAAAGTAGAGTTCGGAGTTTGGTGGAGAAATGCTGGAGATCAAGGCAGTTGAGGTTTCTGCGAGATTGGAGAGTTTAGGGTGGTGAGATTTGGGTACGGGTATGCTGATGTCAAATGTTAGCAGATGGTGGTCAGACAAAGGAAATGTAACAGTGGAGAGATTAGAGGTGGTGCAGAGATTGGTGAAGATGAGGTCAAGAGTGTTTCCTGCTGTATGGGTTGCTGAAGTAAACAGCTGCGTGAGGAAAGGGCAGGGCAGGGAGGATAAGTTGAAAGGTACATTGAGGGGAGAGAAGGATGCCTACACCGCCTCCTTTACAGTTGAGTCTGGAAGTGTGGGAGAATTGTAATCCACCGAAACATAAAGAAGCGGGAGTAGTGGTATCAGAGGGGGACAGCCAGGTCTCAGTGAGTGCCAGTATTGTGTAAGACAAGGTTGTGTATAGCTGTTGATTTTGTATTACTACAGATTGAACGGGCCAGAGTGCACACTGAATTTTAGTAAAGGAGGATAAACTGCAGAGTATGTGGATGAGGATGAGGTTTGTGCGGTTTCTGGTTGTCTTAGTGTGAGCAGACGAGGTGAAGAGGTTGGGTGAGACATCACCAGCTGCTAGAAGTAGGAGGAGGGATAGTGACAGGAGGTGTGAATGGGTTTTATATGGCGGGTTCTTGGATGAGATTGAAATAGAGCAGGAGAGAGAGAATAGAGAAATGAGTGCAGGGATTGAGATGAGAGCAGGGGGGAGTGAAGCAGAGAGGGATTAATGTTAATGTAATTGTGTTGTTGAGGGAAGTGGGTGTAAGGAGATATTTTGATGCTGAGGGAGATAAGAGAAAGGGAGAAGAGAAGATAGAACATTGCTCCTATGAGTAGGCACTTTGAGGAAAGCAGAAGGAGCAGAAGTAAGCAGAGTGATGACTGAGTGTTAGGGGTTAAGGGAATGAAGGAGTGTGCTGATTACTGGCAGTGTTTGCAGCTGTCATGTCTAAAATTGTGTGTGAGGGCCTCTAAGCAGTGTTCAGGTTTGCAGTTGGGAACTTTTTAAAACTCAGACTGTGGAAGACAGAGAGAATAGGGTAAAAAAAAAAGGCCTGCAATAAAACTATGGAATGGAGAAGCACAGAGGAGGTGAGAATTGGTCAAGCAAGACAATTCGGTTGGGTATCAATAAAATAAGGGGGGTGTCTTTAGAGATAAGCAGATAGTTATTAAAATTCACGTTAACAAACAAATAATGAGGAGTAGGGCAGGAAACAACTAGCTTTAACATGTAGAACGAGACAAACTACAAAATATGCCCTTGCAGCCATAGTCACACAGCCTGCATAAATAAAATGACTTATTTTCAATCGGATGTTAATTAGCTTTAGAAGTTTTTACCTCCAGCTCCTACTACTGAAGCAGATCAGTCTAGTTTGTCATTGTTTGTAAATTAATAACGTTCATTCAAGTTAAAAAAAAAAAAAAAAGTGTGCGTGTTAGTAAAGACGTTTAGAATGTATGGGCGGAGAACGTGACGAAACGGGTGTAGGCGTGTCTCTACGCGTCTGGCCGCGCCTTCTATCCTTCCCAGCCAGTCGTCGGGCGGGAGCCGGACGGAGTGGACGGCTACGGCTAATCAGTACCGGCCCAGGTGAGACACTCTCTACACCCTGTAAACGGGAGAAGAACGAATGGTAAGGGGAGGGGATATGCCCTTTACGTCATTATCGGCCTCGCTGGCAGTGTGTCGGTGTTGGACTGATTCCCCGCCGGTATGCTTTAGGCGTTGAGCCAATCCCAGGACTCGTTACAACAGCTGGGAAATAACGCGGTGGCTGGTTGGCTGGCGCGGAGGCCTCTGGGTGGGGCTTGCACTGCAGTAGAGTCGGTTATTTGATCACCGCTGCAGCGAGGTCAGGGAAGTGGGCTGTACACGCATGGCTGTGTGGGGTCACCTAGCAGGGCTGGCCGCCATGGTGCCTGGCATGCCTGAGCTCCAACCAGGGAGACACTCTGGGTGTGTGTGTGACCAGGGGGACACTCTGGTTATATTTAGTGCACACTCCGATGGACACCCAGGGTGTACTTGGCCCATCCCTGGCTGCACACTGGTTGCTCCTCATCTCTTCAAGTGTGATGACTAATTAGCAGTGAAACTGCATAGATCCACCTATGGGGATCATACTTAATAGCTGGGGTACTAAACATCATGTTATACTAGGTCAGTCTCAGGCAGTTTATATTATGAGTGGGTTCAAAGTTTTGCAGCTCACTCAGGTAAAGCTGGTCACTTTGTAAAGGTTAGGTCTTCTTAGCAGACATGTTGGCAGTTGGAGACTCAATGAAAGGTCAGGGAAGAAATCCCAACGTTGTTATAGCAATAGTCTACAACATAATGATGTTCCCTCTAAACGTATAGTTCTCGGTCCTAGTCTGTGTTGGAAGTACATTAACAGGGTTATTCACTAAAATGAATTAAAATTTTTTAGGCCAATTTAGCCCGACTGGAAGTATAGCTGAATATTTTTCCAGTTCTGCTCTTTTGGCCTTAAAGTTGGTGAACAACCCTGAAAGAGTTGGACAGTGCTAGTATGTACAGGTGCGACTACTTTATTGTACAGTATGCCAGTTAAGCCAGTAAATTGTCGACACCAATGCAGTTTATTTCTGTTTTAGCAGGGTTTTTATGTGCATTGTTTTTTTCTTGATGTGTTTAGGTTGCCATCTAGGTGGCAATCTGTTAAGCTGAGGATAAAATATATGTATTTTCAGAAGGGGTGACAGCATAGGTTTCAAGTTATACAGGTCTATATTTAGCCCTTTTTATTTGGGGGGGAGGGGAGATCTGCGTCTGCTTTTATTCCTATATAACACACATAATTTACCACTAGGCCACAGCGATGGCTGTCCATGGATATGTGTGAACTAAATGCAACAATGCCTTGGAAAAGGCATTCTCAGTATGTCCGTATTGGACATCACTGTTAAAGTAAAAGGATTAAAAAAGTATATTTGCCATTACATAATAAAATGAGTTGTGCATTTTCTCATGTTACACTTCTCAATAAGGACATCCTCTCCTGGTTGGTAGTCTTTTGGTAGTATTTGAGATGTAATAAAATCTAGACTTTAAAATATATATATATATATATATATATATATATATATATATATATATATATTTTGCTTTCTTGTGAGTATGAGAAAATTGGTAGCTGTGTGTAATTGTTTCTTATTGCTAGGGCTACACATACATTTGTGTCTCCAATATTTTACCTTGTACCATTTGCTTGGTAGTGTCAGCCTTATGTGGCATTTCAAGGCAAAAACATTACCTGCCTGCACGTAATTGTGTCATTAAAAATGTACTTCATTCCTGTACCCAGTCATGAGTTAATAATTTAGAACTTCTGAAACATACATGTGACTGCTCACATCATACTTTAAGGCTATCTGGCCCTTTCTTCAACTATTTTCAGTTCCTCTTCACAAATAGCTGGAATAATTGGGTTTTCGGGAAAAATATACTTGTCATTATTTGCATTTTACCAAATTTTAAACATCAAATTATGTATGAATCCACTTTCCCCCGAATGTTTTTGTATACTTATCAGGACCATGGTTAGGCAAATGCTGTATGCTTATGAGCGTACTGGCAGGTTCCCCCTGAAAAGGATTGTTTGATCCAGTCCTGCCCCTTGTTACCATAACTATGTGTGTCCTTTTGTGAAGGTCATCTTATGTCCCTGCTATATACTGAGCCGGTTGTTCCGGTACAAACAGGTCAAATAATACGTGCTGTGTGCAGTTCATTATGTCAAACTTTCCATTCTGTGAACTTTGTATCCTGGTTTCAAACAGTGGATCTATATTATTTTTGATATGGCTGCAATCTGTGTTTTGCAATGTCAGCGATGTAGAATTATCATATGCATGCAATTTACCACAGGACATAACACTATGTGCTGTGCCATGCACTCTTTATGTACAGAGTGGTTTATCCACTTTGACTGAGGTGAAATAACAGAAACTTAAACACTTCAACCACCATAACCACTACACCACGCTCTTGCAATCTGTATTGAGCTAGGTGTTATGGGGCTTAGCTCATTACCTGAGAGTGATCAGCTACACATCAGAGCTTGTTTCAGGAGAGATGAAAGAAAGCTCCCAGCAGGAGTCCTGGATCTCAAATTGGAACAGAAATAGGCAGGGAGCAGAGCCCCCTGACAAACCCCAGGTAAGTTGGCAAACAGTTTGACTGCTTACATTGGAGGGAGTGCTAGGATAGCCCTGACTGGCACCATAACCATCACAGGGCTGGAGTTATGCACAGACTGCTCGGTTTCAGGCGCTGAGATTTTGTTGACCATTTAAAAAGGCTAGTAATTTGTGCTCCTGGCTTGGTGTTTTGCATTGTAAGATTCAAAGTGAATCCAAGGAAGTTTTAAAAATCAAACAGGTGCATGAAGAGGACTTGCTCTTTAAAGGCTTTCTCCAAATATAACCACTACCGCCTGCTGTAGTGGTTATGATGCCATGAGATAGCACTGTGAGATTCCCAAGCATGCCCAGTTTAACACTTGGGCAGGTGAACAGGAGCTTCATCTATTAGTTCATTCGTCAATAGACGAATAGACATGCCCCTACTCACGGTATAGCGAGTAGTGGCAGAATTTACTAATACTAAGTAATCTTTACTTATTAGTAAATTTGGCAGAAAGACCAATTTAGGTCTTTCAGCCTTTTGGTAGATAGCTCCCTAATACCGTGGGAATTAGGGAGTTATCTACTAAGCGGCTGCAAGATGCAGCCGCGGCACAAATGGCATCGGAGTTTGTCATTCAAATGAAATTCCGATACGAACAAAGTCCTGAATTGTGTCCTAACACGAATGAACAAATTGTTCTCATTCTGTTAGGACGCAATTCGGCAGTTTCGCCGGCGTGAAAGTGACAGGATGTTCGGGAATACTGACAGGAAGCATTGCGGGAACAGGGAGGAAAGCTTAGAATTGTGGGAAAATTTCTCTGACCACCGGAAATGAAGCACACTTAGCTCCTGAGATGGTCAGGTGTAGGAAACCTCCATAAGACAAATAGTCCCTACTTTGTCGTATTTTTTATATATTTTTTTAAAGAAAATTAGAGCAGCCAGGAAGAAATGAAGAACAGATCCTGAGAGAGGGAGAGAAGAGGAATCTATTAAAGAAAGTTAAGTTCGGCATGACAGTGCCGCTTTAAATTGGAGGGGCAAAAGTTTAAAAATATCAAGGAAGTATTAATTTACTGAGAGGGTAGTGGATGCATGGAATAGCCTTTCAGCTGAAGTAGTAGAGGTTAACACAGAGGTATGTTCAGTGTTTTAATGCATACTCCAAGCACCATGACCCCTTCATATAACTGAAGTGATAAAGATGCTTGGAAAAATCTTGTAAGAAGTAATAGTCCAGTTATTTGGGATATTTTCCATGGTAGCTTTAATAATCCAAATTGCAACACAAAGTCATTTGTTATCCGGGATGCATCACTAAACCAGTTACAGAGGCTTCACGCGTAGATATGGTAACTGTGTGTTTAATAACACGCTTGTTCTAAGGATGTTTACTCCACAAAATAGATTAACATTTAGTCTGTGAAGATGGTCTGTTATCTAAACACAAAATTCAAGGGATTTATATACTGATGATGGACAAATGGGCCCAACCTTTTGTCCTGCTTTTTATCTAATTGTAACTTCCAATGCAGTTTAAATGTATGTAAAATTAGGGAAAATTACTTAACTTTGTTTCTTGATTATGGAGTGTCTGCAAAGAAGGCCATAGCTCATTGGCTCATTGGCTATGAGTGATCAGTTGACACACTCTTAGTGTGCTACTTGTGCATTGGAGGGTTCAGTTAAGGAGAGCTAACTGAAGCTCCCTGCCTCTGTCTGCAGTGGTGTATTTTGGATTAGTACTACCTTAAGCAAGACAAAACTCGGGTACCCCCCAATCTAAATTTGCTCCACCCCTTCCTGCCTAACTGTTAAAGACCAATACACACTTTGACACACATCACTGATGCATGTACTGACAGTCTTTGGCATGCACACTTTCACTGACACACCCACTCAGACATGCCTACATTCTCAGATACACTGACAGACACATACATTTATACACTAGCATGCATAGTCACTGACCTACTCACATTTACTTTTTCACACACACACAAATTATTTTTTTTAAATTTAAATCCACCCTGCCTTTTGGGAGCGCTTTTTTGTGGATTTTTTTCTCTGTGGTCCTGTGAGGCTGATGTCCCTGGGGTCCGCAGTGGAGGCGGTTAGGATGCTGTAATCTCCATGCTCTGCTCCCTCACGTGTTTCTTAGTAATGCCAGGGCCGGAGTGACGTCATATTCTGGCTCCCAATGTCACTGCTCTCCTTGCTCTGTTCCCTCACCATACAGCTAGAATATGTGCAGCCTCACGGCCAGCTGGCCAGGTCTTAGGTCCCTTATGAAAGAGGCTGTCAAGGCATCTGCTGAGCAATTGGGGGCGGTGTATTTTGCCACCCCTTAGAAAGCGCTGCCCAAGGCAAATGCCTACATACATACTGTATTTTCTGGCGTATAAGATGACTTTTTAACCCTGGAAAATCTTTTCCAAAGTCGTGGGTCGTCTTATACGCAAGGTATAGGGGTATATATGGCTGCCACTGAGTGCTCACTTCCTTTCAGTCCAGCCGGGAACAGGTAACTGAATCTCCTGTACCGGACTGACAGGACGAAGAGGAGCTTGGCCACCCACTCTGCACGGCAGGTGAGAAGAATGTAGGGAGGATTGGGGGGGGGAGGGAGTAAAAAGAATATATCGCAATTGGCCTCCTGTGTGCTAGACCAGCAGGCATGGATTATATGCCCAAACAGCCTGGCACATACCTGGGCTTTAAATGCTATTTCAGATTATCATTATTTAATGTCTTGCTGTGTAGCTCTGTCTGCTCACTGTACATCATGGCTAATTTTCATTTGGTGTGCATTGGAAGAGTCTTATACGGTGAGTATATCCCAAACTCTATATTTTAACTGGAAAAGTTGGGGGTCGTCTTATACACCGGAAAATACGATATATATATTATACAAATCATATAGCCAGATATACAGAAGCCAAATATAAGAATATACCAAAAGATAACAGTAATTGAGAAGGATGGACTCATACATACATACATACATACATACATACATAAAAAGTTTCTTTCCCTGAAGTAGTGTGTATATACATTTTAATTTGCTTTTTTAGGTTAGTGATGGCTGCTGTTTGTTACTACAACTACTGTAGTGTGCACTTCCCATGTTGCTCAGCAGTCTGACTGAGCATACTGACAAATCTACAACAGCTATGATGTTAAAGGTTAGCCATCACTTTTTGGTCACTTTAATGTAAGGGTGCTGTTGTGAAGGAGTATAATTAAAGATAGCTGATTAATTAGGCACCTTAACATGATGGATATTCTTTTATTTGTCCTTCTGTTTTGTTTTTGTTAGGGACAATGAATAAATAGGTTATATTAATTTATCTGTTGTTTGAGATAACCTCCAACATATCTCCTCCCACTTCCATCTTTTATAACCTTCCCTCGAACACACCCTTGGCTTAGATTTGTTAGGATTAAGTGACTGACATTAATGTTATATGGGAAGCAATACCTCATGGGTATTTTCTGTTATGCATTTAGTAAGTCTGTATAATATGAATAATTGGCAATACTCTTTTTGCCATTTTCCAACCCCTTTTTTTTTTTTTTTTTTAAAGCATTTGTGAATCTAAAAGAGTTAACCATTCATTAAACATGTTAAGATAAATTTCTGTAAAAGTTCAAGGAGGGCTAACTCTTTCCCTGCCCATTATGTAATTTCTGTTGTTCTTGATTGCACAATAGCTGTTTACTAAATGAATTGTTCATCCCTACAATCCTGTTTCTTAGGAATGTGTCCTACTTGCATTTGCACTAGAGTGCTTGCTGGCCTGTGTAGACATATGTGTTTGTCACAGTACACAGGGCATGTTGGGTCGGGTGTGACCACTTCCTGCTGAGTTTGCGCTGACTTGCTCATTGTGGGAACATTGGTTCCTTTTCCACATTAACTTTCTGGCTTTGTAAGGACAAACTGTATCCTAGGGCAGGGTAGAATCTTCACAATGGTGCTTCAATTTTTGTATTTATTTCACTGCTCTTCCACAAGCTTCTGGTGTGTTTTTTTTTTTTTATTATTTATTTATTTTTTATTTATTTTTTTAGTTTAAATTATGCTAATACTTTTAGGTTGTTATTCTTTTCTTACTTGTCACTACAACTTGTGGCCAAAGAAACTTAGTTTCACCAAGGTACTGGTTTTATCTGGTACTCACTGGTCTATAAATTGCTCCTGCTTTTGTTTGTGGACTCTCATGTTTGCTCATAAGGCTGATGGGATGTGTGAACTGTGGGGGTTATAATCTATTGAGGGTTTATGTGAAGGACTTTGAAAGGACAACTATTATTAAGAGACATAATGAAGGCTCTTCTTAGAGTGAAGAAGACACCTTAGAAACCTTATATGTTGCAAACATTTAACAAAATATTTTTATATATATATATATATATATATATATATATATTTTTTTTTTTTTTTACCTTATTCTCTTTACAAGAAGTACAATAACAAGAGAGCATTAAATACAAGTTTGTCTCCATAGAAACAGTTTTTGTGTTTTCTCTCTGATACAATATTTTGCTCAGATTTTTTTTACTTTGCTCCTATTTTCTACATTCCCCCACCTCCCTGGTGCGCATCAATGATGACGATTGTGGAAAGGAGAGACAACATTGATTCTAACCAGTAACATATTTTTTGGCTGCATATATGACTCCTGTTGGCTATCTTGCCTGTCCTGTTAGTATTACTGTACCTGTACTGTATAAATACAATGTAGTAATATGGGGTGCACTTCCAAGTATGTCCCCACAAGTTATGTCCGCTGTTATTGGGGGAATTATTGGCAGGGAATTGTGAAAATTAGTAATGGGATTGCTGTTAAATCCAAAATAGTTTGGGCTTTTTAACCCCTTAAGGACACATGACATGTCATGATTCCCTTTTATTCCAGAAGTTTGGTCCTTAAGGGGTTAAGGGACATTTAAAGGTTACTCGCAAAGTCTCCTTAATTCCCGGTTTGGTGAATAGCATTCTCCCTTGTGAAAATATTTTAATGCGCAGTAAGATTGAGTGCAGCAATTTATCTAATGCATGCTTATGCCATTATCCTTGAAATAAAGTAATTTTCTCTTCCTTTCTCCTAGATACCGGAAGTGATTCTTCAACAAGAACACAAACATGTTTAACTTAAGGACTTGTGCTGCTAAACTCAGGCCTTTGACGGCCTCTCAGACTGTTCGATCACTTTCACACAGAGGGCCCGCGGCACCCAGGACGTTTCAGCCACTCAGGTGCTTAAGTACACCTGCAGCCGCGGAGCCATTTCTTAGTGGCACTAATTCTAACTATGTGGAGGAAATGTACTTTGCTTGGCTGGAGAACCCAAAGAGCGTTCACAAGGTAAGGTGGAGACCAGGAATTCTTCTAATAGCTGTTACCTAGGTATAATTCAAAGTAAGGTATGTTCAAGTAGCATGATGGGAAATGTGAACCAAAGCAATGGATGTAAGTCACTACTGGACTATGCAAACGTCGTAGACTATTTGGCCAGAGGATTCTTTCATGCAGCTGTATGGAACCTTGGATTTTGGAAAATTGCTTATTTAATCCGCCACTGAGTCTACTGCATTGGTTGGAGATTTGGAGAAGCGTGATCCTGAAAATGCACCTCACATCCAGTTTACGTGGAAACAGAACACAATCTGCTCTCAAGATAGCAGCATGCAGCAGGATTCAGTCTGCAGTAATATTTCCAAGCTATGATTTCCTGGCAGTTGTGGTTTAAGCTACACACTAACAAGTTTAAAGAATCATGTTTCTCATCATGTGTTTATTAAATATGAATGTGGTTTGTACTTTCAGGGTTATTTACTAAACTGGGAATGGCTTTTAATTCCCTATTAAGAGAATATCCCTAAACATAAGTTCTGTGTATATACTTCTTAGAAGTGTCGTGTATACACCAGGATAACAGGGAGTAGACTAAAAGATTCCCAGCTGATATGGGCTATCATTTTATAAAAGTGGTGCCAACTGATAACTGTGTTACCTGTGGTTACACAATCCCATAAATTTACAATCTAGAAGAGCATTGATATCTTTACTTTCAAGTCACCTATATGATAGATCCCGTAAATGCACTTCTGGTGCTTATTGCCAGGATATAAACATGGCTTTCATATCAACTATCATTATCATCAAAAACTCTCTCTTGGGCTAGGCAGACAGCCACTTTCTCTATCAAGATAATATTGTGGGCCGATTATAAGAAACGTTTTAAGGAAGCTTCCAGTAAACCCCTGCTCTGCCATATACTGCAGGGTCTATAATGTGTATTACATTTTTTTTTGCATCGCTATATAAAGTAACAGCCAAGTTACTATAAGTAACATGACCGTTTCTTTGATTTGAGGTGGTCATGGTGTCTGGAATGTGTGTGTGCAGTGTTTCACTATGAAACATACAGAGTTCTAATGACTCTTACCTAGGTAACACTTCCGTTGCTTCAGGAGGTGTAACTCCACCTCCAGCAGTGTAATTGGGTTGTCATTAGCCAGTCCAGAACTAGAGATCCAGGCTGGCTGATCCTTATTATGTACATATTAATATGCACACACTCATTAGCTAAAAATCTCGACCATGTAATTAGTGCCAGGTTTCCAGGATATGGCCCCAGTATACTCCTAAAATCATAATCACTACAGAGAGCTGTAGTTTAAACAAAGGTTCCACACACATTGAAGTGGGCTATGTATATGTGCAATCTCTGTTTGAGAAGCTAGAAGGAATCAAAACTTCACAGAAATTTTTTTTTAATATTTTTTTTGCGCACAGAGAATCACGTTATTGTTGTCTATTGCAGCACAATGTGAATGTTTTGTTTGTATAATATCTAAACGATTAGGTATTAAATACACACTCTGAGCACAGTAACCACTACAGCCTACTGGCACCCTCTCAGTGTTAGTGGCAAAACTTAAGAACCACCAACACAGCTTTTGTGTGTTTTTGATAGGGTAAGCTGCTTTTTGCTTTTTTTTTTTTTTTTTTCATCCGCATTCCAATTTTTGCTAATAAAAATTAAAATGTTTTGCAGTGTTCAGTAGTCTAACCATCTAACCATGCCCCTTAAGCATATCCCTTCCTTTTGCAATGAGATAGATATAGAGATATATATATATATATATATATATATATATATATATATATATGAGTCAAGCAGTAGCTAGGCTCAAATTGATCTGCGCTACACAGTTTACCATCCATTCTGAAGTTTTATGAAAAAGGGAGGCATGGCTATGCTGCAGAATATATCATAATGGTCACTCGCCACATATCTGTTCATAGATGAGTCTAAGGAGGCAGCTTTGCTTTCCACTTTGTGCTATATCACAAGGACGGGAATTATTTGCAGGAGTTTATAAACACTGCGATGTATTTATTTTTATGGTTGCCTCTCTATTTTTCTCGGCTCTATGTATCTTATGGATATCTTATTGCTGTGCCCAGCTTGTTTTATTGTATGAGCATCTCTGTATTATGCTCAGCTCTCTGTATTGTATAATGTATCTATGCCCAATGGGGTATAGTAAGAGTCTGGCACCCCACTATAAAATTTCACCAGCCGCCACTGAAGAGCACCATCCCGGCTGTCTGATCGTCCAGAGCAGGCAACATAGATTTATAAAAGTGCGGATTTATTTTGAAATCTGCAATTTTATAAAGCAAGAAAGCAAAAATATTCTGTTAACTTTTAAACCACATCAGCAAGCTGAAGTACTTTAGAGGTGTGGAGAGTTTCTTTTAGGCAGCCATCTCAACCACCTTCCCCCCCCCCATTTGCTGAACAACAACTTATATGATTATCTTCCAATCTATAAAATTCAAAGAATTCTGGGAGTTGTAGTCCAATTAAATGATTATAGTGCCAGCACTATAGTTGCCTTTTTTCTGGTTTACGCTGAAGCATTCGCTTGTGCAGCTAATAAATGATTAGTGATGGACGGTGAGAAAAATATCACAAACCTGCAGGAGCACATTGAGTTGTTAGACATAGTTATTCACTAAATATGATAATGTGTAGAATTTAGAGTAGAACTACATATTGAACTCCAAAATGCTGAATTGAACACTGTAAATTTTCTACAATATCTATTGTAGTCTAAAATGTTAAATTTCCCTTTAAATGTGCCACAGTTACTATTCAAAAATGCAGAATGTTTCCCTGTAAGAGAGTGCAGGCAGTGTGTTTGTAGTTATATTACATTCTCAGAGGAATACCCAGATTGAGGTGTACTACGAGGGGAAAAGATCCAAAGTTGCTTGCATGATAAAACTCCTTGTTAGGGCTGTGTAATTGCTCCAATGTGGATCTTAAAAATCTCTTGCTATGTGCCCCATGCTTTATCAAAGGGATCCTAGAGTGCCAGGATAACATCCGTTTTCCAGGCACTATAGGTCCCTACAGTGCCCCCCTCCATCGCGCGCTCCTTCCTGCAGGGCTGAAGGGATTAAAACTCCTTCAGCCACTTACCTGAATCCAGCGCCGATGTTACTCGGTGCTGGGTCAGGCTCTGCCCACGCTCCTCTCCTGCCATCAGCCGGCGGGGGAGACCTAATGTGCATGCGCCGCAATGGCCGTGTGTGCATTAGACCTCACCATAGGAAAGCATTATTCAATGCTTTCCAATAGGGAAAATCTGACGCTGGAGGTCCGTGAGGACGTCCAGCATCAGATAACGGACCAAAAGTCCATTTGAATTCTGGAAGCGCCCCCAGTGGCTATCTGTTGGACAGCCACAGAGGGCAGACTTAGAGCTGCAATGTAAACATTGCAGTTCTCTGGAACTGCAGTGTTTTAACATTGCAGCACTAAGTGCAAAAGTGTCACAGCACCCAGACCACTTCAAAGAGCTGAAGTTGTCTGGGTGCCTACAGTGTCCCTTTAAAGCTGCCCTGAATTTTCTCTCTTTTCAGTTTTCCTTTCTTAATGCACTTATCCTAATGATTATACTTCTCTACTCCCCTCCCCTCAGCCTTTATTTATTCTCTGTCCAAGATGTCTGCAGTTTCTTTCTGTGGGATTCTTTTGACAGGTGAGTAAATCTGTAGAAAACTGATAAAATTTGTGTCTTGTAATAACTTTTTTTATTTTATTGGACTAACAGAATTTTTTTAATGACTAGGTTTCGGGAGAACCTCCTTTCCTCAAGTCTAAAGCATTTCTGAGCAAAGACGACCTGTAGAATTCAAAGTTGAGTTGTGATACAGGGGTTAAAGCGACATGAGTGCAGATAAGACACAGCTTTGATAGAAAATAGACACCGTTCTCGCAGGGTGGTAAATATCCTGTATCACAACTCCACTTTGAATTCTATATGTTGTCTTTGCTCAGAAATGCTTTAGCCTGGAGAAAGGGAGGTTCTCCCGAAAGCTTGTCATTAAAGAATTGTTAGTCCAATAAAAAAGCTATTGAAAGACACAAATTTGATCTTTTTTTTTTTACATTTGCATCACTGGACTACTACGGCTTACAATCTCTACTTGAACACTGAGAAAAAATGTATAAGAAAGCATTAACTAAGTGGGGATTTAACTGAAACTGGGTGTCCTCATGCAGAGCGTGAAAAGGCCCACCGTCAGTTAAGCGACCTAAAGTCTGGTAAGATTCTGAAAGCACCTCTAGAGGCTGTCTTAGTGCTGCAATATAAACATTGCAGTTTTTTTTTTTTAAAAACTGCAGTGTTTTACATTGCTGGACTAAGAGCAACAGGGACACTGCACCCAGACCTCTTCAATGAGCTGAAGTGTTCTGGGTGCCTACAGTGTCCCATTAAGGGCTTACTCGGTTGAATATAATTTTTACCAAAAATATACCAAACTGTGCCTTTGCTCAGAAGGCCACACCAAATCTGTTTCAAGCACTAGATGGTAGGCATCACTCTTTGTACAACGCTCTTTTCTGCAGTTTGACTATTTAGCTGTATCTCTTTAAGTGAGGTACAAAGCGTTTGCTTGCTGCTGTGGCACTGTTCCATTTGGCCTTGTGTTAGGAGAGAGCTAGAAGTCACTCTGCACAGGCCAGTTCTTGCTGGAATAAATAATACGTCATTTTTACTTGGCTTCCTTCCAGGATAAGCTGGGGAAGCCACATCCAGGGGCTGGGCCACTTTAAGTATAACCCCTTGTGTTCCATTGTACATACTCTGCTTAGGGCAGGCGTAGGCAACCTTCGGCACGCTAGATCTTGTGGACTACATCTACCCAGATTACTTTGGCAGCATTATCGTCATGGGAGATGCAGTCCACTATTGGAGTGCCTACCTCTGGCTTAGGGCATTTGGCAGCATTGATGATTTAACCTCTCCACTGCCAAAGCATGTCCTATTGATTGACCTTGGTTTCCATGTTCAGGGTGTGTGAGCGTTAATACTGTAGTTACTAGTTTGTAAATGATGTTGTAGGCACTTGCTTAACAAACAAGTGTAGCTCTGACACAGATAGCAAATTCCCACCTTGGTAATTTTACATTCCAGCACGACAATCGTTAAACATTCACTGCCACTTATCAAAGCCTATTTTTTTTTTCTTTTTTTTTTTTATCAAGAATGTCACTTGAGCGATAGACTAGTGGTCCATTTAAATAAACTTTTCAAAGTCATTTTCCATTGCTTTTAAGTAAAGGTGACTTTGACCTTCCTTTCTGTACTGGACAAACAGCTTGCTTAGATCATTGTACTCTTCCTAAAGGCTGGCAAGTATACCTCAAAAACAAACTACGCTTATTTGTCTGAGAAATGGCTGTCCTCTTACTCTTTTCTTTGGTGTAGATATTTACAATTACAAAACCGTTGTTCATTGATGAACTGTAAATGGCACCGGCAAATTTGGCTTTGTTTAAAGGACAACTGTCACTAGTACTGTGTAAATAAATAAGAATTCTTGCAACATTTTAATGAAAAGAGATAAGATTTTTTTATTTAATTTATTATTTATATATTAACTATATGTAAAAAATATTCATATACCTTTGGTCAGACTGTGGTAGAATCCGACCGTTTAGTCTCCTGTTTTACTCCTTCCACATAGCGGTGATATTATCAGCAATCACCCTGTGTGCATGGTCCGAAATCTGATTACATTGGCAATTCTCATATTTACTACAGCTTAATGCAATCAGAATTCGGTCGACCTTTGATTTTCTGAACTCCTCTGAACCAATCTACAGCACCGTTATCGCAAATTATCATTCACTTGCCATTTGCAAGTGAATGATCATTTAAAAAAACAATTTGCCCGCTGACAGTGCTAGCAGCCAGCGGGCAAATGGTTAAAAACCCTCGGCACCGCATGGGTTAATTACGTGGCGGCTAGCCAGTGCTTGCAAGCCAGCTGCCACAAAAAAAACCCCAAAACTAATATATATATATATATATATATATATATATATATATATATATATATATATATATATATATATATATATATATATATATATATATATATATAATGTGTGTGTATATATTCTCTCTCTCTCTCCCCCTCTCCCTCCCCCGGAGTATAACCGTACCCCTCATGTATATATTTTATGGTGTTTTCAAAAGTTACAGAGTCAAATATAAGGCTTGTTTCAGTTTTTTCACACTGAAATTCGCCAGATTGGTTGTGTTGCCTCTGAGACCATATAGTAGCCCAGGAATGAGAATTTCCCCATGATGACATACCATTTGCAAAAGTAGGCAACACAAGGTATTGCAAATGGGGTATGTCCAGTTTTTTTTTTTTTTTTTAGTAGCCACTTAGTCAAAAACACTGGCCAAAATTGGCGTTCAAATTAGTATTTCGCATTTTTCACAGGCAAACAAATATTAACGCTAACTTTGGCCAGTGTTTGTGACCAAGTTGAACATGTAGTCAAATTCCAAGTTTTGTTTACGTTTTATTTTGATCATAACTTGTCCATTTGGCTCAGTCCTTAAGGGGATAATAAACATTCCAGAAAATGTTTGTTCTATCAGTGCTAAATGAATATCAATATGCAGAGTGCTCTTTGCCTCCTGAAATATTGTTTCCGTTAAGTGTCTTGGTCATCATTAGCCTTTACAATACCAGAATGGGTTAACCAGGACAATTATATGTGATGGAAAAATTGCTGGATGGCATGGGTAGGAGAATTTGCATGGGGAGTTGTTCTTAAACTCTGGCAGAGCACAAATTGTTCCCTGTGCCTTAAAGTCACTTAGCAACTTTGATGCCCAAAGCGGAAGCACTCAGCCTGTGCCACCTCCCTACATATCTTATAGGAACTTGTGATTTGCATACATTTTAAATTTGATGTATGTTCATGTGGATTTAAAATATAAAAAAAATAAAACAATTACTAAAGCTTTTTTTATATATCCACCCCCCCCCCCCTGTGGTTTTCAACCTGTAAATTGGTTAAGCCAATTATTGCTGATTAATCTGCCTTTGTAATTATCAGTACCAATTTGTTTTAATCCCTGGGACACTCCTCCCCCTTTCTCGTGACTTTGTAAGATTCTTAAAATAACCAGAGGTGGGTGTGGGGCATAAAAAGGATTCCACATATCTTTTTAAATACATTGGTTTGTTCTAATCTATGGAATTGACTGCTTAGAGTTGCATATAAAAACTGCACTCCCCAAGAGGCAGTATTACTGCTGATACATGGCATTTTTGAAGCATTATTCATATTCAGTATAATAAATCAAACCTCTCTGAATACTTTCAAATTTATTTTGTCATATATGGCATTCTTTTTTTTTTCTTGAGAAGTTTGAGCAGAATATATGTATCACTTCTCTGGAATCTTGAATTCCCAAACTAACAGCGGAAACAACGCTGTTATTGGTAGCTGGGAGCTTCATGTCTTATAGATTATGGGGGTGGGGGTGGATGATTAATAGACCATTTTTAATGGCAAAAATAATGAAATCTAAAATATGGTGACTTGCCATCAGTGTTTGTTTTTTTTTTTTGTTTTTTTTCCTTCCTCTTTTGGAAACACACAATTCCATCTGTTAAACCAGATGAAAATATCATGACCGATTGATTCAGCTGCTCGCCACGACATTTGGTGATTTATAAATAAAGCTGGCACTCTACCGCCCATTGGGTCTCCTTCCCTGGTTTGTCTGCTACTTGCAATTGTCATGCAATCTATAAATATGAGCTGCAGTCTGCAAAATACCCATCTTACTCCCACTTTTCCTACTGTTTGTGATTGTCATGTGATAACATAGGATATTCAGCCCTTTTACATGGTTGACCTCGTCCTAGGTTTTGATCTTCACACTTGTCACCTGTTTCTCTCCCAGCTGTTGAAGTTGTTTTACAGTACAACCCAAGTAAGATACTATATGCACAGACATTTTAAAGAAACACTCCCATTAAACTTAAAGGAAAACTATAGTGTTAAGAATGTGCATTTGTATTGCTAATGCTATAGTGCAAGGCTTGACAAATTTGCTTGTAATCTAGAAACCAGCTAAAAGTTGGGAGCACCCTTTAAAAATAAAAAATAAAAATTCATTACGATCTTAAATTTTTTTTAGAGGGACACTATATTCACCAAAACCACTACAGCTTAATGTGGTGGTGGTTCTGGTGTCTGTAGCCTGTCCCTGCAGGTTTTTCAATGTGAACAACAACTTTTCAGGGAACAGGCTACTAGTGGTTCTTCGTGGTCCAGTGATGCACAATGTTCAGTGTCTCCATTCTCTTCATGAAGGCATTGAATGTTCCCCATAGAGATGTATTTATTCAACAGCCTGAAGATCTTTGCTCCCCACTGTTGGGGATAAAATCAGCCCGGGCCCTTTGTGGATGATGGATATTTGCCAACTCATTCAGAGCTCTGGAAATTGGAAATGAATAGCAGAGACGTGTTCAATAACCAATTCAAATTTTATTCCTCCATCAGTTATATTAATACCCCGTTTTCATAGCAGGATGGGAGGGGGAAAAATGAGCATATAGGCGTGGCAATGACAGATTGTTTTTCTCAAGTTATGAGCAGCTGTTATTATAATTCTACGTTATATAACGCATGTATATTTGATCAAAACAAGATATTTTCAAATACCAAAATCTTGGACAATTAACAAGAACATTTCAAAATCAGTATGGTCATTCTCGTAACTGATATTAGATAAATTCTTCCGAGAATCGAAGATACAATTCCAAATGTATTCTTGGTTCACATTAACCCTTATATGAACAGCTAGGATAGATAGTGAAATGGATATTCGTATCTACAGTTCCCCTCTTAGATCATATCATGATCTACCTCACGGAAAATATCCATGGGAGGCCTGCGGCAGAGAAACAAAAGGAGGTATATTCAGACGTGCTAATCACGCCTGCAGGACTTTCCTTATTTCTTCACCTCGATTTCCCCAATTTGCTCTGTGCCTTAGGTTTTCCATTTAAGAGGAGTTCGAGCTGTCAATTTACAGCCTTTTCAATTATCTGTTGAATACATCCTTTAAGGGTACAAGTTAAATATTTCAAACAGCTGACATGTTAACCAATTTTAAACAGACTGCACATCATATTATCTGTAACTTGAGCCTGGGGTCAATACAGGCAAAGTGTATTATTCCCAACAACGGGAATATTATTATTATAATTCACAACGTAAACACATATAGTAAAAATGGGAATAATATCTATTCCCCCTCTTTGGACCAGGGTCTTGGATTACCAGTCCACCCAGTGATTTGGAGCCAGGTCAAAAAACCCAGTGGCAAAAACTCATATTTGAGGGAAAAAAAGCACATATGGGGAAACTCTAAGTGAGGGTCATGACTGTGTAGACATGTCATCCCCTCACGTTGACAGCATTAGTGACTTATAAAACCCACACTTCTAAGTAAATAGCTCAGGTATCGGGATTGGGAAACACTTCTTGATTAGTTTGAAAAGGCCCACTTACATATTAAATCATGAGATTTTTAATCCGTTTGCAATTCTAACAACAATCCCAATCACGACCTTGCGTCCTATGTCTCCTAATCACATCCCTATTTCGATGGTCCAGTCATATCCACACTTACTAAATGGAAATCCATCCTTGGTACACTCAACATACATCAATGACACACTTCCTCTCTCTCTCTGGATAACTCAAAAATAAAAATAACAAAATAGTTCAATAGTCCAGCATAGTCCAGAAAAATAGAATAAGTCTTTCAAGGAGTATAAAGAATCTTAGACACCATAAACTTTGTTCAATAATCTTAGACACCATAACATAGCTAATGGTAGCAATATGGCTGACAACAAGACAATGTCAGCTTCCACATAGTTCTTAATTCTTCTGTTTGTTGGATGTTCACCACAATACTCTGTGCAACACCCCAATTGTTGAAAGGGTAATACAGAAATAGCGGCATTCGACAGTACTGCATCTTCAGGACTTTCCAAGTTAGTTTATGTCCCCATAAGTAAGCATCTCAGTTCCTTCGGCCAGCATGGTTTTTGACCAAACAGATTTAATTGCAAAAAAGGTAGGTCAGCCACAGAGATTGGTGTGTAGTCCCAAATATCAGGCGGCACAAATACTCCAGTACGGTCTCTATAATCATACAAACACAAGGATCAGTACAACATCAATAAATTAATTATCTAGGCTAAACTCTTAACTAGTGTAACATGTACGTCTCTTAGTTTTGCTTATAATTCATTGAATTTGTCCTTTATAAAATTTTAATACATAATTTCCCTTTAGAATGCCTTTGTATGGATGAGAGACGCACTCATTCTATATAAATGCTTGTTGAGTACTAAAACACTAACATATACATATTGGTATAATTCCCAATAAAATGCTGTTCTTAAACTTAAACCTTGATTTAATAATCTCAATTAATTACTTTAATAAAATTGGAATGCTGAAGTCTGTCAGTTTTGTGGACACTGATAACATCTTTGGAAACCGAAACCTTTTATAGATCCCGATGTCCAAAAAGCCACCAGTTCTGTAGTGTGTGTGATCATGTTTTAATACATGGTGGAACCTCCATACAGTTATCCCACTTAAACAATCTTTTTTTTTTTTTTTTTTCTTCAGAACAACTAGGGATGAAATAGGAGAAACAAAGTGAATTACTATTGTTCTAAAGTGCTTTGTTTAATACAGGTTTTGGAAGAGTTTTCTTGCTGTGTTAAGGTTGCAAGTGGCCTCTGATAAGGAAGGGACAGCAAACTGTAACTTGTATTATAGCAAGTTGCCCTCACTTGTCAGGTCTTGGAAACCCACTTATTTTATTGCAGATGCCTCTATTATACCACATTACAAATTGACTAAGCATACTTATTATCCTATTTTAGTTATTTCACATTGCGCAGCCTATGCAAACAATTTCTAGGTCCAAACTTTGTTTCCTTGAGCACCAGGTTCACCATTGTTACCCTTAGGTCCAGGGGAATCTCACTCAGCCACTGAACATGTTGTCAAATCCCAGGTGCCAGGACAAAACTCCTAGTCACCATGGCTACCTGGTGCCTGGGATTTGTCGAGCCCTAAAAATATGTATAAGAAATACTTGAATAAGTTTAGACAGCCTCCCAGAGTAACCCCTTTCCCACTGGGTCACAGACAAGTGTGTGTGTGTATAGAATATGAAGCAAACTGGGATACGGCTGGTTGGAGGGAGAGGGAATTTCTCAACCTCTTAAACCCCTACATACAACAGTAAACCTTTAAAAAAGTCTTTTAAAGCCATCATATGCTGTTTGAACTGTTCCCATTACGAACTTATGAACAAGTGTTTTCTAAGGATACTTATTTACACAACAAAATGTTTAGAAACAATATATCATAAACATAAAATTATCTATAAAAAATATATATATACACATACACAAGCATTAAATGTCAGATCTTTATTCAAGTGTTCATGTCTGTTTAAGAAAAACTCCCATACCCCACTAAAATATATATATATATATATAATAAAAAGTAAAAAATTAAATGAAAAAGATATATAAAAATGGAGAGGGATGGAGTTGTCGATCTTGACAGACCTGAAAAAAAGTAAACAAAAATGAAGATATAATTTACATGAAACACACACCAGGTTAATATCTGAATTTAATCCACCCGGTTCCAGCGTCTGCATTCTATAAATCCAATATGTTTCCCTTTGTGATAGTTTCTTAATGCGATCACCTCCTCTCCAATGTGGAAGGACATGTTCTATGCCCATACATTTAAAATCTTTTAAGGAGAAGGCGGGACAAGAGTTGCAGTGGACTGGAACCGAATGGGTTTTCAGACCCTTTTTAATGTTCTTGATATGCTCCATAATTTTCACCTTTTAAATATCTTTTAGTACGGCCTATATACTGCTTGCCACACGGACACTGTAATAAATATATCACAAAATCCGTGCGACAGCCGATATCTGATTTAACAGGGAAAGTCTCCTTGGTGGTTTAAGCATCTGTACAGTGTTACAGGCCCTACAGTCCTGACAACCTCTGAATCTATTATATATAGTGGAGTTATTACCCAATTTTTCTTTTATATAGCTATAATAAAAGCTATGCTTTGGGACAATGGAGCCTATCATTTGGTCATTTAGTAAAATAGACCAATGCTTTTCTAAACTTTTTTGATTTCTCTGTGATGTTTATTATATTGTGTTAAAACAGCACATCTAAATGTGTCTTCATTGACAATTTTTTTTTAGTATTTGTAAGGAACTTGTTTCTTTCTTTCTGAGATATGACCCTAATTTTATTTTTTTATATTTTTATTGTAACCTCTTTGTACAAGTTTTTCTTTAATATGATTTGCTTGATTTTTGAAATCTAACGTCTTCGAGCAGTTTCGTTTCACTCTGGTTAGCTGGCTTTTAGCTATTCCTTTCAACCATGGACGGTAATGACAGCTTGTTTTATGGACATAGCTGTTACCGTCCGTGGGTTTGAAATAGCATTTGGTTCTAATATCTGTATTATCTTGAAATAGAGTGAGATCCAGGAAATTGATATTATTTTTATCCCACATAGGAGTAAATTTTAAATTAAAATTATTATGATTAAGGTATTGTACAAAACCATCGAAAGATACGGTCATCCTAACAAATTATAATATTGTCATCGATATAACGCCACCAGAGGACCAGGGATGCCCTCCAGTCGTGCCCCACCCACACGAAGAGATCTTCCCATCTCCTCATGTAGATGTTGGCATAACTGGGGGCAAACCTGGTCCCCATGGCGATCCCCCTCACTTGTAAATAAAAAATTTCCTTGAAAATAAAAATTATGTTCTAAAATAAATTTCACTCCTTTTTTTTTTTTTTTTTTTTAAGGAGGGTGTGATTGTATTGTCTTGGTCCATGACATTTTCTATAGCTTCTAGGCCTAATTCGTGGCTGACCGTATACAACAATGTTACGTCTAGAGTGGCCCAGCTGTACCCATCTTGCTACTCGATATTTTCCATCTCTTGGATCAAAGATTTCGTATGTTTAACATATGAGAGGGCCTGTTGTGAATATTTTTGTAGGTGGAAGTCAATGAAAGCTGAGAGGTTGGTAGTGATAGAATTAATGCCGCTGATGATAGGACGGCCAGGGGAGAATAAAAGATTTTTATGTAACTTCTGCAAGAAGTAAAAAAAAAATGGAATGGCAGGATTTTTTTTCAAATAGATAATCGAAATTGTGTGTGTGTGTGTGTGTGTGTGTGTGTGTGTGTATGTGTATATATATAATATAATCTCTATGGTTTATAGATAATGATTTTGTTTATAATATATTGTTTCTAAACCTTTTGTTGTGTAAAGTATCCTTAGAAAACACTTTTTTATAAGTTCGTAATAGGAACAGTTCAGACAGCATATGATTGCTTTAAAAGACCGTTTTTAAATAAAGGTTTACTGTTGTATGTAGGGGTTGAAGAGAGAGGTTGAAAAATTCCCTCTCACTCCAACCAAATGAGATAGATAGAGAGATAGATAGATATATATATTACACACACTACAAAAGCACTGTATGATTTCTAAATAGGATCGCACATATACGAACGAGCTAGAAGTGAAACGCATACGTCAGTGGAACACAACGTCAACGATGACGTCACTAACCTGGAACAGCGCGGGAAATACAAGAAATGAGAAATCGGAACAGCTGAAGGAGCATCTGCACGCAGCAAATCACAGAGGAAATCGAGGAAACATCTTGTGAGCGATCCAATCAACACTCAGAGGACACTCCTATTTAAGAGGGAAGTGGGAGGGAGGAATTTTAGGCAGATACATTGTTATATTGTATTCTGTGATTTATTTTTTTTCTGATCAAGTCCCTGAAGAAGTTACTGCACGGGAATGAAACGCGTAGGACTTAAAGTGGTATTTTATACCTTTTTTATTAATTTCAAGAATTATTTTTTTTTACCACCTTCCTGGTTCCTTTTCCAATTCATATGCTGTTTTGGTTACAAGAAGGACGATAGGAGGATACCTCTGAGCCCCCCACTGCTATCGGGGGAGGCACCCTACAGGCGCTTACAATCTGGATATCTTGCGAGTGTGCTATATTGGCGTGTCACATATTATACCCAAGGATATTACACTGTTATTTTGTCTTGTATCTTTTTAGGTACACAGCCGTATTCCAGTTTGCTTCATAGTCTAGACACACATTTGTCGAGTCCTGCTATAGTGCCCTGTTAAATGTTTAGGTCTCCAGCTCACCACCTTGTAAAGATTTAATATGACCCCTCCATTGCAATGCTGGTCTCTGTGCTGCTGTCCTGCTTCCTTCGCTGAGGTCATCAGATTGATGATCTCTTCCAATCCAATACTAACCCACAGTAAAGCATTGGGAGACTAGTGCACATATGCAGCAAAACGTCACCCTGCGCCAATCTGACGGTCTCTATGAAACCATCTAATGGAAACAGCACAGTTTTACAGTACTCTATTTCAGAGGAAGCACCTTTAGAGACATGGCACCCGGACCATTTCATTGAGCTGATGTGGTCTAGGTGTCTGTCGTGTTCCTTTAAGGTCTGTTAAAGTGCTATGGAGATAGTAGCGTCCTGAGATTATAATCAAATTGCTTTGCCTAGCAGATTGAAAGAAATAGAGATTTAAACAGCATCAAGGTATGTAGTTTGCAACAATGAAAAGGTAGTATAAAATCCAACATCTATTTCTCTCTAAACATTTTTACAATGATCATTTAAAATCTAGGCTTTAAACAAACATGTATTCTTGTAACTGTGCAAGTCTCGTCATGGCTTGCCCCACTCTCAAAAGGCAGTGTTTACGTTAACAAAAATCTCCTGAGACATACTCTAGTCACCAGAACAACTACAGCTTAATATAGTTGTTCTGGTGTATATAGTGTCCCTTTAAAAGAAAATGGATAATTGACCAATATCAATGATAATGTTCTTCATAAAATATTGTTGGAAACCCTGATTAATTAGCAGCAATAGTCATATTTTCTATAACTTAAATATCACATAATGTAGTATTAGTGACCTAGTACTATCTCACCTACTTTTTTGGGCAATTATGTCACCAAACTGAATTCTGTATTAACCAGTGTAATATATTTTACTTCTTTAACCCCTTAAGGACAGAGCCAATTGTACAAGGTGTAATCAAAACAAAACGTAAACAAATCCTGGCATTTGCGCTATAGGTCTGTTCAACCGTAATTCACCTCTTTCATATTAAGTGCACCCACACTTATTACATATCATTTTGTTCAGGAGAAACAGGCCTATAATTTCATATCAAATATTTTCTATATGAAACCTAGTTGAATGTGAATAATATCTTAAAGTATAAGAAATTATGAAAAAAAATATTTAAGTTTTGCGTGACATTTTAACTGTGACTGGCATAATACTGTTAGATTGTACTGCAATAAAATACACATTTGTATTCAGCAATGTCCTACGAATACCGCAATGCCCCCCATGTACAGGTTTTGAGTCTTTTCAAAAATTACGGGGGTCAAATATAGAGTTTTCCCCTTTTCTATTGAAACCGGTTTGGTGTGCTGGGCCTATGTTACCTTTGAGACTGGCAGCCTAGGAATGAAAATTAACCCCATCGTGGCATAACATTTGTAAAAATAGACAACCCAGGGTATTCAAAATGGGGTATGTCCAGTCATTTTTAGAAGCCACTTAGTCACAAACACTGGCCAAAATTAGCGTTTATATTTGTTTTTTTTTTGTTTAGTTTTTTTGCATTTTTCACTAATAAACTGCCCTTTCATTGGTGGTATCATCAGTATTATACATGTTACTGTTCTAAAATGCTCATTTGTGTAGAGTAATGTCTCGCAAGTAAAACAGTACCCCTCATGTACAGGTTTTATGGTGTTTTGGAAAGTTACAGGGTCAAATATAAGATTTGCCCATTTCTGTATTTGCTAATTGAAATTTGCCAGATTGGCTATGTTGTCTTTGAGACTGTATGGCAGCCCAGAAATAAAAATTAACCTCACCATTGCATACCATTTGAAAAAGTAGACAACCCAGGGTAAGTTTTAGTGTTCAGCGAAGTCTCCCAAGGACAATAATACCTCCATGTCCAGGTTTTATGGTGTTTTGGAAAGTTACAGGGATAAACATAGGCCTTGCAAATTAAAAATCCTACGTGTATATCTATTTAATTTATATATATATATATATATTTGTGTGTGTGTGTGTGTATGTTAGAGAATACATGGTGTAATGGTACGAAAAAATTCAGTCACGTCTGTGCGAAAAAAAAATAGAAAATCGACAGTTCGACCCCTAAAGGTCTTTTTTTTTCAAGTTCTTGAAAAAGACCCTTAGGGGTCGAAACTTTTTTTTTTTTTAATTTTTTTACTGGTTGCTTTATTAACTTATTTCTTTTTTTTTTCACCAGCAGGGGGACTGTCTGTCAGTTTAGTCAGTCCCCCTGCAGGCAGCTGCATAGGCAGCTATGCCTGCCATGTGATTGCTCGTTTAGAGTGATCACATAGCCCCTGGGGGCCGAAATTGCCAAGGGGGACTGCCTAGGCGGTCAGGCAGTCCCCCAGAAGCGGATCACAGCAGAGGTGAGTATATTTCAGCTCCTGGGGCTCAAAGCCGTTACGGCGTTCTATGCCGCCGTAACGGCTTTAAAGCCCATTATAATATGGACAACGTTAAATGGTTAAAGCACTGTTTCAAGCACCAAAAAAGGATTTGACACTTATTTGGAATTCCCCAAGCGCTGATTCGTCTTCTTCTCTTGCAGTACTTGCAAATGTGGTAGCATTGAGCAGCAGTAATAAGCTTAGAGCGTCAGAGGACATGAAGTGGTTTTGGTGCCCAGAGTGGTCCTTTAAAGAACTGTTTCCTAGGTCTAATACCCACAGTGCTGTATAGAAATGTGCGGCAAACTTTATTTACAGAACTGCTTGTATCAACATCAGTCCCTTTTGTAAAGCAAGTGCGATGGTGTTATATTGAGCACAAAGTGATTGACGGAAGATCAGGGCCGGTGCAAGGATTTTTGGCTACACAGGTGAAGATGCATTTTGCCACCCCATTCCCCTCTCTCCCAAAAATGCATCTTCACCGGTGTCTTGTAATCCCCCATTTGAATTTCACCTTTAGTGTATTGTATCCCCTGTTAAATTGTCTTACACTCCCTTGTATGTCTCATACAACCCTCTTCTTTCCCGCAGTCCTTTTGTGTGTCTCTTCCCTCAGCCCATTTTGTCGCTCCCCACCTCCCCACCAGGGCCCTTTGTGTCTTTTTCCTCCAAAGCTATATAAATATATATGAACACACACAACCATACAGGCACACAATCAAACAGTCATAAAAAAACAGACCTACAGATAGACAAAGACACTGTCATATAGAGAAATACAAACAGTTATACAGAGATATACAAACACAGACATAAAGACACAGGCATACAGAGACATATGGTCAAAGTCATGCAGGCATGCAGCGACATGCATACACCGACATAGACACACAGAGACTTACAAACAGTCATACACAGACCTATAGGGCATGGGCAGCATGATGGGGACAGGGGCTGTAGAGGAGGACGACAGGGATAGTATAATGGAGGGGGGGGGCAGGGGGCAGTATTACGGAGGCAAGGGCTTTAGAGGGAGGGCAAGGGCAGCATAAGAGGGACATGGGCAAGGGCTGCTTTAAAAATAAATAAATTAAAAACAGGGAAAAAACTAAGTTTTTGATTATTTAAAAAAACAAACAAAAAAAAAGTCTAAAAGGTATCTCTCTTCCCCCTCCTCCCTGAGGCTTAACATGGGTCAGGATGGTCAGGTGGGATAGGCCAGACAGGAGCTGGAGACCGGTGGAGAGTCTGGGAGCAGTAGAAGTCATGCCCCCTCCTCTGACATCAGAGGAGGCCGGCTGACTTCACTGCCCAGCTCCTGCTCCGTGCTGGCTACAGGGAAAGCAAGGTGAGTTTAAAAATCTGAGTCCCCAGCCAGAGGCAGGAAATTTAGATTTTTGCCCCCTCCACCCCCCGCTCTGGCGCCCTAAGGCGGCCGCCTGTGCTGCCCTAGGGAATGCGCCGTCCCTGCGGAAGATACATTTTCAGTACTTGTGCAAAGTAGGGGGGTGTGTGTGTGTGTGTGTGTGTGTGTGTGTGTGTGTGTGTGTATATATATATGTATGTGTGTGTATATATATATATATGTATATATATATGTATGTGTATATATATATATATATATATATAATTTTCACAATAGTTTCTGGCACTCATCCCATAGCAAAAGCATTAATTCAGCAATGACCAGGTGCCTCTCCGTGCAAAATATACAAATGGAACAAATTGAGAGCACTCATTGGATTTAGTAAACAAAAAAAATATATTAAATCAAACGCATATAAATCAACGTTTCGACCGTCTAGCGGTCTTTATCAAGATGCTATGACATGTGAAAATCTCAAATATATACAATCTAATGTGTTAAACTTACCCAATCACCAAGTACACCCTGTTTGTCCGGTCTGCTCTGTGAATAGAGCCGCAAACCGAGGCTGTCAAGCATACTGCCGAAAAGTGACATAAAGCACAGCCACCAAGTGTTGCCTAGAAACGGCAAAGTTGTTTTAAAAGAGAAAAAAATCGGAGTAAAAGTAAAATCTTGTATGGAGGAGAAAGAAATAAAGTCTGATTACATGGTCTTAAATGTATATAAGTGTGGAATGTTAAAGACAGCAGTATGAATGAAAACGGGTTAGCCAAACGTTAACCAGAACAGGTTAATGTGTGTATGCATGCTGAATAAAGAGAAGAAGGGGGAAAAAAAATGAGACAAATGAAAAAAAGCTCAGTGAATGTGTGGAGAATTGCAAAGAAGTCAAATGTGTGAGATGTACGATGGTGTATGAAATGGGAAAAAAGAAGAACTGTATCAAAAAAGTCTATGTGATCTGAATAGACTAAATATGTAACAAAAATAAAAAATGCGTGCTGCTGGAGATGTATGTGAAACGGACAAATGAAATGTGTGGTGAACTGACAAGAGAGTAGTAAGCTGAGGTAAAGATGGTCTACAAAATGCTATGTGAACAGAATGAGGAAAATGATAGTGATGCAACCCCCATACGAAAATATTATACAATGTGTAACCAGTGTAACGAAAACCAAATGTTACTCAACAAGCTAATATGTGTAAATCCTTTTTTTTCTTTACTAAATCCAATGAGTGCTCTCAATTTGTTCCATATATAATATATATCATTATCTTTTTTGCTGACAATATCTGTTAGTGAGTGTCTTATCAGTCATTGTAAGTTTTAGGTTGATTTCATTCTTGCTATATATAACATGGCTTTATTTTATAACCTAGTTTAGATAAGATGTTCATTATTTGTTTTTTTTTCTCTTAGTCATGGGATGTCTTCTTTCGGAATGCAAATGCTGGTGCAGCTCCTGGAACAGCTTACCAGAGCCCACCTCCCCTCGGTAGCAACCTCTCTGCCTTTGCGCAGGCACAGTCATTGGTCCAAGGACAGCCAAATATAGAAAAACTAGTGGAAGATCATCTTGCTGTACAATCTCTCATCCGTGCTTACCAGGTACAAAACTTACCAGGTCCTTTCCACTCGTTACCTGTTTCTGCAGCTGTTGTGCAGCCCCAAAAAAGTATTTATTTATTTTTTGTCACATTTTGTGTGTTAAGGGGTTAAGCTACACTATCATTTGTGGGGTTATTTTTGTCAAGATAATGCACCTTTCAGCTTTCTTATGTTGGTTATAAGCAAAATAATACTCGCTAATGCAAGAATCTTTTGATTTTGTTAAAAATAGCATAGTAATGTCTGTCTGCGTCCATCTTAAAGGACCACTATAGTGCCAGGAAAACATACTCTTTTTCCTGGCACTATAGTGCCCTGAGGGTGCCCCCACCCTCAGGGACCTCCTCCTGCCGGGCTCTGGGGAGAGAAAGGGGTTAAACACTCGCCTTTCTCCAGCGCCGGGCGGGGAGCTCTCCTCCTCCTCTTCGGCTGAATGCACATGCGCAGCACATTAAGCTGAAGTGGTCTGGGTGTCTAGAGTGGTCCTTTAAGAGATGTTAGATGGACACTCTAAGCACCAAAATAACTTTAGCTTAGATAGACACTATGGGCATCAAATCAACTTTAGTTAATGAAGCAGTTTTGGTGTACAAGTCCCGTCCCCCTCCCCACAATGTCCGCAGGCAGGGGAGACCTAATGCGCATGCGTGGCAATGGCCGTGCTCGCATTAGGGTCTCCCCATAGGAAAGCTTTATTTAATGCTTTCCTATGGTGATTTGGCGCCGCTGGAGGTCCTCATGCACAGCGTGAGGACGTCTAGTGTCATTTAGACGACCAAAAGTCGTCTAAGAACCTGGAAGTCCCTCTAGTGGCGGGCTGGTAGACCGCTACCAGAGGAGGAATTAACTATGCAAGGTGATTATTGCAGTTTATAAAAACTGCAATAATTACACTTGCAGGGTTAAGGGTGATGGGCTGAAGTGGTCTGGGTGCCTACAGTGTCACTTTAAACTTCCTTTGTTGCACAATGTGTTTAATTTAGAATCTACTATCTCGTGCTTTGTTTATAGTTTTCTAGATTTCTTGATCCTACAGGAGCCTCCAGTTTACAGAGCAGGGGATAAAAACTTATATAGCTAAAGTGAATACCTGATTAAAAATGAAACCAGTCAAAATTAGTATTTCATAAAGATTCTATCTTTATGAAATACTCATTTTTTGTGAGGGCTAACAGTGATGCATTAAAGGGTTACTTTAATCAAAAGTCAGTGTTTTACAAACGCATGGCTTGATCAGACTAATCCTTCCTCTCCTGATCATCTCCACCCTCTGCAAAAATAAAATGGTTTTAACTCACCTCAAGGTTGTGGCTAAGTTCTCCCTCAGTCTGGTCCTCCTCCACTGACACAACATATATCAGGGAAGGCAGACATGGGCAGCACTCCTATTCTGGACGTTCTAATGACGCTGCCAGAGGTGGAGTTACTGTTCCGGGGGGGTTATACGATGTATGTGCCGTGTTTTTATAATGAAACAAGTTCCAAGACAACTTCAAACGAGTGAAGTGGACATGGGGCTTGGTTTAACTCTTTAAATCACATTGTTTATCCAATCCTATGTGAGACTCACATTAGTTCTCTACACATTTCCTGCAAAGAGAGAACTGTTTTTTTTTTTAAAGTGCATTTAATTTTTAATTACTTCTGCTCTGTTGAGGAGCCACCTGTTTGTGAATAAACCCTAATTAACAAAGCAAAAGTTAAATTAACAGATTAGGAGCTGTGAACTTTTAAGCAGACGTGAGACTGCAGGAGCATGTGCTATACAACAAATTGCTTCATCAAACTAAAGTTGTTTTGGTGCTTAGAGTATCCCTTTAAAGGTGCTCTATAAACCTATGTTGCACATTACAGTGATTCTGTCACAAGCTACAGTTCTCCACACAGGATCAACACAAGCAGGTCAATTGTGGCACGTACATTTATAAATCCCTATTTATATCTGTAAATGGCCATACATACTTTGTATACAAACGTGTTTTCAAAAGCTGGATATGAGCTTGTGTATTTCTATTTGTACATTTTCACTTCTAAACCGTGGAATACACATGCATATACTTACTGGCTATTGGCAAATCTACCAACAAGGTTTTACATGTATGCAGTGCAAATTTGCCCATCTATAGAGCAAGATGAAATGTCCTGAGATGTTGTAAAAATAAGTATTGTTTTTTTAATTTTCTTCAGAATTATGTTTGTATATGTTCCATTAATCCCTTCTCTATCTTGTGCGGGGCATGTTATTTAACCAGTTTGTGTCATTGCTTTCAGGTGAGGGGTCACCACATTGCAAAGCTTGACCCACTCGGGATTAGTTCTGTTAATTTTGATGAGGCTCCAATAACTGTTGGTTCTCCAAATATCGGTGAGATTGTGTGCACCAAACTTGTTGTAACCTTAATTTTCTTTGATTTTTCTTTCTCCTTTCTTATCCCTATCCACCCCCCATCTAATTCCACCATCCATTCTTTGCATTTATACTTTCCCAAACTGTCTTTCTCTTTTTCTACTTTTCTATACCGGTCTTTTTTTTTTTTTCTTCTTCTTTTTTTTCTTCTTTTTCTCCTATTTCCTACTACACCCAATATTTTTTACCTCTACCTCCACCCCTCCACTTTGGACACTCTCCCTTATGTAGATCCGCGGGCACCATGTTGCTCAGCTAGATCCACTTGGCATTCTGGATGCAGATCTGGACTCCTGTGTGCCAGCTGACATTGTCACATCCTCAGACAAACTCGGTGAGGGCTAAGAAATTGCTAGTGTGGCCACTGCTTCAGCGCCTCCCTCTCACCCCCATGTTTGTCTTTCCCCGCTCGCTAGACCATTAGTAGTGAGATCACAACTAACAGCTATGAGTCATAATTAAGCCCATAAAGAAACAAGAAACTCAATGAAGTTATTATTTAGCTTTTAATGTTTTAAATAACCAGGCTTACTGATGGATCCCTATATTGCAGTTCTCTTTAACCGGAGACATTACATTTTCTCTATATAATAATGTGCTGAGTATGGCCCTCAGTGCATGTCATTGTGAGAAAAAGTACCTGTAAGAAGGGATACTTAACTAGTGCATAAGCTGTTAGTTTGACCTCTGTAGAATAGATTGGTGAGATTTGATGCTCCTGCTGCTCTAATGCCAACACTACTAACCTAGTATAGTGCACTGTGTAACCAACATTAACCATGTACTGTGTGCATGAAACATGCAGGCCAGGCATACACAATTTATGCGTGCGCACTGGAAGACTGGTACATTTATTGTGCTTGGTTTGGGGTTAAAGCATGTGATGTGAGCATGAATAGAATTGGATTTCAATGTTAAATAATGTGTCATGGGGTTGTTGTTTTTTTTGTGGGTATTGTGGGATATATATATATATATATTTTTCCTGTTTTTGTCATTGACGTGCTATTACTTTATAGATCAAAACATTTTATATTAGACAAATTGCTGACAAAGTTATAGGTTAATGTTATAAGGCTTTAGCTCCATGCCCTTGAAGCTGTCTAGTGCAGCATCCATAATACCTCTTGTGTAGCCAGTGATTTGAGCACAGATATTAATGCACAACCCAGATTGCAAAGTTTGGGTGAGAATAATATTTAAAGGGACACTATAGTCACACAGACCACTTCAGCTCAATGAAGTGGTCTAGGTGCCAGGTCCCTCAGATTTTAACCCTCGAGATGTAAACATAGCAGATGTAATCTTGCAGAGAAACTGCTATGTTTACATGGGGTGCATCTGCAAGGGAGGGGGACCCTGAGGGTGGAGGCACCCTTAGGGCACTATAGTGTCAGGAAAATAGGTTTGTTTTCCTGACACTATAGTGATCCTTTAATATATACAAAATCTGACAATTTCACTTTTATTTAGAGTAAACCATGTATTGTACCTGAATCAGACTTTTATTTTATTTTTTCCTCCACATGTGAGACTGGCACGTCCTTTTAAGATATTGAATACATTTCTTTTTATGTGGCATGATAGGTTTAGTCATGACGTTTGGTAAAATGTTTTAGTCGGTCATCCTAGTGTGACATATTCTACTATTTTTGTGGTTTGAATTAAACTATTTTATATTCTAATACTAGTCTACTTATTCCTTTAAAAAAATTTTTTTTTTAAAGTACTTAGGCATCCTGTGTATTCATGACTTGCGTTATTGTTTCTACACCTTAGCTCATTCAGATCTGCACTAGTGTTGGACCTAGCACACAAGTCAAGTATATCTTGTAGACCTAACACTGTGAAAATAATAAATATTACTGATTAACTAACTTGTGCTGCAGCAGGACTTTCATAAAATTTTCTCCTGTTGTTGGGGTCAGTGTGAAAAACAAAGCCTTTGTCAGTCTTAGGCTAGATGTTCCAGGGTTGTCAAACTGCACCCCTATCACCTTTGCCTTAGTGCATTCAAGATAGTACATTTATACTATAGAGATACTACAAGAGCACCAACTTGAATGCGTAAAGGTTTCAAGGATAAAGTTTTAGTCCACAAATTTGGCCGTTGGAGTGCTCTTGGATCAGGAGACTTGAATATAAAACCGGAACAGACCCCTGTAACAATGTTAGTTTCCCCATGTGGCCTGCTGAGAATACGTGAGTTCAGGTTGCTTCCTCCAAGCTTGCTGATAGGTCTTCAGGGAGGCAGGAGCAGGCACACATGTATACAAATGGGAGGAGGAGGGAACCTCAGACTCTTATCAGGCTTGACCATCCAGCTCTCACTGGATCCCAGGGAAGCCACCATCCCCCCCACCCAAAAGGTAAGGAAACAGGAGAGTGGCTAAAGCTGTGTTAACTTTTACGTGTGTGTATCTGTGTGTGTGTGTGTCTCTGTCAGTGCATGTGTGTGCCTTGGTATCTGAGTGCGTACACATCTGTGTCCGTGTATGCATGTGTTTATGTTTAACTGTGTATTTGTGTGTGTCAGTTCATACATCCCAGCATTCAAACACAAAGAACGTAATAAATTACATTTAGGCCATTATATAAAGTTGTTCTTTGTGCCTGCTTTGTTTCTTGTTTTCATGTGTATGTATAAATACATTTTATATCCCATTTCATTAGATAATTTGGCCCTCCAGAAGAAAGGAGTTTGGCACCCCTGATCTATTGCTTAATCATTCTTAGTGGTTGAAATAATTTTTAATTTTTATTTTTAAAGTTTGTTTTATAAACTCCTTGAAATTGGTACTAAAGTGATAGCCCAATATGCTTTTCTGTCATGGCCATCTATTTGGCAATAATTTCAGATTGTGGCCAAAACATTGGACCTAGGATTATGCATTAAATTAAAAATTTACATAAATCCAAATGAAAATACTGAGACAAGAAAAGGCTGATTGGGAAAAATTCTTTAACATGGCAATAGTTACCACCTTTTCCCTCCATGTTTCCATTCAGATATAATTTGTGAAGTTGGTGAGACAGTGAGGGTTATTCATTAAGCTCCCGTGTGTGTGTGTGTGTGTACGTGCATGTTAGACTGTGTAATGACTGTGAGTAGTTTGTGGTGATGTGATGTTTATCTGCAGCTTGTGAGACGTTTGGCTAGGTGGTGTGTGTCTCGTGCTTGCTGACTGTGTGTAATGTATGTGTGCTGTATTTCCCCTCGTATGCTTGGTTTTTTTGCAAGAAAGGGGGCTAAGGAATGTATAAGTCCTTAAGTACAGCGCTACGGAATTTGTTGGCGCTATATAAATAATAAAATAATAATAAGTGGGTTTAACTCCTTGGTGGTTTGATTGAGTGGGGGGAGGGGAGTAAAAATTCTCTGGTGGTCCCCTAGGACCAGGGTTGTGTGTAAAATTAGGGATCACGAGATATCAAAATCATGCCGATACAGATTATCTGTTGTGTTTTAGGACAGTTTGCAGATAACCAGTGACAATATTCTGTATATTTAATGTTTTGAAAAAGTAACACTATTTTTACACAAATGGCATTAACTGCACATACTGACAGCAATCAAAGCCAAAAAAACTCTACAACCGTTTGTACAGTTGTACATGCTGGGATCACTGAGCTGTCAGCAATCACACTCCTATCACTCTATCAGCCAGCTCAGTACATTTCAGTAGATTATTCAGTGTTTCACCTCCCTGACTTCAGCTGAGTTTCCCATGCAGGGACTCACAAAGGGGGTGACATGCGATCACAACGTGGTGCCTTATTGGCTATTTCAAAGAGGTTGAAGACAATGTGCGGTGTGAATAAGTTATTTGTAATATAGTTAAATTACAAGACCGATACGATAATCCGGAATATGCAGAATATTGGCACTAATAATTGACGGAACAGATATTCCGTAGTGACTGAGGGAGATTATTAAAATGTTCCGGTGGTCGAGTGGGTGTCCATGTGGCCTGCACCTGCTGGTGCATACCATAGTAAGCACTTCCTCAAGGTCCTGCACTTCATACTAGGAATCCTGACCGCTGCTCTGACTCATTGCAAGGGAGTGATTACTGTGCTCTGCATTCAAGGTGCAGACCACAAGCTTCATGTTCCACTAATTCTTTGCTCCCTTACAGCAGTAGAGCCAATAAAGACAAGAACTACCTGCCTGGCACAAAGACAGACGTCAGGTTATAGGAATTCTACATTCCTGAATTAGGGTTAATCTCTTTGGGATTTATTGTATTTTAAAAAGTAATGATAAAGCTTGTGTATAGTGTAGCTATTAAAAGTGGGCATAATACTGCTAGCAGTCACATAGTGTTGCTGATTATGAACATTTATTTTTCAGTTAAAAAGCTGCAGGTATTTTGTAAATGAATGCTGGTAAGCATTCATCTAGAAAGAACAAGTTTGCAGATTCAGTGCACCATTCTAAAAACCCTTAATCTGTTATGACATCAATAAATCATTCTAGTTTATGAATTAGTTCTGTACTACTCCAAAAAATTTCTGTAGTGGTAGATGAGGTGTTGTGAATTACATTACCGCAAAATAATTTGATGACTTAGCGTATATATTTGCGTATAAGCCGACCCGAATAAAAGCAGAGGCACTTAATTTTACCACAAAAAACTGGGAAAACTTATTGATTTGAGTATAAGCTTAGGGTGGGAAATGCAGCTCCTGGTAAATTTCAAAGTAAAAATAGATAGCAATAAAATTACATTAATTGAGGCATCAGTAGGTTAAATGTTTTTGAATATTTAATGTGTGTATATAATGAATGCAGTGTTTGTGTATATAATGCATGTAGTGTGTGTTTGTGTGTGTATAGTGTATGTGTATAGTGTGTGTAAACTGGGTGGGGGGAGGACATTTTTTTTATTATTTAAATATTTAACTTGTTACCTTCCCTTCAGCTCCCCTGTGTAAATCTCATGGTCTGTGTGCCGCGCAGAGCGTTGCCACGGTAAACCGTGGCAACGCTCTGACAGCCACAGGACTCGTGAGATTTAGACGGGAGCTGCTGGGAAGGTAAGAGCTTCTGCCTGGCTTGTCATGAGCCCGGTGGTCCTGGTCTGTATTATGGCAATGTAAGTTGCCATAATACAGACCCTCACTCGAGTATAAGCCAAGGGGGCTTTTTCAGCATAAAAAAATGTGCTGAATTACCTTTATGGCCCCCACCCAGCGCGCAGGGGTGGGGGTCGGTGGGGGAGGACAGTAGGTGTGTGTCCCCCTCCCTCCCCCCCCCATTATCTTTATGGCCCCCACCCACCTCGCAGGAGTGGGGGCCAGTGGGGGAGGACAGTAGGTGTGTGTTGTCCCCCATCCACCGCGCAGGGGTGGGGGAGGACAGTAGGTGTGTGTCGTGGTGTCGTCGTCGTCCCCCTCTTCCCCCTCATCTTTATGGCCCCCACCCACCGCTCAGGGGTGGGGGCCGGATAGTAGGTTTTTTTTTTTTTATGTTTTTTAAAGTGAGCAGCCACAGGCTGCTCACTGTTTAGTGGACATGCCCCTACTCACGGTATAGCGAGTAGGGGCATTTGGGAGATTTTAATCTCCCTTATGCTATTATGGGGGTCATATTGACCCCCATAGAGTGAGGGGGGGGGGGACCTGGGTGGCTTATGAAGTGGTGGGGAGCACAGCCAGTAGCTCCCTCCTTGTAATAAACTGAACGAACACTGATATTCAGTGTTAGTTTGTTCATCTGACAATGCTATTCATTCATTTGTCTTTCTGACGAATTAATGAATAGATTAAATTCCCGTTCGCATGCCCAGGTGTTTCACTGGGCATGTGCGAGAATCTCACAGCACTATCTAGTGTGGGCAGATGACGTGTCCCACAGGGACTTCATCTTCATCTGAAATCAGGTAGCAGATGCTAATTGTCATTGCTGACTGACATAAGACACCTCCATTCCACAGTGTTACCTAGCACTGAACTGTTTTGTCATTACAGTTCTCTGTGCTGGGTATACTGACAACAGCTAGAGGGGAGAAATAGCCATTTTCTACAACCTGTTTTGTATAGTCTTGCTGGATTACATAAAGGTAAAAAGAAATAACCAAACCTGTATTTAGTGGTCATGTGACATGGGCAGGAAAAGAGCAGGACTTGCAAAGATTGCAGACCACCAATCTGCAGCTTTTGAAAGTGATGTTTAGATATATACCAATACACGCAGGATTCCTATAAATTGGTAAATGTTAACAAAGCCGGAGATGAGAAATCCTAAACTAAACACACTGCAATATGGAAAGCTATAAAATAAAAAAAAATTATTTTCTTCCTTTTCAGGAAGTGTGTGCCTTAGCCAGGGAAGGTGTGGCTGGGGCATAAACAAAGTGATTTAACTCCAAAATGGTAGGGAACTAAGCAGGGGGTTGATCCATATATCAAAACTGCTTAATGAAAATTTAAAGTGGGGTGTGTGGTTTCTTTAAAAATGTCAGCACAGTTTTAATTACAACTGTGTTTTATGAAAAGCTTTTATTTAAAAAAATAAATAAATAATTCTTCCTGATAGAAGATTGACCTGTATTTCTAAATATATTTTCAATGTTGGTACATAGCACCCTTTCTAATTTGTAGAAACTGTGTCTTAGTCCTTCCCCATCCCAGTTAGAGAGAGAGAATCTAATTATCTTGCTATAATGCACTGACAAGCACATTTTTCTACATGACTTAGAGGTAGTGGTCACCTATTAGCGCCACTTTTGCGCTGAGTGGAGTCTATTGTTGTTGAGCTAATATTTTATATTATGGCTCATTTGTAATCTTTTTGTTTCTCCTAGTATGTGACATTATTCTGCGCAATTAACCGAAGGACGGATCTGACAAAAATTCTTATGAGGGTTTTTGGATTTTTTTTTCCTCCCCACTTTCTTGTTGGGAGTTTTTGCAAGCTATGGACCTCAGTTTTAATATTGGTGGGTGCAATGATTTCATAATTTGGATAAACTTTTAAAATATATATATTTTTAAAGAATATTAAAAAAAAAATAATAATTTTTAAATTCCAATTGAAAATATAACAAATTAAAACATTTAAGTACAAAATTCAAATATTCTGCAGAATATCTAAATAATAAATAATTTTAAAGTTTATCTAAAAATATTAAATCATTTGAAAAGCCTAATCAATAGTATTAAATTGAGGCCTGTGTTTGCAAACCCTCCAAAAAGTAAAAAATAAATTACAAAAATGTTTTGTTTTTTGAAAAGTTTATTCAGATTTTATTTTTAAGTAGCTCCGTAGCAAGACAGCTGTGTTTCTTGTACGGAACATATGAATATGCACTAAGCATATTCTACTACAGAGTTGTGGCAGTGTGTGAAAAGCCGTTGTGAGCCTCACTGCTTCCTCTATTTTTGCAAATTATGTTTGCACCTTTTATTGTTCTCCTGCTTGTGCTGTTGATGTCTTGTACTTAAAAATTCCTTTTTGTTTCCCTCATGCTGCACCCTTCCTCCTTTCACCCCAAACCCTGTGCTGCCACCTCTCCTCCTACCCCCACCCAAACCTACCAGCATTCCTGGATCGGCTACGTGTTCTCACAGTGGGAGGTAGGGAAACACATCCTATTCTAACAACCCCCGTCTTCATTTTTTTTCGTTCCCGCCCTGTTTTTTATATCCTCAACAAGCCATACCACTAGTGATTAAAAACTCATATAAAAATCCCATAGATAAACTACTTCATACCCTCATGTGTTTTTAATGTTAAAGGATGGAAATTGTCATAATAAGGGTCTTTCAAGGAATAGCCAACAGTTGAGAAATCTTGTATTCGAAGAAGGGGTGGGTGGATCAATTTGTGAATGGGTTTTTGTAAATTTACAAATAAATTTTGGCATTTATTTATACTATTTAGCCTAAATACAGCGTGCACCCTTTTGTTGGCTGCATATGGCAATTATCCTCTTATGCAAGATGTAGGAATAGAAGTGGAGTGCAAACGGGTAGAATAAAAGCAAACTGTGAGATTGTATAGCTGTCTTAAGGAATAAACAATTTGGGGGGAGGTTGGGGGTTCTCGCAATTTTTTAATTTATTTTTTATTTTTTTGGTAATACTTGGCTTTTATCTGGTGCCGAGAGGCATTAGTGATTTATTAGTTTGCCCATAAATCCATATGGGCTGGGATAGCAGGTTAGTGATGGATATCATCTAGACCAGGGGTGGGCAATCTTCGGCCCTCCAGATGTTTTGGACTACATCTCCCATAATGCTCTTAGGGCCATAATGCTAGCAAATCATTAAGGGAGATGTAGTCCATAACATCTGGAGGGCCGCTTCTCTAAGATTATTGCTGATGTCTTTTCTTCTTGGCATTGTGTTCACACACACCTGATTCGTCCACATCCGCAAACTGCTAAAACTTTGTCTTTTATAGAGGTGGTCACAGTGTAATATATCATGTTGTGGTGTTGTTCATCTAAGGTTGTATTTACCTAATTTTAAGACCTGCTAGGTTAACAGATGATTATGCCCTGATATGTAAAACCATAGAATTCAAAGAGGGTGTACTTTTTTCCCCATGACCGTACCAGGAATTGTTACCTTGGAAACCAATGGAACCAGCAGGCATATTGCATTGGTTAACAGCTTCCCTTTTAATGTAAAAACCAAAAACAAAATCTGTCCTTTTCAAGGTTTGTACATAACGAACATTTCTACATCTGTGTTGCTCAAGCACAAGAACAGCACTTTATTGTGCCCAAGGGTTGCCTATTCCTGGAGTATGTATTTCAGGTTTCATATAACTTTTAACAAAATGTTTTTGTGCCCGTAGATTTTGCTTCATACACAGGAATCATATTTCTAGGAACATGCTTAGAATGCAATGTTCTGGTATCTCTTATTTATGGGAAGTTTATCAAAAGCCCTGGTAGAGCAAGGTACAATTGGTGCAAAGTCTTTACTGCACAGTTTCTCTGTTCAGGATACTTCAGATAAATGCATGTAATTAATAATCTGTCACTGTGTTCCATTAGACAGGTCTCAAATAGCGAGTCTGAAAATACTAGCAATTTGTTTTAGATTAATTTTAAAAGCACAATACCGGTTA
>OW240914.1:128046998-128126998 GCA_933207985.1 Pelobates cultripes | reverse complement strand
GAGGTCAGATGTTTCTTGCAGTTTGCACACATCCCAGGAGGGATTTTGTCCCACTCCTCTTTGCAAATCCTCTCCAAGTCATTAAGGTTTCAAGGGTGACATTTGGCAACTCGAACCTTCAGCTCCCTACACAGATTTTCTATGGGATTAAGGTCTGGAGACTGGCTAGGCCACTCCAGCACCTTAATATGCTTATACTTGAGCAACTCCTTTGTTGCCTTGGCTGTGTGTTTTGGGTCCTTTTCATCCTGGAATAACCATCCATGACCCATTTTCAATGCCCTGGCTGAAGGACGTAGGTTCTCGCCCAAGATTTGATGATACATAGCCCTGTCCATCATCAGTTTGGTGCAGTTGTCTTGTCCCATTAGCAGGAAAACACACCCAAAGCATAATGTTTCCACCTCCCATGTGTGACGGTGGGGATGGTGTTCTTGGGGTCGTAGGCAGAATTTCTCCTCCTCCAAACACGGCGAGTTGTTGATGCCAAAGAGTTTGATTTTGGTCTTATCTGACCACAACACTTTCACCCAGTTCTCCTCTGCATCGTTCAGATGTTTATTGGAAACCTTCAGACGGGCCTGTACATGAGCTTTCTTGAGCAGGGGGACCTTGCGTGCACCCCAGGATTTCAGTCCTTCATGACATAGTGTGTTACCAATTGTTTTCTTGGTGACTGTGACGAAATAAATGCCTTTTGTCCCTGGATTGTTAGGTGACAAGCTGCCCTTTGCCCCTGGCTTTTGGAGGAGCCTGATTGCCAGCCTCCTTCCTCGTGACTATGGCCCTGGGGTGTATTGCCATTTAAAAAAAAACTAGTTGGGGCTTATTGGCTTCTAAAGACCAGTTTTTTCCCATTGGAACCCATGGGAAGGTGTGTTTCTTCCCCTCCCCCGTTTCCTGTCTATTGTTCTCAAGCAGGGAGTTGTCCCAAGGACACTGCCTGACCAGTGGGAACTGGTTTGGGCAGGAAAAGCCATGCTTTCTTGGGTCGCAAAGGACTTCTAACTAACTTTTGAACTAATGGAAGGATTTGCATGATTTTTGGGTATGTTTGTGTTTGGGATGTGCTGATTAATAATATGTGACTTTTTTTTTATTTATTAATATTGGATGTATGATTTTAGAGTTATGAAAGTTGGGTAAAAAGTGTGTTTTAAAATGTATTGATAATTGGGTTACCTCTCAGGCTAAGGGGAGGAGATGTGTTGGATGTAACCATTGTGTGATTGGTTGTACTGTGTCCCACCCTGTGGGATGTCCCCTTGCATGGGGACCTGCATAAAAGAAGGTTCTTTGTGTGCCAATAAACAGATCATCTTGTACCTTCATGAAGTTTCGGCTCATGTTTGGGGCATTGGAGAAACTACACTCAGGGGATTGCTATTATCACTATACTCCCCAGGCTATAATCACTAAGCTCTGCTAAGAGCTTGTTCCTGTTCCTGCCCTCTGGAATTAGGAGAGAGGTCGACCTGCTGGAAGCTGGACCCTGGTCCTGGGTCCAGAGTGGGTGGAGACGGCGAGATCCCAACCAAGCTGCGGCGGTTCGTGGGGTCTGCAGTGGTTATGGTGTCAGGCAGAGTGCTTGGCGTCCTAGGAGCATCCGTCGGCGGAAGGTACCCGGTCGGGGTGCCAGCGGTTCCGTCACAGTGACTATGGTCCCAGCTTCCTTGAGATCATTAACAAGATCCGACCGTTCTCATGGTCATTGAAACTCCACGAAGTGAGATCTTGCATGGAGCACCAGACCAAGGGAGACCGACCGTTATTTTGTGTTTCTTCCATTTGCGAATAATCGCACCAGCTGTTGTCAACTTCTCACCCAGCTGCTTGGCGATGGTCTTGTAGCCCATTCCAGCCTTGTGTAGGTCTACAACCTTGTCTCTGACATCCTTGGACAGCTTTATGGTCTTGGCCATGGTGGAGAGTTTTGAATCTGATTGATTGCTTTTGTGGACAGGTGTCTTTTATACAGGTACCAAGATGAGATTAGGAGCACTCCCTTTAAGAGAGTACTCCTAATCTCAGCTTGTTACCTGTATAAAAGACATCTAGGAGCCAGGAATCTTGCTGATAGGGAATCATATACCTATTTCCCTCATTGACATGTAAATCAATGTATTACTTTTTTGACATGCATTTTTTCTCAAAAAAAAATGTTTATTTATTGATTTTTTTTTTTGGGTCATTCTGTCTCTGATTTAAAATACACCTACCATTAAAATTATAGGCTCATCATTTCTTTGTCAATAAACAAACGTTCAAATTCAGCAGGGGATCAAATACTTTTTTCCCTCACGGTGTGTGTGTGTGTATATTTATAAATATATAATTAATGGGCTTATATCTGTTTATAAAAATGCCTAATACAAGGAGGTATAACTAACTTAGAGTTGTATAGTGAAGACAGAGATGTTCTGTTCTTACAGTGTGTACTTTATCTTGAATAAAAGGCCACTAGAATGTAAGAGATCATGTTTAGTTTCTACCTTAGGATCCCAAGCTTTTTAGGTGGCAAAATGTAGAACTACTTTACCAAGCTGTAGAACTAATGGATCTTTTCTACTTGCTTGTCCCTTCATATTTCTATATATTTTTTTTTTCCTGCTATGTCATATCTGTTTACCTTATGTGTTCTCATCTCTACAACTAACTCATTATGCCCTAAAACCCAACGTGTTGCTTTCATAAACTCCTCTTTTTATGTTTTCCATGTTTATATTTTTTCTGTGGTTCATGCTTATTTCTGTTCATCATATACTTCTGGTTGCCATCTATCCTACATTTTTGTGATTGTGTCTTCAATCACTGGCTATACCTTCATTAACATGATTTTTTTTTTATTTTTTATAAATCTACACCTTCCATCACGTGTTCTGTCTTGTGGTATTTCACGCTCATAATGTACTTGCTTTTGTCTGTTAAATTCTGCTTGGCTGGCTGCCTCACATTCCTCCTAAAACGTTGCATCCGCCTTTCTCTGACCACTGGCCACTCACTTCAGGATTCTACGGACTTGAAGAATCTGACTTGGACAAAGTGTTCCGCCTACCAACCACCACATTCATTGGAGGAAATGAAACTGCTCTTCCCCTTCGAGAGATCATCAGAAGGCTTGAGGTAAGAATTGATACAAAAAAACAAAGGCTACACACTCCTAGACATGCGTGCTGGTGACCAGTAGATACAACAAACTAATTTCAGGGCACTCCACTTCAAGCTAATGTTCAGGCCTACAAAGTGTTAACTAAATCTCCATTATTATCTTATTTTTTAACGATCTGATCATACATTGCATTAGTATGCCAACAGTGCTATAAGCATAAAAAGAATAAACGTGGCGCAAGCACAATGTTAAAGTGCAAGTATCTACACCAAAATCAGTGTCAAATAAAATCACATGCAGAAACCTATATAGAGGTCTGATATAAAAATTCCTCAACAATAACAAATCCATATTATGGCTGCGCAACCAAATTTTAAAATACTGTGCCACCGTGGATTGTAGAATATATGTACAAGCGTATAATATGCAATGTCAATCTGCAGTTGCGAAGGTCAGTAAGGTTTTGTCATGTATAAATAGGGGCATAAATTCTGAGGATGAAAATATAATTTTGCGTCTGTATAAATCGCTGATAAGACCACACCTTGAATATGCTGTGCAATTTTGGGCACCCGTTGTAAAGGAGGCTATTATGGCACTAGAAAAAGTGCAGAGACGAGCTACAAAATTGATAAAAGGTATGAAGCATTTTAGTTACAAAGAAAGGTTAAAAAATGTAAATCTCTTTAATCTGGAAAAACGGCACCTCAGAATGGAAATTATAACATTATACAAATATATTTGGGGCCAGTACAAACCATTATCTGGAAATCTATTCATAAACAGGGCTATACATAGGACACTAGGTCACACATTTAGGCTGGAAGAAAGGCGATTTCATCTAAGGCAAAGAAAAGTGTTTTTTTTTGTGTGTTTTTTTTAACAGTAAGAGCAATAAGGATATGGAATTCTCTGCCTGAAGAGGTGGTTTTATCAGAGTCCATAGAGACGTTTAAACTGCAATTGGATAAATACTTCCAGAAACATCACATACAGGGATATAATTTCTAATTAGTTGCTTGATCCAATGAGACATCTGACTGCTATTTTGTGGTCAAGAAGGAATTTTTTCTTAGTTTGTTGCAAAATTGAAAGCGCTTCAGACTAGGTATTTTTTTTTTTTTTGCCTTCTTTTAGATCAACAGCAAAAACATATGTGAGGAAGGCTGAACTTAATGGACGCAAGTCTCTTTTCAGCTATGTAACTATGTAATAAAAACATGAATATTACAAGTAACACTGTGAAGCAGTGAATCAAAACCATATAGAGTATACTTGCACAAACTTTGCAATGTTCTTCTTGATCTAGAACAAGCATGTCAAACTCAAAGGCTAGCAAGGGCCAAAAAAACAAATTTTGAAAAGTACAGTATAAAAAAAAACAGCAACCCCCTCTACTAAATACCCTGTACTATATCTACTAAATCCCAGCCCGCCTTTGTCCACTAAATCTGTCATCTCTCCCTCCCCCCCCCACCCCCCCGTCTACTAAATTACTAAATCTTAGTCTCTCCATGTCTACTAAACCCCAGCCCCCACATCAGACACACAGGCTCAGTCACAGACACACACTGACATACACACCCTCAATCACACATACACACAATTATTCAGACACACACACACACAGACAGCCATGGACACAGACACCCATGCACAAACACACATTCTGTTTAATTTTTATTTAAATCCACCTAGCCCCTCTACCTTTGGGAGAGCTGGGTGGATTTCATACCTGGGGTCTAGTGGGGCTGCTGGGCGGGCAGGCGGCGAGGGTGCACTCAGCGCTCTCTCGCCACGGGCCGCAAACATATCAGTTGTGGGCCGCATGCAGCCTGCGTTTTTGACATGCATGATTTAGAACATCTAAAACCAAAAGAGACCTAGTACAGCAATGTAATAAGAAATAGGGGTATGAATAGAGTTTAGCCAAAAACGAACTCACAAACGTGGAGTGGTTGAAGTACCACTCCAAACTATATAAGGCATAGGGAGGATAAAGCCCTTGTGTACGTTGGATCCACATAGTAGACTCACCACCAGCTGAACAAAAGATCCAATGCTTTATTAGTGGATAAAAACAATAAAATAACTATTAAGTCTGACTCACAGTGTTATAGTAGACAAAGTCTATGGTTCGTTGGGATGCAGTCAGTGTGCTCTCTCTTCCCTGCAAACAATCAACTGATCTCCGACTTCACTGAACTGTGTCCATATGTCCACTTTAGTGTTCAACGTGCTACGCGTTTTGCCCCGCCTCTCTGGGCTTTCTCAAACATGTAGTGAGTCATCCCACTCGGCTCCTCTTTATACCCCAACGAAAGTCTCAAGTTCCACCTCTTATCGATTAATGTTCTTGTGGAGTTATCCTGCAATATCATATTACTTCTTTATATTCATAAAAATAGATGCTAAACAAATAGTCATAGTATAAAAAGAAACAGAAAATAAAATACATGTAATGGATATCTTAAAAACCGTTCTAAAAGAAAACACAGTTCAGAAATTTCACTTTCAAATCACAACCATATACAAGCAGGAAAAGTATGTACCTACTAATACATCATAGCATACAACCCCCTATTGACCTTTTAAACTAAAAAAATGGGAAAACAATTGGAAAATAGTTAAAATATCTAAATCTGTCCGTAGGGGCAGATCGCTTAAATCACTCCATAATCTGTAGGATACAAAAGATTATTCTTGAAGCATTTTGAGATTCTATAGTGATCCGAAAGCCATAATAAAAATATGGTATAGTCCTTCCAACATAGAGGAGAGATATAATCAGTAATAGAAGATAAGTAAAAATGTTAAAAATGATTTAAAAAAAAAAATTAAACAAGTAAAAATCTATATTTGGACCTGATGGGGTCCAAAGTGTCTAAAAGACCCATTTCATTTCTTCCTGACCTATAATTTTTTTTTTTTTTAAATAAAATCCCCTCCTCTCCAGTCTATGGAGATGCTAATCTACGGCATTTATGGCAGGTTCTACTCCATGTCAACCAAATGACTGACTAATCACATGTTTCCACTTTTCGGGGGCATAATCCTGTTAATGTTCTTTGCAGTGCAAGGCTTAAATAGGGCCTGCAACCACTACCCGTGACTTGGTGGGTTGCCAAACAAGGAGTGTTAGGTCAATACTCCCACTAAACTCATGTGATCTTTGAAGTGGAGCATATTCATTTTAATTTTATAATATAATTACATAATTTGTATTTATAAAATAAATACCAATATCTCATTGCCTTTGTGCCCCTCCCAGTATGAGTTAACTCTTTGTCCATTGACTTTTCTCTCTACAGACTGCATATTGCCAGCACATTGGTGTTGAATTCATGTTTATTAATGACCTGGAGCAGTGCCAGTGGATTAGAGAGAAGTTTGAAACCCCAGGAATCATGCAATTCACCAATGAGGAAAAACGTACCTTGCTCGCTAGGCTCGTCCGGTCTACCAGGTATTCTTCCAGCTTTTCTATGATAGGTCAGGTAGGGACATTTAAGTGACTTCACTTGAGACGTGTGAAGAATACTATTAGACCATAAAATGTAAATCTAATTCTTTGTTTCCCATTGAAATAACAGTGCATTGCTTTGTAATGATGTGGTAAATAGGGTTACTAAATACACCAGTCAGATACTCTGAAATACCAATGCGTTGGCTTAAATAAAGTGTGCAGGTCCAGAAGTATTACTAACCCCATTCACCCAAGGTATTACAGAACAGTACATCATTTGTACTTATGGAACCGAAACACATCATGTACAGGTACGGCATGTGCTGTGACCCAAACTGTAACTTAAATAATGAAAATACTGATTATATTAAACACTTAATTCTGGGACTGTTGTTCACAAGGGGAAAAGGCATTCATCACCGTAAGTGTTATCTGCTATAAATTATCTTTTTCACATTTTTGTGAAACTACCAATTAGGGACAACTATTTGGGAGTGTAAACATTATTAGATATTGGCATATTAAATAAAGGAGTGCGCAGTTAGCGAAGACAAAATGCTGATATCTGATGTCTTGTAACATGGTTCCTCACAGTTAGGTCACTTTATGGTTTGACTCTCTGTGAGTTGATGGTTTTTCTCAAATGACATGTTCCTTCCTATACAGGTTTGAAGAGTTTCTCCATCGTAAATGGTCTTCTGAGAAACGTTTTGGACTGGAAGGTTGTGAGGTTTTAATTCCAGCCCTAAAGACCATTATTGATGAATCCAGCAAGAATGGAGTAGAGTATGTCATCATGGGGATGCCCCACAGGTAACTAGTGTGATCGGTCATTAAAAACTCCTAGCCCCATAATGCCTTGAATATTGTGCAAGCAAACTCTGCAGCAAACCAAATTAATGTGTGCAAGCAAACCTCGTGTACTGCGACCTTTTCACTATTCTCTAAACCTCCAGAGTAATATACTGTCTTGTCTAGATTGAACAAACATTCAACATTTACACACTCAGGTCCCCAATACTGCACAGTACTAAGCAAATAAATATAGTGCCTACTTATTTGTCTTTAATGTTTAACCAATCTGTATCATAGAGGCCGTCTGAATGTCTTGGCAAATGTCATCAGGAAGGAGCTAGAACAGATTTTCTGTCAGTTTGATTCCAAGCTTGAAGCTGCAGATGAGGTGAGTCTGTTACATGTAGATTTCAACCTAAATCAATTATTTCATTGTTCATAGATTGCCTGCTTTTTCTTGAACTATGAAATATTGAGTCAGTCAGTTCTACTGTCATCCAGTATAGTAGTATTTAAAATGCTGTGATAGGAAGTCAGTCATGTTTTTCTGTGATTCCTTTTTGCAGGGTTCTGGCGATGTTAAATACCATCTTGGAATGTACCACAGACGGATAAACAGAGTGACAGACAGAAATATAACACTGTCTTTGGTGGCCAACCCATCCCACCTCGAGGCTGCTGATCCAGTGGTTCAAGGAAAGACAAAAGCTGAACAGTTTTACTGTGGAGACACAGAAGGCAAAAAGGTGAGGATGGAAAACAAAACAATTAGTTATATTAAATGATGTATGGAATTGTTAATAACGTGCTGCTTGTTGGTTGGCTCTTAGGTGATGTCCATCCTCCTGCATGGAGATGCTGCTTTTGCAGGACAAGGCATTGTATATGAGACCTTTCACCTGAGTGACCTGCCGTCTCACACTACACATGGGACTGTGCATGTGGTGGTCAATAACCAGGTACCAGACTGTAGATCAAAACTTAAACAAGATTACACTTTGCTCTGCAGTATTCTTTTTGCAGGCAATATTATATTCTGCTTCTCAACTTTGAAAAAACTTGACATGGTTGAACAATTCGGCCAGCTACTAATGTCACTTAAACTTGCCTGGCTCTCTCATCAAATGGAAGCATTGAACACACAAAGATGTTGAAAATCAAAGGTCTCCAGGAGTAACTGCCTGTAGTGATTGTTAGGGTGACAACTACTGGAGGTGTGGTTTAGGGGAATAATTAAGTCACCAGAAAACCTTATGGTAAAAGACCTTCAAAGATAAAGAGATGGTCCTCGTCTAAGCTTTTTTTAATTTGAACAAAAATGGTCTTTTGACTGAAGTGGACATTAAAGTTTTATCACAGCCTCGTTAAAGGGACACTCCTGAAGTGGTCTGGGTGCTAACTCCCATCACCCTTAACCCTGCAAGTGTAATTATTGCAGTTTTTTTTTAAACTGCAATAATTTCCTTGCAGGGTAAGACAGCCACTAGAGGGACTTCCAGATTCTTAAAACACGAAAAGTGTTTAAAATGATGATTGACGTCCTCACACTATGCATGAGGACCTCCAGCGTCGCCGGAATTCCCATAGCAAAGCATGCGCATTAGGTCTCCCCTGCCAGCGACAGTGGAGGAGCATGTGTGGAGCCTGACCCAGTGGTAAGGGACATCAGCGCTGGATTCAGGTAAGTCACTGAAGGGGTTTTAATCTCCACTGAAGGAGTGGGAGGGAGGGGGGCACTATAGGATTCTGCAGTGCCAGGAAAACGGTTTGTTTTCCTGGCACTGGAGAGTCCCGTTAAGTATGTTGTAATATTTAGTTTTATGTCTTTCCAATTTTCATTTTTACATTTATTAAACTTTGAAGGTGCTTGAGCTGTAGTGCATTAAATAATCCAGACACACATTTTTAGAACGCTGCAATATTTGAACCTGTCATATATCATAAAACAATATTAATATTTCCATGTGTGTGGCCGTTAATTAGCATATGCTCCTGACTCTGAACTGTAATGAACTTCATACTAGGGATAGATAGATTATTGGAGCCCATATTCAGAATATTACCGATAATCGGTATTGGTCTTGTAATTTACCAATGGCATACTCACAGCCTCGCATCACATGGTCTTCCATATCTGGAAACTCCAGCTGCCAGCCAATGAGGTGCCACATCGTAACCTCACCACCAGACACCGTACTGTAATGTAGGGGGCTGGCTGGCTGAGAGTGATAAGAATGTAATTACTGTCAGCATGTTCAGTTAATGCCAGATTTGTGTAGGAATTATGTGGCGTTTTCAAAATTTCAAATGTACAGAATATTGGCACTAGTTATTGTTAATTGGTCAATCCATGTTTCTCAAATTGTGTATTCCCGTTTAAGATTGGCTTCACCACTGACCCTCGAATGGCACGATCTTCTCCTTACCCCACGGATGTGGCCAGAGTAGTGAATGCCCCCATCTTCCATGTCAATGCAGATGACCCTGAAGCTGTTGTGTATGTTTGTAATGTTGCTGCTGAATGGAGGAACACCTTCCACAAGGATGTTGTGGTGGACTTGGTATGTGGTATCCCTAACAATCACCCTCTTTAATTACTGATTAAAATATACCTCATCACTAGTGCATTTATTTGTAAAGCTATAATACAAGAAGTACTGTCGAAACCTTGCTTTCATTTGTAGCACTGTAACCAATGACTGTTCTTGTTCTAAATGTGTAAAGATATTGTTACGTCAGGCTGTGCTGTATTTGGAAGGCAATGCATTTTGTTGTAGTTGTATACAATATGTGCTGTTTTGCCAAGAATGACTGGCTTTCTGTGATAGCTGTAGTGCATAGAACTAGCATTTTGCCTAACACCTATTATGCCCTCTCTAGGTTTGTTACCGCCGGAATGGTCACAATGAAATGGATGAGCCCATGTTTACGCAACCTTTGATGTACAAACAAATACGCAAACAAAAGACCGTGCTACAGAAGTATGCAGAGACCCTCATATCGCAGGGGGTGGTTAACCAGCTGGAATATGAGGTATGAGGAAGGGAACAAAAGACGTTTAAAGCGAAATGTAAGCAATATAACTACTGTATCCGTTTAGGTTTATAGTGCTAATAGGCTCTAGGCGTAATGCAACAAAATAACAACCAAAACTGACAGATGGCTAGTGCGGGAATTCCATCTGCAATAACAATATCCATTTTACTCCTATTTGGATGTCATTATTTGGCGGTCTATACCATCCCAATATGGGCATACTTAAAATCCATTATTTAAGTATTCCGTTTAAAGAAGCAGTCCAAGTGGTTAGAAGTAACATATTCCCTTTAGGTAAAAAAATTTTGACTCTGCAAATATAAATTCATCCCAGGTGGGTGTACCATGGACTCTCCATGCTCGCAGAAGCTAGTAACTTTTTTAAAGCCAGGCATGTAGCACAGGACTTGAAATATTAAGCATTGTTTACGTATATCATGGGTGGTGAGGAAACTAAAAAGGAATCAGGAGATCAGATTAGGAGAGTAATTCTGATGTGTGTGATTTACCCACAGGAGGAAATTGCAAAGTATGACAAGATCTGTGAAGAAGCACTGACTCGCTCCAAAGATGAAAAGATCCTTCATATTAAGCATTGGTTGGACTCCCCCTGGCCTGGTATGTTTTCTGATGCAGGTGTATGTTGGGTAATATTGATCTAATTGAGTTCAGATAGAAAATCTGTTGACTGGACAACTTATTGGTGAATGTATTGAATTTGGTGCAGATTCCTTGTTTTTTTTCTCCACAGTTGCCAGTTTAGTTGTTAAACACTACTGCAATGAAAACATTGACACTTTACAGATTTTAGGACTGTGAGAGATCAGACTTGCATGACACAGAAATAACTGAGAACTTATGACTGTTCATTGCTTTGCAAAGGTCGTGACAAACCTCTTTAGTACAAAATAAAAAAAGATTTGAGGCTATATTTATCAAGAGAAAATCTGAGCAATTCTGGGATAAAATGCTGAATCTGGAGAAATTCCACTGGTTTCCCAGCTTTCTAGATGGTGAATGCCCCCGTTATCAATTCAGGTGAACACAGGGAAATATATTCTATTGTGCAGATCTATTTGTGGGCTCTTGGTGTGTTTTTTTTTTTGTTTTTTTTTTTTTCTCTAAGCTAGGTCTGTTCATGGCATTTTACTATTCTTGTAGGGAATGCACAGTATTTTTGCTAATCGACTTGTGGGCTCAACGAGTCTGAGCGTGAATGCTGAGCCTTGAACAAAACTTGTCCACATGCCACCCTTATTTCCATTTTAACAAAACTCAAAAGATTTGACAGAAAAAAAACAAACACAAGTCTGGACTATATGACCAAACTTCTCAAATGAGCTTAAGTTGTGCTGGTGCCCAAGTGTCCCTTTAATGTGTGTGCTCTGCTATTAACATTAGACAAATATACCTTCTTCCTAGCTGCTTCACTTGACTTCTGGATTAACTTAAAGCCACAGCTAATGAGCACTCTTTTGAACAGCACATGGTTTCCTCCAATTTAAAGATATTTTCAACAGTAGTATTTAATGTGTGTAGTACAGAGTGATCCAAGTATCCATTATCATGTTTCCACACCTTGTAGGTTTCTTTACTCTGGATGGTCAGCCACGCAGCATGACCTGCCCATCCACAGGGCTTTCTGAAGAGGATCTGACCCATATCGGGGCCGTGGCCAGCTCTGTACCTGTAGAAGACTTTACTATTCATGGAGGTTTGACTATCTTTTTTTGGTATTCATTTTAAAGGGGAACTGTAACTTTCTGGTATTTACACCACTGAATAAAGTATTGAAAATAGTGTATATTGTTCACACATATATACATGTTTTTTTTTTATTATTATTATTCCCATTGGGATGCACTTCATGGTGTGGTGGTTTGTTTTTGCCTCCTCATTATTATTTATTTATATTAAAGATTTAGCAAATTACATTATCATCCAGTTCAGATGAGGCAAAGCCAGGACAATGATGGCAGATGAGAAGGAAAGATAGAAACACTTTATCCTGTCTCTGTGCTGGCTGCCAGATGTAAAGGACTCAGGTTATAACAATGACTGACAGGGAGCTAAGATGGAAGCTCCCAGTTGCAGGATAAAGAGGTGTGAATTTCAACATTTAATTTTGTTTTTCACACCTCACAAATATATATTGCTAAATATATGGATAAGTGACAGTCCCTGTTTAGGTTTTTGCTAAATGCTATTAATCTACTGTGTGTAAATCTACTTTATTTTCACTTGTTGTCAAGTTGGAGTACAGAAATGAAACTTTCTATTTCTAAAATATTTTGTACATCTATCCTGCTTATTAAATGGCTGATGAGTAACATCTCTCACCCTGCCCTCTCCCGTTTGGATAATAATACCATCTCTTCTCCCTACTTCCTGTTCCTCAGGTCTCAGCCGTGTCCTCAAAGCCCGTGGAGAGATGGTGAAGAACAGAACTGTTGACTGGGCACTGGCTGAGTACATGGCATTTGGGTCTCTACTGAAAGAAGGAATCCACATCCGTCTCAGTGGCCAGGATGTGGAGAGAGGAACTTTTAGGTACCAAAGTAACCCAATGCCAGTTAGTGACCTAAATATCCATTGACAATGTCCACACTCTGCACTTGTTTAGCATTATACCCATCTGAGGCAAAGACTTGCTGAAAAGCATGTATAAATCATTTTAGTTCCGAATTTGTTGCCTATTTTTTTTTTTTTTTTTTAATACATCAAAAAGTTGTGCTAACTAAAGGAAAACAATTTGCCTCTAAAATTTATAGTGCAGTTACACTTTTACATTGTCGGCTGCTGAAATTCTTTTCTCTGGCCTGTAAGGTTTTGCAGGTCATCACAATTATAAGCCACTCCTGGAAGGAATGCAGGGTTGTCAAACAACTATTTGGTAAAGTATTGAGCAATTCAAAATTGTTACATTGTTCTGAAGGCTGTCCTGAAAAACCATAATTAATATAGGGTTTCAAAATGGACAGACTATAGATCAAATCAGGTTTGGAAATAAAAACAAATATTGTGCAGCATTTTCAACTCTGATTGCCAAATTTTGTGTGACTAAATATGCTGTATTTGCCAATGGAAAGCCAAGTGTTAGGATTGTTTATAGTATGTATGAAGAAAATGTTTTCAGGAATTTCTCACATGCTTATCCCATATTTCCCCTTTTAGTCACCGTCACCATGTGTTACACGATCAGAATGTGGACAAGAGGACATGTATCCCTATGAATCATCTATGGCCAAACCAGGCCCCTTACACGGTCTGCAACAGCTCTCTGTCAGAATATGGTGTACTTGGTAAGTGGTGGAGGTGGCAGGAATATGGTGTCTGTTTGGCTAGGCCATAACTCGAGACTCTGAGGAAGGGGATGTCTGCATGAAGACATGGGTTCAATATGTAACTCTCCTTCACATAAGACTATGTCCTTATGGACATATAGATGGCAGTTTTATTTTTATGTCAAACGGTTAGTCAAGTGATGATCTTTGTGGTTCTTGTTAACTTACATTTTGTGTCTTGTTTTCTGTTACTATACTGTTCCCTTTCTCTGTTCCATTATCTGATCCATTATGTTATACCCAGTCTGCCACATGTGATTACATCCTCTTGTCTCTTCATCTCTTCTTTTTCCCCAGGGTTTGAACTGGGCTTTGCTATGGCTAGCCCTAATGCCTTGGTTCTTTGGGAAGCCCAGTTTGGAGATTTCCACAATACAGCTCAGTGTATCATTGATCAGTTCATTTGCCCTGGACAGGCCAAGTGGGTGAGACAGAATGGAATTGTCCTGCTTTTACCCCATGGCATGGAAGGCATGGTAAGTGTAGACTGTATGTAGAAATATTAAAAATGTATTGATGTTGGCAAGTCTCTGTCCATCAAAATAACTGTCACTTCAGTGGAAATTACAGCATTGAATGAAAGAGTGAAAATCACATGTAAGCTATGTCATCCCAATTTAAAGTCCGAAAATTAAACCTCTGCAGCGTACTCTTCTCTTCTTTAAAAGTAATTTGAAAAGGTAAACCCAAAGTCAGATGAATACTCTGAGCCTTTGATGCTTTACCAGGTCCTCTTATAACTGAATTATTTTTAACTACTTGATCTCAATGAGTTGAAACAAGCTAATTGTCACTTACATAAGAAACTTTAGCTACCTAGCGCTCCTAGCATTTTCCAAAAATGTGTTTATTTGTGCATTTGAAGGAATTTGTGGCATTATGTATTTCAATTTATACTCTACCTATATTTGTTTGAAACAAATAAGTCTGCAAGCTTTTACATTTTTTTGTTGTTAATAAGATATATAAGATATAAATTTGATCATTATAACTGTGTTAAGCTCTGCAGTGCTTTTTATTTAGGTTAAAATTGAATTATACATGGAAAAGCTTAACACTTCTGTCTTTCTCAGGGTCCTGAACATTCCTCTGCTAGACCTGAACGCTTTTTGCAGATGTGCAATGATGACCCAGATGTCTGGCCTGTAAGATATTTATGCATCTCATTTATCTGATACACTTTGCAATTCGTAACATACGTTACAGTCCGGAAAGGGATGGGGTGCGGGGTTGTTCCCCATAATATTACTCTCGGAGTGCAACAAAATCATTGTGAAAGTTCATTACATAAAACAAGTTTTTTTTTGGGGGGTTTTTTTTTGTATGCTTGTGTTAAACCCCAATCAGTCCCAGAAACTTACTGTTCTATATTCCAATGAAATAGTGCATAGGACATCATGCCAAGTCCATGATAATTATATAATTCTCTATTGTTTTTTTGGGGGGTAGGCGGGTGAGTATGTATTACATATCAAGGGTTAACACAGATCAGTAAGGTTGATATAAACCGTACTGTAGTAATTTTTCATCCAACATGCATTTCTTTCCATCTCAGAAACCCTCAGATGACTTTGCAGTGCGCCAGCTTTATGACTGCAATTGGATTGTTGTGAACTGTTCCACTCCAGCTAACTTCTTCCATGTTCTCCGCAGACAGATCCTGCTGCCTTTCCGCAAACCGGTATAACTGCTAATCTTTCTTTTAGTATCTCTACCATTTTCTCATTTCTTTCCTTCCCTCCCTTCAAAATGATGGGCTTTTTGCAAAGGTAGAGTGGAAAATTATCATTTTGGATATTTCAAATTGTCACTTGCTACCTTTTTGTTTTACCCCATGTGACCTCCTTCAGATTGTAGGTCCACGGCCATCTAAGCTTTTTCGCAAAAGTCTGCAATTCTAGTTTATAAACTCAATAGTATAATTCTCTATTAACTTTGCACTGATATCAGTCTAGTTATATCTTACTCTATTAATAACGGACTTGTGAGTAGGCACTGGTCTTCGTTGGTCTCCATGTGTATGGAAGATATATAAGAAATTTTGTACGACGATATGAAGCCCCCTTTGGTGGGAGCCAAGTCATGACTCTAAAAGATGAATACATGCGTCTGTATTTGTAATCTTCTTATCCTTTTTCTTCATTTTGTATTGTTTTTACACGTGAACTCCTAATCATATCTTTTATTTTAGTTGATTGTCTTCACTCCAAAGTCCCTTTTGCGTCATCCGGAAGCTAGATCAAGTTTTGATGACATGTTGGCAGGTGAGAAATAGCTATGTACAGCATCCTGGTTTAGATGTGAAAGACTGTATCTTGTGTCAAATGCTCAAGAGAAAAAAAATACACATTTTGCCAATTCCCTAATATATAGAGCAGACTATTAAATTAACAATTTCCAAACAAAGCAACTTCAACTTTCCATGAAAAAATATGGTTTATGCACTTCAATGATGAAACACATAAATTGGGTAGCAAAATGTAATAAAAAAACGTTCCCCATATAATATCCAACCGAGTTACTGGAGTGCCTCCTTCACTGTCAGTTGTTAGTGTTATTTGAAAATTTGTTAAGTAATTTACAGGCTGAAATGTCTTATTGTATGGGTCAATGATTTACTGGTTTTATTTGGGGGGGAGGGGGGTTTCTTCACTATGTTGATGTTATGAACCGCTCCCTATGACTCATGATTGTAAAAATGAAGTAGTGCTCCATGCTTTGTTACGAAGTTGCAAATGTATGTTAGTTATTTATATATACATATTTTATATATGTTTTTTTTTATTATTTATATAGCGCCAACAAATTCCGTAGCGCTGTACAATGGGTGGACTTACAGACACATAATTGAGATCAGACCACTGGACGTACAGGAACAGAGGGGGTTGAGGGCCCTGCTCGAAGAGCTTACATGCTAGAGGGATATAGGCTTAACAAGGTGGATACGTGATAGCGAGCACAGGAAACCCCCATTTAAATATGGGGGAGCACAACTCTGAGCTCCAATCCTTCCTACGTTACTAAGAAGAAGAAAAAAGTTTGTCGGTACTAGCATACCTGCTGGAAACATACATTGATGTGGGTGGTATTGCTAACAAAGATCATGCAACTGTATAGCAACATGGCTCACACATAGACACATAGCCTTAATTAATTCCAGGGAATGTTGCTGCTGGAGGTCACGGGGCCCTGATGTTCCAAGGGGAAATTGTGTTTCCACATTGTGCTTCTTAACCCCATGATTTAAACCGGCATAAATTTTATCTGATGTTGCACACTCTGTTACTATATTGCCCAAAATGGCATATGGGACATTGCCAAAAAGGAGACACGTGCCCAATAGCCACACTAATGGAGAACGTCCACCTCTCCTACCCCCACAGTACGGCGGAACCGCACAAGATCTCCACTGGAGACAACTTATACATCCTTTATTTCATTTTTATCTATTGTCCCCTGTTTATCCCCTACTCTTCCTTTTTAGCCACCACAGATTAATCTGTTCGCAGTTATTGGTCATACACTACTGAGTATACCCGAGAATTCATTTGCCAGGGCCATCTTTAGGCTTGACTGTACCATTTCATGCTAAGACCTAAAATCACGTGGGCGAGCACAGCCACGCATCCTGGGGAAATATCACACCCATGCTATACCTTATTGAAATCACACAACATCCTGCTACATAAGCAAATATCCCTACAACATAACAGATTATAAAAAATACAAACTCAAAATGTACGTGGCTTAAATACGCCACATAAAAGACGCATTCTTCTGGAGGAGACTAAACGAAACAAAATAGATATCCTGTGTTTACAAGAGATGCATTTTGTGCATAATAAAATCCTTTTGTGTGCCACCTGAGATCATCCAACCAAATATCACTCAACTTATTCCTCAAAATCACGGGGAGCATCCATTCTTATACACAGCTCACTAACATTTGAACTGTTACAAATAAAAAAAGACATACTTAATGCTGCATTGTAGAGTCAATGATGTCACATATATAATAGTGAGTATATAAGTCCCCAATGGTATATACGTCCCCAACGATAACCAGAGGAACTTCCTACATAAGATGCTTTCTAAACCCCCCACAGCCAATGCCAATGATCTTCTGCGGAGACCTTAATTATGTATTGCACATACACACATGGACACAACATTAACATACACCTCACCCAGACACACAAGACTGGGTACACAGCGTAAAGCCCTTGATAAACTACTGTCTGAATATGGCCTTTAGATGCTTGGAGCACACAACACCCAAAGAATAGGGAATTTACATTCTATTCCTCAGTGCATAAAACTTTTAAAGGATAGAATATTTCTGGAAACTTACTTCCCAGCACACAACACTGCAGCATGGGCGATTGTGTGGTCAGACTATGCTCCAGTAACGCTGACCATAAAAAAGGAGTTCCAACACAGGTTCTAAACGACGCTTTACTACATAATTCGATTTCAAAAATAAACTTACAGATGAAATATCCTCATACTTCAGGCTCAATGAAACACAAGAAACTTCACCAGCCCTGGTTTGGCAGGCACACAAAGCAGTGGTTAGCGGGCCCCTAATAAGTAGGGCATCTCATTTAAATCTCATCTCTAAAAATTAAATTCGTGACCTTAGTACGCTCACTGCGTACTACACAACTGCTCACCTTCTACACCCATCAGATATAACCCAACACAGGATTGACAACACGAAAATCAAACTATACACATTCAACACACTGCACTCGTGATTCAGAAACTGAAAATGAAAACATACACGCAAGGAAATAGGGCAGGGAAAGCATTAGCAACGCTCATGAGACACAACAATAATCTAAAATACAGTTCCTATTCAATGGCAAGGGGAATAAACATTACAATCCCCAAGACATTGACACCATGATAGAGTATTATAAGTACCCTTTATAATCTCAAGGATGATGAGCATACCCACCAACCCTCCCAATCGGACATAGAGGGCTTCCAAGCCAAACTCGCACTCCATCCAGTATCACCGACTCACAAACACCCGATAAAGGCACAGATTTCACAACATGAAATCCTATAGGCTATCCGTTCACTGCCATCAGGGATATCACCGGGCCCGGATGGGTTTACCAACCTTTACTATAAAAACTTCCAACAAATCTTAATCCCAGGATTAGAAAAGGTGTACAATCGCATTCTACAAACCGGCCTCATGCCACAAGAAATGATGATTGCGCACATAGCAACACTACCCAAATCTGTTAAGCTCCCCCCCACACACACAAGTGCCAAAACCTGCAACCAATATCCTTATTAAACACGGATATCAAACTCATAGCAAAAATTTATGCCACGAGACTAGGAACTATTATACCAACTCCTATAAACAAAGATCAGATGGGGTGTTAAAGGCCGCCAGGAGTCAGACGGTATGAGAAAACTGTTGAACCTTATGCACATGCTACAGAAAGCGGGAAGGCCCAGTGTACTGCTCTCTTTAGATGCCGAGAAAGCCTTTGACAGGCTACACTGGGGCTTCCTCGCGCCAGTTTTAAGGAAGTTTGAATTTCCAGAGAACATTTTTATCCTTAATCTTGGCATTGTATGCAGACCCAACAGCACGAGTGGTCAGTGGGGGATTTGCCGCACGCTCATTCTCAAATGCCACCAGACCGGGTTGTCCCCTGTCACCAATACTGTACATACTAACTCTAGAGCCTGTTACACAACTCATATGCACAACCAACACTATACAAGGAGTAGAAGTGGGGGACAGGGAATACAAGGTAATAATGGTCGCAGACGATGTGATGATATCACTAACTAGACCTGAAAACTCTCTACCGAATCCGCAACACGTCTTACAACAATACAGCCTATGCTCTTACTATAAACTAAATGTAAATAAAACACAGGCCATAGGCCTACATATACCGAGGCATACGCTTAAACAACTACAAGATACATACGCTTTCGACTGGAGGCAGGACCACCTCACCTTCTTAGGAATAGCCTTCACTGCATCTAGACAGAGCTTATACTCAGCCAATTACATAAAACTACTCAAATCTAGATAACCTCTTTAGCTTGGATACCCAAAAAGTTTAGACTATTATACAAGAATACATTCCACACAACAGAGATCACATTACAAGTGTGGGACAGCTACCAAAAAACACACCACCCAAAGGTCTATGTATCCTTAGCCATGGCATTGCAGGCGTTCGCGGCGTTTATACCAGGCTTCGACCACAGGGTATGGTACACACATCAAATCACATGCCTCTCACAGCTTATGCTAAACAGACATATATTGGATTTTTAACTCTCTTCAATCTTCTTATAATCTCCTTACCAGGACAATATTCTCATACATGCAGGTGAGGTCTTGGCTCAAAAAACATTATACCCAAACGCCATCGACTGTAAATGGACAACAGCTGATGGAGGTGGAAAAAATCTGAAGTGAACATCAGGACTAAAGAGAAAACCTAGCTTTGTGTTGGCTTGGGAGAGGGAACTTAAACATAATGTAGACAAGGCGGAGTGGCAGAAAATGTACTTAGCCCATAAACGGCTTACACTATGTACCTCACATATTGAATTAACTAGAAAAATCCTGTACCGATGGGGCATGATTCCAGTAAGGTTAAAACATGCGGACCCCATTAACTCAGGGAAATGTTGGCGATGTCAAAAGGATCAAGGCACCATGCTACACATACGGTGGTCGTGTCCAGTCCTTTCGGACTACTAGTAAAACATTTCTGATTTAATAAAGCACTTTTATGGTAAATAAAATCTGCTTTTGGACAAACCCACACTCGCTCATAAATATATACTGCAATATCCAGGTATAATGCAATATGAAGTGGTCCATGCTGTTGATGATGATTCCATCCCAGCATGATGTATTCAACCCTCATGTCTGGGTGTCAAAGATCTTTTTAAAGTTTTGCTTATTGGTCCTGAACCCCTGCAAATCTACACGTTTCACCAGTTTTGGGTTTCACACAATATTCATCTATAAATGTAGGAATGTAGAGATATTATTTTGCTTTGTCTGCATTTTTGTCCTCTTTGGTTAATGCTGCCTGATTAGTGGAAGGGCTGTGTACGTACACATCTAAGGACGGATGTATGGATGGGGGTGTGCCTTAAAAATAAGGTTTTTAGTTCAGAAAGCTGCAAAACATGTATTTTATTTTAACAAAAACTAGCCATATTTAAACACACAAAAATACAAAATATTTCCCCATCACTTTCTCTAGGAGATAACCAGGCAGTTATTTTGTTCAGGAGGTATATAATAAATGTAATGGTTTTTACAGAGGTTCTTTCATTTATTGGTTATAACACAAAATCCTTATCTTTAATGTTAATTTGTAGGTACCCATTTTAAAAGAGTAATCTCTGAAGATGGACCAGCCTCCCAGAATCCTGAAGGGGTAAAGCGTATTCTTTTTTGCACTGGGAAGATTTATTATGAGCTGACTAAAGAACGTAACAGCCGTGGATTGGATTCGGATGTAGCCATCACTCGTGTAGAGCAGGTGAGATGTAACATGCAGTTTGCTCGACTGCATTTAAACTACTTTCTTTGTTTGGGTTTATACCAGGATGATAATGTATTTGTGCCACTTGACAACTAGAATCTTTAATTTTGGCATTTATATATCACCAACATATTCTGCAGCGCTTTATATCTATAATATGGGGTTTTTATATATCACCAACATATTCTGCAGCACTTTGACATACAATATATTAACATATATGAGGTGAAGAAGGCCCTGCTCAAACTAGCTTATAGTTTATAAGTAAGAGTGAGTTTATAGCTTCAGTAATATTTGCAGTTAGTTGTGCTCTTGGTACCTATGCTAGGAGTGCCCCTATGTATGACTAATTTGTATTTCTGTCTGGCAAGCGTTTGATAGTTTGGGCTTACTTTAAATGTACACTCCAAATACCATACTGCACTATGGTTATGGTGCTTGGAGTGTTCTTCTAATAGTTGTAAGGAATAGCATGAGAATTGCTATGGAGAGCCCTGTATTGCATGGAACAAAGTGTAATAAAAGCCACATTCCTTCCTATTTTTTTTTATTTTTTTTTCTCCAGTTGTCTCCATTCCCATTTGACCTTATGGAACAGGAAGTGAATAAATACCCGAACGCAGAGCTGGTTTGGTGCCAGGAAGAACATAAGAATCAGGGCTATTATGACTATGTGAAACCTAGACTTCGCACCACCATACACCGTGCTAAGCCAGTCTGGTGAGTACCCGAGATTTACAGACTAATGCTCAGCCATGTGATTATCTAAAGCAGTCATTTAATTTCTTGCTCAGGAGAGCAGTGTATCTGTCCTAAGCCTTTTTTGTACTCTTATACTGTGTCTATATCTACTTTGAAACAATCGCTTGCATCTAGCATTCTATTAAAGGAACGCTCCAAGCACCATAACCACTACAGCTTGCACTGCTTAGGAGCCTGCAGCTCTCCAGAGTCAACAGTGGAGGTTGGGAATGGTACATAGTTAAACACACGTAAAAAGTAAATATGTTCAAAACATTTTTTTATTACTTGGGGAGCCAGGGCACGTCTGGCACCATAAACCACTACAGCAAGTTGTAGTGCTTTTTGTGCTTTAAACTTAACTTTAAACACAGTTGGCATTCATGTCACTCTAACTCAAAGTCCCATTGTTCTAGTTATCAAATAGTCACACAGGGCATGCACATTTTTGGCCAATTTTATGGGAGACACATACTTGATGCAGCCAATGAACAAAACAGCAGATTTTGTAGGTATATTTCTCGTAAACATTGGTGCAAAATATGTGGCTGGCTTACATACACACACTGCACCCCTCGCACATGCACTGCCTCCCGTACTCGCATACACCATGCATCCCTCACATACTCAGTGCCTCCTATATATATATATATATATATATATATATATATATATATATATATATATATATATATATATATATATATATATATATATATATATATACACATATATACACACACACACATTACTAGAGGCCCAATCCTGTACTGCAGCCCCTATCCTGGCAGACCCCAGGTAACTTGTCAAACTGTCAAACTGTCACAGCACTCCTGGCACCATAACCACTAAAGAGCGCTGTAGTTGTTATTGTGCCTGTATTGTTTCTTTAAATAATCTGAGTGCCCCTTCCGAGATAAGGCTCTGGCTTATTGATTCAATGCATTTCTATGAGCAGATTCTGATTGGCCAGCGCTGTTTGGTTTCTGCTGGCTCTGCCTCTGATCTGCCTGACAAGCTCAGCTAATCCAATGCTTTCCTATGCATGTATGTATTGTGATTGGCACAAAACACCACTTTTGATGATGCCAAGCAGGCAGACAAGGGGCAGAGTCAGCAGCAGCAGTCTGGGGTAAAAGTAAGAGGGGGGCCTTGGGAAATAGCTGGTGTTTTTAATAATATAGGGTAATGAATACATGTTTGTGTTCCTGACCCTATAGTGTTCCTTTAACCCCTTAAGGACACATGACATGTGTGACATGTCATGATTCTCTTTTATTCCAGATGTTTGGTCCTTAAGGGGGTTAAGCTTTTAACATACGGTCACCATTTTGATACCCTAAACCTAAGAGAAAAGCAGAAACATTCTAAAACTATACCACGTTGTGCACAGAGCACATTTATGCCGGAATAGGAAAGCCACTTCATGGTTAGGCTCTTGTTGATGCTATAATAGTTTATAGTTGACAGGGAAAATCTAGTAAGGCCAACATTTCACAAACTGACTTGTGGTGAAGGTGAGGGTCCTATGACAGCGCTTTGTTTAAAGTCACTGAGATTTTCAGTACGACCGATTGTACTTCCAGTGTTTTCTACTGTACTTCCAAAAGCTGGTTACAAAAGGAAGATTGTTTAGAAGATGGGGGCGGGTAGGGAGAACAGCACACACTGTTGCTTTCAAAAGGGTGTCTCCAGGCCTCTTATCACGTGCAATAACCAGCCAAAGATCCAAATAAAAATCTAATGGTATAACACTCTTCAGAATTTATAAACTCCCTTTAATGTGTACTCACATCAGCTGCTGTACTGAGGAGTGCAAGATCGTTTGGTTTTTTTATTGAGTAGAGGATTGTCTGGCACTCCATAAACTGAAAAATTAATCAGCTGCCACTGTTCATACAGTAAACATTCAGTTTAACACTATACTCCAGCAGCAGTTACATTGTTACATAGCTGAAAAGAGACTTGCATCCATCAAGTTCAGCCTTCCTTACAAATGTTTTTGCTGTTGATCCAAAAGAAGGCAGCCTTCCTTACATATGTTTTTGCTGTTGATCCAAAAACCTAGTCTGGAGTGCTTCCAATTTTGCAACAAACTAGGAAAAAATTCATTCTTGAGCCCAAAATGGCAGTCCGACAGGTCCTTAGATCAAGCTGATATCCCGGTATGTTATGTTTTTGCAAGTATTTATCCAATTGCAGTTTAAACGTCTGTAATGGACTCTGATAAAACCACCTCTTCAGGCAGAGAATTCCATATTCTTATTGCTTTTACTGTAAAAAAGCCTTTTCTTTGCCTTAGCAGTCACTGCATATATATTGCATAATTGCTGCTGTATTTTTACAGCAGAAATACATGTGTTCCACAATCTGTTGTTGGGGCACATTTAGTAAGTAAAATAATGCTTGCCTTTATAGGACAAGATTAGTAAAAGATTTGTGTCACATGCACTGGTTCTTTCCTTTTCTTCAGGTACGCTGGCCGTGATCCTGCAGCTGCCCCAGCCACCGGCAACAAGAAAAATCACACACTCGAGATGAAGCGTCTCCTGGATACTGCTTTCAACCTGGAGTCCTTCAAGGGCCTTTCTTAGGCTTCCATCTGCTTTTCTTAAAATCCCATCTGCACTCTCCAACTTTCCATCAATACACTCACTGGGGACTCTCCCCTCAACCTCTTTGTGTCTTTGCTTTACCTTGGCAGAGAAGGTGTTATAGCCAGGCTTAAGTGGGGATGGGTTTAATTAGTTGTTTTTATTTTGTTGTTTTTTTTTTTTTATGTTTTTTGCTGCTAGTAGTCTTGCCCCTTGAAATTTTAAATAAGGCCAAAATAAAATATTTGGGGGGGAGGGCGGAAGAAACTAAAATGAATATCAAAGTACAGGTAACTGTATATTACATATTTATAATATCTCTGAAACTCTGGCTTTATTATTTAAAAAGTGTAACCAATTGATGGCAGACATCTTTGCCTTTTATTAAGTGTCTGGACCTGCGGAAATCGCAGAAGCAGTCAGAAGCTGCACAGCTTTAAGCAGGCAAACAAGTTATGTACCCCTTTACGCAGCACTTTTACCAGCATACTAAAGGAAGATTGGACACCCACAGGTCATGGAGTACAGTATACAAGGATCAGTTCTGCCATGGCCAACACAGGTCTTAGAGTACCAGAGATATCTGTGGACTATATTTTCTAATGCATTGCATGGGAAATAGTGGTGCTTTCTAAATAGAGTAATTTCCCATGATGCTCAGCTAGCATAAAGGCTGGTTAATAATCATGGTAAGTGTAGGCTGCAAACAGCTGGGGTACAAAGAGTAATCATTGGTTACCTTGTGGCTAATGCATTTCTAAAAGAGATGATATTGGACAATTATTCAACCAGGATTGTTTTACAGAGCTTGCTCTCTGGTTTATGGAGGGGTGGAAAAACAGTGAAAGCATGAGCTTGTCAATCATAATCTGTGTGTCCCAAATCAAATTCATATATATAAAATGTTATTTTAAAATGTTATTTTCCTTTTCTAAAATAGCAGGTTTTGTTTTCGGGCCTGAATTTGGTAAATGATACCCTTTTAAAACACCTGTAAATTGTAAATACATATCAATAATATTACAAAAGATCATTTATTAATATCTTCCTGGCACATATTGTCAAATATATTTTTATTTTGAAACTCAAAGCCATCATTTTACCTCTTTTTAAAAGCAATTTATGCAAAAGACCAGAGTAGGAGAATTTTTAATATTATTTTTTTTATTTTTTTTTTGTTTTTTTACACCTAACAGTTGTAACTTTTTGTCTGCCAACCTCCTCCAGATTATAGATTGGTTATTTTGAGTGATGATAAAATAATTGGGGTACTCTGGCTCATCAAACTCTGTTTGTAACATAGGGAGAAATAATAGCATGCTATGAATAAACCACTGTTACCAATCTTTTTGTCCAATACAGTTCCTCTGTAATATATAAGCTTTTAAATCATTGCACAGGATTCTGGGTAATGCTCGTAAAGCTTGATAACTTTTAGCCTGTCTCCTTTCAATTACCCAGTTTCCATTGCTGCTTTAGGGTTAACCAATTCTCTGCCATCAAACCGCAGCGAAGATGTTTTGTTTATTATATATATATTTTATTTTTGTTTTCCTTAATGCTGAATTTCTCCTTTAAACAAAATATTTAACATATTCTAGTTGCATGTGCCAAATTCTGTACCCACAGACAGCAGGGAGAGGGTAGCAAAACATGGAAATAAATGGACAAATTGATTTGATGATTAGGCCACTGACACAAAAACAAACTTATTTATTTTGTTAAAATAAATAAAAATACATTTAAAAAAAAATTGTAATGAAACCTCTTTCCTCCGAGAATTTCTGCTGTTATAAACACTGTGCAAGATTATACAGTTAGAATACAGAACGTCCTCATTTGCAGTTTGTATACATTACAAGAACAAATATTTACCAGAAAGTAATTGTAAATGTGTGCATATATTAAGATTCATACATAGCTAGTATGTGTAATGATATTTTGAAAATCTATAGTTATTCTAATTAGAGTGACAAGCAAGATAACCACTACTGTGTGAGAAATTCACCCTGATAGTGTACAATGGTGTTAATTGTATTCCCCAAACATTACTACATGTACTGTTATTGCTTAAAGTGAAACAAACCTGAAGATGGCTCAATACAAGCACATGCTATTATCTGTATAATGGAGGAAAAATACAATGAGACACAATCCCTTAGAAGGGAAAAGCACTGGCTGGAGAGAGGGAGTAAGAGTAAAGGGCACTGTATTGCCACAGCACAAAGGCACCGTCTTATGAACAGCTTTGAATATAATCATCCCATGGAGTCCATACATTATGAAAAGTCTAGAATTTGATTTAAATGTGTCCATGGTCTCTTTACAAAACAATCCAGCCCAGAACATGTTTTAGATTTTAATGACTTGGAACAGCGCCACTATGATATATTTAAAAATCATAAACCTAAAGTACAAAATGTGAGTATTTAGACATAGTGTTTAGCACACTACTGATCAAAGTACCCAAAGTTATATTATGGTCCAAAACATCATTTTTAACGATTTCTGACAACACATCTGCTCCAAACTACTAGTACAATTTCTATGCATTTCAGGACACTTGTTCTGTAATTGCTCCCTACCACCCACATGCAAGCACTCCTTAAAACATAATTTCTCGGTGAGTACAATTGCCACATTTATGGAAGGAAGAAAACTACCTAATCATTGAACTGGTAATTGACATGGGCATTAGACCTTTTAAGTAAAAAAAGAAATTGCCACTACAGTAAAGTAGCAGTGTTAGACCATTTCTCCTTCAGTTATTTTTCAAGTTGACATTATGACAATTTTCAGTTTGGTGATCAAATGGTTCAGAAGTGTGGAAATCACATACCACATATTGGAAAACATTCAAAGAGACCAGGGTTGGCCTCCCAAATGTGTAGCTGGTATTTTTAATAAAGCCTGAGGTTGACAAAAGGAGGAGACTGTCATCAACATTTGTCCAATCCCTGCAGCTGTCACGTGGCATTCAGCCATCGATCTATGGATAGTCTTGCAGGATTCACGGTGGACCTTAGTTTTGTACTCTTACGCGTGCGTGAGAGTAAAGCACTGATGTGGTCACTGCCTGGAAAGACCTGCAGCATGAACATAGTAGAACAACGAAAGAGTATGGCGTGTACTTCGCCCAAAATTATACGTACATAGGACATCAGGAGATATTGTATAAAACCTCAAGATAATACAAAAATGGTACAGTACAGTTTGATAAAGTGCAAAATAGTAGGTTGGTGAAACGCGTCAAGTGGGACTTACCCTTGGATATTTTAATTGTACCTGTGTTTTTATACACTTTTATATGTTTTTTTTTTTTTCAATAAATAGTCATTTTTGATACATCACCATTTTGTATCCTGCTTTGTCCGAAACCAACATATCCTTAGGTGGGGATAATACCACCCATGCTGTGATAACCAGAGCAGGTCTTGCTCTAAAAATTGTAAGTACATTACTTTTTCCTTATTTCAGTTTACAGTACTTACTACACTATAAGTTTTTTTTTTTTTTTGTTCTGTTCCTCTACTTTTATATATACCATTAATACCTGCATCCGCTTCTGGAGAACCAGCACCACCTATACCACCCTATATCCTTAAACGGGGATAATACCGTCCACGTGCAATACAGCAGAGCTCTAATATAGCTCTAGCAAATGTGAGTGGTTCTACTGCAGTCAACAACCTACTATTTTGCACTTTATCAAACTGTACTGTACCAGTTTTGTTTTTTCTTTTTTGTATTTTCTTGAGGTTTTATACAATATCTCCTGAAGTCCTATGTACGTATAATTTTGGGCGCAGTATACGCCAAACACTTTCTTTGTTCTATTATCACACGAGGTCCTGGGAATCCTTGTACTGTATACAGCAGCCCTTGTTTACTTGTTGCACTATAGTGAGCGCCTATAACTCGTTTTTATTAGTATTAACATGGTGTTAGCTGCGTGGGACAGACAGAGGTTAATAAATCTCCCCGCAGCCACCAGAAATATGCAAAAACGCCCAAAATTTACAGATCAACTCTAATAGAAAGTTGGCCTTTTCTTTTAAGATGACAATATCTGAAGAAAAATGTCAGCTTGGTTGAAATCAAGTATCAGAGAGATACTCCATTAAAGGACCACTATAGTGCCAGGAAAACATACTCGTTTTCCTGGCACTATAGTGCCCTGAGGGTGCCCCCACCCTCAGGGTCCCCCTCCCGCCCGGCTCTGGAAGGGGGAAAGGGTTAAAAACTTACCTTTTTCCAGCGCTGGGCGGAGAGCTCTCCTCCTCCGATCCTCCTCTTCTCCTCCTCCTGGGCTGAATGCGCACGCGCAGCAAGAGCTGCGCGCGCATTCAGCCCGTCGCATAGGAAAGCATTTACAATGCTTTCCTATGGACGCTTTCGTGCTCTCACTGTGAAAATCACAGTGAGAAGCACGCAAGCGCCTCTAGTGGCTGTCAATGAGACAGCCACTAGAGGATTAGGGGGAAGGCTTAACCCATTCATAAACATAGCAGTTTCTCTGAAACTACTATGTTTATAAAAAAATGGGTTAACCCTAGAAGGACCTGGCACCCAGACCACTTCATTAAGCTGAAGTGGTCTGGGTGCCTAGAGTGGTCCTTTAAGTAGTTGCCATAAATAGGGAAAATAAGTCAGAACTTTGCACCATAGATTAAAAAAAAAAAAGAAATAACATATTTAGGATTTTAATTTGATATTATCTACATACAAACACACTCAAGATAAGATTATTTAAGGGGGGAATATAGAAAAGAGAGAAAACAATCAAAATGAATTTTGCTCCTGAGTGTTGAAATGCCTTGTACAGGTGATACTCGAAAAATTAGAATATCGTGCAAAAGTTAATTTATTTCAGTAATGCAACGTAAAAGAGGAAACCAATATATGAGACGCATTACATGCAAAGCAAGATAGTTCAAGCCGTGATTTGTCACAAGTGCGATGATTATGTCCTACAGCTCATGAAAACCCCAAATCCACAATCTCAGTAAATTAGAATATTACATGCAATCAATAAAACAAGGAGTGTACATAGAACAATATCGGACCTCTGAAAAGTATAAGCATGCATTTGGACTCAGTACTTGGTTTGGGCCCCTTTTTGCAGCAATTACTACCTCAATGCGGCATTGCATGGAAGCTATCAGCCTGTGGCACTGCTGTTATGGAAGACTAGGATGCTTCAATAGCGGCCTTCAGCTCTTCTGCATTGTTCGATCTCATGTCTCTCATCTTCACTTGGAAATGCCCCATAGATTCTCTGAGGTTCAGGTCAGGCGAGTTTGCTGACCAATCAAGCACAGTAATCCCACGGTCATTGAACCAGGCTTTGGTGCTTTTGGCAGTGTGGGCAGGTGCTAAGTTCTGCTGGAAAATTAAGTCAGCATCCCCATAAAGCTCGTCTGTGGAAGGAAGCATGAAGTGCTCCAAAATCTTCTGGTAGACGGCTGCATTTACCCTGGACTTGATGAAGCACAGTGGACCAACACCAGCAGATGACATGGCTCCCCAAATCAACACAGACTGTGGAAGCTTCACAATGGACTTCTTGCAATGTGTACCTCTCCATTCTTCCTCTAGACTCGGGTCCTTGGTTTCCAAATGAGATGCAAAAATTGCTCTCATCAGAAAAGAGGACTTTGGACCACTGAGCAACAGACCAGGTCTGTTTTTCTTTAGCCCAGGTAAGACGTTTCTGACGTTGTTTGTTCAGGAGTGGCTTGACAAGAGGAATACGACATCTGAAGCCCATGTCCAGGATCCATCTGTTAGTGGTGGCTATTGATGCACTGACTCCAGCCTCAATCCACTCCTTGTGAAAGTCCCCAACACTTTCGAATGGCCTTTTCTTGACAATCCTCTCCAGGCTGCAGTCATCCCTGCTGCTTGTGCACCTTTTTCTATCACACTTTTCCCTTTCACGTAACTTTCTATTAATGTGCTTTGATACAGCACTTTGAGAACATCCAACTTCTTTCGCAATAACCTTTTGAGGCTTTTCCTCCTTATGGACGGTGTCTATGATGGTTTTCTGCACAACTGTCAGGTCAGCAGTCTTCCCCATGATTGTGATTCCTACTGAACCAGACCATTTAAAGGCTTAGAAACCCTTTGCAGGTGTTATGGCTTACTTAGCTTATTAGAGTGGGACACTGTGAGCCTAGAATATTGCACCTTTTCACAATATTCTAATTTATTGAGATTGTGGATTTGGGGTTTTCATGAGCTGTAAGCCATAATCATCGCACTTATGACAAATCACGGCTTGAACTATCTTGCTTTGCATATAATGCGTCTATCTCATATATTAGTTTCCCCTTTTACAATGCACTACTGAAATAAATGAACTTTTGCACGATATTCTAATTTTTCGAGTATCACCTGTATGTCTAGGATTTCAGTTGCTCTTTGGAAGTTATTAAACAACTATTGCAAGTAGTGAATTGAAGTTGTAAAACTAAACCTTGGCGCAACTAGGAATGCTGAAACTAACTTTAATATCAAAATAAGACACAGATATTTGTCATTTTGGAATATATTGAGGGATTTGTAGTTTTCCTTATCTGAGTGTTTATTCATTTTCCTGATTGGTGAGTGCCGTTCCTACTATGGATTACTTTAATTAAATTTAATAGCAGGGGGGGCATGGCTTGCCGGCTAATGGAGTAGGTCACATACCACAGAGGCTTCGCGACTTCAGCTCACATAGCCCCATATAATTGCCCACCTACTGCACTCCATGGGGTAACCTAGACACCTGGGCACCCCGGGACCCTCAGCCCTAGCCCACTGAGGAGAAATGCCGGCCCGATTGACGACTTCTTGTCCACCCCAGACGGCCATAGATACACACAGCCCGCTGTCAAGATGGCGCCTGCCTCCCCGGGAGCGGACGGCCTTGTAGAATCACTGCTGAGCTCATCAAAATGGGAAAGCCTGACACAGATTACAAAACCACCATGGTGACCGAGTTCCGGGCGGTGATTTGGGAGGAGATCATGGAGGTAAGCAGAGATCTCACTGCTCGAACAGCTGATTTCCGATCTAAAATCCGAAAACATGCAGTCCATTCTGCACTTGCAGGCCACAGACCATGCCACGGCCAGACAGGGTACGGTGGCCTTGGACCTGTACAGGCAGGTGGAAGATCTGGATAACCGGGGGAGACGCAACAACTTCTGCGACAGGGGCCTGCCGGAGGTGGAAAATGAAGACCTCCACGAGGTCCTGACACAGCTATTTACACATGTCCTCTGGGAGGAGGCCCAAAATGACTACCACATTGAGAGGGCCCTCAGCCCCCCAAGAAGAGACTGCCTACCCCAAGACTTTATTTATTGCCTGTTATCTTTCCAGCTCAAGGAGGCCATCATGCGGGTGGCAAGGCCACAGACCATCACATTCCAAGATGCCTGTGTCCCTTTACCAGGGCCTCTTGTCCCTCACACTGGATGCCCGCTGGGCCATGCAGCCACTCACATGCTTCCTCCAAGAGAGACACATACCCTATAAGTGGGGCTTTCCGTTTAGCCTCCAAGCTCGAATAGACAATACAAGGCGTACCATGAGGTGGCCGAACGACATTCCAGAGTTTCTGAGAGCACTAAACTTACCGGCGTCCCGGCGCCAATCTGGATCCTGGACTGCCCACCATCGAGGCCTAACTTCCACGAAGAATCCAATTCCACACACCAACCTGGCCACCTAGACTCACCCCCGTGCACAGAGGTGGCCCTAACTGCTCAGAGGAGTAATGTCAGCGCGGGCCGGGGCCCTGCTGTTCCCCGTCTACCCATGCCTCACACCACTCCAGCCATGTTCAACCCGAGGAGGCACATGGCCTGTCACAGCATATCATAACTGAGGCCTTCTACCTTGGGGGACTTTACGAGGGAGGGTTCTGCGGTTGGGGGGGGGGGAGAGGGCGGCTGGGACTTTTGCTTAGGGCAGACGTCTCTGTTACTTCTGTACAAAACCAAATAGATTGGTTATTTTTTCACCAGTTAATCTCAAATTTTGCAGGAAATTTGTTTTTTGTGGCATTTTTCACATGCATGTTGCGTTATTTTTTTTTATTTTTCCAGTGCAAGGAGAAATATACAAAATGGTAAGCACTAACTCCCTGCAGCAAAAGTGTCAATACCCTCACCAAGCTGCATCAGATATTCGCACGGTTCTGGAGCAGGCTGCATGTGCAGACAACCTTATTCACCCACAAAACACAAGCTTGCTAATCTGAAACAATTTGCCTTTCTGTCATATTCTGGAGTACTTTCATTTCTATTAGTTCTAGGCAATTTAATGCATTTTTCAGTTTCTCATATTCATAATCTGCTTTTGGACTTACTGTCTACACTGTAATTCTTGCATGCTAACTAAAACAGAAAGTCTAGTAATATTGTGTGACATACTTAGAGACATAGAATCCAAAATACAGATTTACAATAAAGCTGGCCTACCATTTTGTATATTTCTCCTTGCACTGCAAAAATAAAGATTTTTGTTTGAAAAATGCCACATGAATGTGAAATAATGCCACAAAAAACTAATTTCCTGCAAAATTTGAGATTAAAGGACCACTATAGTGCCAGGAAAACATACTCATTTTCCTGGCACTATAGTGCCCTGAGGGTGCCCCCACCCTCAGGGTCCCACTCCCGCCTGGCTCTGGAAAGGGGTTAAAACTTACCTTTTTCCAGCGCTGGGCAGGGAGCTCTCCTCCTCCGTTCCTCCTCCTGGGCTCCTCCCCGTCGGCTGAATGCGCACGCGCGGCAAGAGCTGCGCGCGCATTCAGCCGGTCACATAGGAAAGCATTCATAATGCTTTCCTATGGACGCTGGCGTGCTCTCACTGTGAAAAATCACAGTGAGAAGCACGCAAGCGCCTCTAGTGGCTGTCAATGAGACAGCCACTAGAGGAAACAGGGGGAAGGCTTAACCCATTCATAAACATAGCAGTTTCTCTGAAACTATGTTTATAAAAAAATGGGTTAACCCTAGAAGGACCTGGCACCCAGACCACTTCATTAAGCTGAAGTGGTCTGGGTGCCTAGAGTGGTCCTTTAACTGGTAAAAAAAAAAATAGCCAATCTATTTGGTTTTGTACAGGAGTAACAGAGAAGTCTGCCTTACGAAAAAGCCTGAGTTAAACGCTAACCAGCCTCATAACTTCACATTACTTGAAAGCAGCCTCTATTAAGTAGACTCTTTCAAGTAGGAGTTAGAAAACCAGGAGTTACTTGGAGTGGTTTGTATACTGTTGAGAGTGGTTTGTATTTTATTTTTGTTTAATCTTTAAAACTGGTAAAATATACAACAAAAAGTATGCACAACGTGGAAGTGGATGTAATGCACTAGCTCAAAAACACCTGTAAAGTGGTATCCCCTACACCACTTAAAACATAGAATTATACATACATAAAACAAGTGGAGCTTTTTAAATTTCAGCAGGCTTTCTGTGAAAATAAAATACAAACAGAAAATAGTGCAATATGTCTGTAACACACTATATAAAAAATAGATTGGAAGATATGTCAAACTCACAAGCCTGGAGTCATACCCTCATATGACTCTGGTAGTATAAGCCTCTGGACCATTTGGGGGTTGTCCAGACCCTTCTTTGGCAGCGTGTTGAATGTTGAGTGGTTCCTTTTGTGCCCTTCTAACTGGTTTCAAAATAGGGATAAATACCCAGTGTGTCAGGGTTCTTTAAAAAACAATTTATTCCAAAATTTTTTTACAAACAAGATATATATATTAAAAAAGAATACTTATCCCAGGTAGTACTGGGTAGACTTAATAGTCCCAAGTTCAAAGTGATAGTCCAAAACGCGTTTCGCCTTTTCATAAGGCTTCCTCAGTTGGCTGTTCTATTTTCCGTCTGTTCTAGTGGCTTTTAAATGCCTCGTTTGCCGGTTTCACTAGTTCCGTCTTTTACTTCCGGGTTTCGTCACTTCCGGTTTGCGTCTTTTTGGAACGCACCGTGCGTTCCAACATCAGTTTCGTCATCGGACTTCCTTGTGTGTGTGATTCAACAAGCTTTATTGGCATAAGGAAGTGTCCCATGCATGAGAAATGATTCCCATAGGGACCACTAAGCAGGAAAGTTAGCATGTCTGCATAAAGTTCGTGCAGTGTGGGCTCATACATATAATATAATAGTAAAAGTGAATGGTAAAAGGTGATTCCTTATATTGCACAGTAGGTGAACAAGCTGGATTGACTAAAAATTAAATACATAAAAAAGGGAGGTAAAAACATAATGGATACTAAAATGCACATAAAAAAAATAAATAAAACTATACTAAAAATGCATATTAATTCATAAAATGGCATAATTCAAAATCTTTGTTTAATCCATACGGTATCATAGTATTAAAATTAAAAATAAATTTCATTTCCTCCTTCCCTATCTTCCTAATATAGTCTCCTCCTCTCCAATCTTTTGATACTTGCTTAATTGCACTAAAAAACATTCCTTCAGGGTTTTTTTGGTGTATAATTCTGAAGTGATTGGAGACACTGTGTGACTCCACTCCATTTTTAATGTTTCTTGTGTGTTCCGCCACTCTAGTGTTAAGGCTTCGAATTGTGCGACCTATGTAAAGGAGGTTGCAGGGACATTTTAGAACGTAAATCACTCCCTTGGAGTGGCAGGTAAGGTGATCTTTTATTGTGAATTTCCTATTGATGAAGGGTTCTAGATCTGTTATATGTCTTTTTTTATTTTTAGTATTCTTGCATGCTAGACATTGTCCGCATCCATAGAATCCTTTGTCGATTGAAAATAAATTTTTCTTTATTTTTGTTTCTCTATTGCAACTTTGTACTAGGGTATTTTTAAGGTTCTTGGCTCCCCTAAAAATTATTTTTGGTTTATCGGGCAGAATATTTTTGAGAACTGGATCATCTCGTAAGATATGCCAATGCTTGTTTATAATTTTGTTAATTTTCTTGTTGTTGCCATTAAAATTACATATAAAAGGAATGTTATTATTACTCCATTTAGAGTCTTTCTTTTTGTTTTTGTATACCAGAAGTTCCTTTCTCGGTATTTGTAAAACATTTTCTAAGGCTGCCTGTAATGAAGATTCCTCGTAGCCTTTATGTAAAAATTGAATTTTGATCTTATTAGCTTGTCTTAAGTAATCTTGGTCACTCGAACAGTTCCTTCTAATTCTTAGGAACTGTCCTCTGGGTGCATTGATTAACCAAGGAGAGTGGTGGCAACTTTCTTTGCGAATGTAGCCATTCGCATCAACTTCTTTAAAATAATTTTTGGTTGCAATCTTCATGTCTGTTATGTGGATATCTAGATCTAAAAAATTAATGTGTTGCGTGTTGATCTGTGCAGTCAGAGTTAAGTTCCATTCATTGGCATTTAGATAGGAAATGAAGGAGTTTAGGTCCATAGCGTTCCCTGTCCAGATAAAAAATATATCGTCTATATAACGGCGATAGTTAACCAAGTTCGACCCCCATGGGTGTCCTTGATATACGCACTGCTCTTCCCAATAAGCCATGAACAGGTTCGCATAGCTGGGGGCGAACTTGGTGCCCATCGCCGTCCCCCTAACTTGTAGGTAAAAAACTTCATTGAACCAGAAAAAATTGTTGGTTAGAATAAGATGTATACCTTCTAAAATAAATAAAACTTGTTCTTTTTTAAAATTATGTTTTTCTAAAAAATATTGCACAGCTTCCAATCCCTTTTCGTGAGGTATTATGCTATATAACGAAGTCACATCACATGTGACCAAAAAATTCCCTTCATTCCAAGTTGTCTCCTCTAAAATTTGTAAAATATGGATGGTGTCTTTTAAATATGCAGGATTCTGGATGACTAAAGGTTACAATAGATGGTCTAAATATTCGGAGATTTTGGCGGAGATGGAGTCTATTCCAGATATAATGGGCCTCCCTGGAGGGTTGTCTCTATTCTTATGTATTTTCGGGAGGTGGTAATATATCGGAATTTTAGGATAAGGGGTGGATAAGTAGTCCGCTTCCTGTTCGGTTAGTATTTTCTTTTCTAAACCTTTCTTGATGAACTCATCAAATTTCCTTTTAATATCTTCACTAGGGTTCTTATCCAATATTCTATATGTCTCTGAGTCTGACAATATTCTCTTTGCTTCTTGTACATACTTACTTTTTGTGGTGACAACTACCCCACCCCCTTTGTCCGCTGGTTTAATAACAATTTCTTTGTTGTGTTGTAATTGTTCTACTACTTTTCTTTCTTTAATAGACAAATTCTGGGAGTATTTACTCAGTGGTTTCATTTTCTTGATTTCTTTCATTACCATCATTTCAAACGTTTTTATTTCATCTGAAATGAGGTGTTTAGGAAAGAATTCTGATTTTGTTTTGAGGTTAGTGTGTATATACTCTGATACTGCTTCCTCATCCGGTTTATTCTCTTTATTAAAGAAGAATTTTTTTAGGCAAAGATGCCTAATAAATTTATTGATGTCTATGTAGAAATCAAACTTATTGAGGTCTGTAGTAGGGGCGAACTTAAGCCCCTTCTGCAGAACCTCAATTTCCTCCTTTGGTAGTTCTGTGTCTGTTAAATTGAAAATGCCATCAGATTTTACCTCTTTCCTCTCTTCTCCTTGTGTCTGTCTTCTTCTCCTTCTCCTTCTTCTACTGCTTCTCTTTCTTTTGTTGTTGATCTCTGTTGTTTGCCCGGGGACTCCCATATCTTGATTTGGCGTGTTTCCTTCAATCTCTCGTGGATGGGGTCCTTCCGAAAAAAACTAGGTGCCAAATATCCCTGTTTTGATGTACCTGGTTCTTCTTCTATTATAACAAATTCCCTATTGTGGGTTGTTGTGGGGTGTCTATCTTCTAGCTTCCTTCTATCCTGCTACAATTGGATAAAGAAATAAAAGATTGGAAGGATAAAATTAGCAACGCAACAAAGCCTGAGATATTTAATCAAATAATGAGTGATTTAAACAATAAAGTAGAAAGAATAGAAAAGGAGGGGCGGAGCCAAGCGGGCGAGCTGAATGGCCGCACATTGTCTGAGCTCTGTCTGCGGAATCCAAACAACTACCGCACAAGACCCTAAAAGTGGGCTACCCACGACTGGGGAACCCCCCACGAGACTGTGGACACAGCATGGGTCGCATATCGAAGAAGATGAGGCCAGAAAAGACACGGATGGGCTTCGATATAGGAGACATGCTGCGGCAGGCCAGTGGAGGGACGAGACCAAAGATGGCCGACCATCCTGCAACGTACTCTGACCTCTCAGACGACATGTCCCCTGACGAGGACAGCGAGATCCCACTTGCCAATCCAAAAGTTGCCCAACAGCTCACCGACCGAGACAACGCACCAGTGACGGCGGCGGTGCTGAAAGCACTTCTGGCAGATCTCCAGAGGAACATCCAGACGGATGTTGCACTAATCCGCACGGATTTACAAGGCCTTACGGGCAGACTGGCGGTGGTAGAAGCCGCGTCCGACACCCAGGCCCAACAGATTGCCACACTTCAAGAGGCGGTTCGGGGGCTCCAGAGCCACAGCGAACAAGCTGAACGCCGCTTCTCCGCAATGGAAGATTGGAGGCGGAGGAATAATATAAAGATTAGGGGCATCTCGAATGAAGTGCCGACAGCGGAAATACCGCACCTACTGAGGCGCCTACTAAGCACGGTACTTACCCCAAGACAGGGCAAGCTGGTGGGAATAGAGGGGTTCTTTCGTGTACCCAAATCCCCAAGAGCACCGGACGACGTACCGAGGGACATGATCATCCAACTAATAAGCGGAAAAGATAAAGCAGCGGTGATGGCGGCAGTCAGAGACCACGTGCCATATAAATTTGAGGACATGTCTCTCACCTTCTTTCCGGACCTATCAGGGAGTACGCTAGCCTGGAGAAGGTCGCTCCGACCCTTCACATCACTCCTCCGACAGAAGCAGATTTCATACCAATGGCGGAAATCCCGCACCTTACTGATCCAACACGGGGGAAACAGGCTCCAGATCAGAGATCTAGAAGAGGCAAAGGCCACACTACCCACCCTCAACCTACCTCTAGACGCCCTGTCATCTACCGGAGCGGAGGCGGCAGGCCGCAAGCCACACCAATGGAACCCGGACACAGTGATCCCGTTCTCCCCCCGACGGCAGAACAAGGGAGGAACTGCAGCGGCCATCACCTGAGGACATTGACTAGAGGGACAGCCAGCTAATAACACGTCCTTAGGTTCGGCCTAGGGCACCAGTTTTATACGTATATAGTTTTACACTGTTTAAAATGCTAATTTTCTTCTTTTTTTGTTGTTGACTTTTCCGTTCCCTGCTACCCATATCTCGGCCACATGTTCCAGCCTAACACTACTGATATGCACACAAGAGAGGGCTCCCCCACAAACAGCCCACCTGAAGCCCGACAGCTCCCCTTGAGCCACTTACACTGCCCCCCACACACACCTCCTAAGACCGCAGTACCTATAATACAGCTATGACAAACACCGGAGGCAGCAAGCAACGAACCTCTAACACGCTCCGGCACACACACTAGCCGGGACGCACTTCAGAACGCAGAGCACCACCACTGTAACCCAGTTAGATTTAGGCTACCACACCAGAAAGGCATAAGAGTGCCTGGAGCTGGAGGGCCAACCACATACTTACCAATCCACATAGTCTGTGTCACACTATACCACACTGGAACGACAACACTTAAAAATCACAAATGTATAAAATAGCATTGTATAACTTAATTGTATTTAAATCCTACGACCCAATCCACATGTTTAAGCCTGACTAATTCAAAAATTGTGCTTGTTATCTATGTACCCCGCATGCTAAGCGTGGGAACTGCCAGAGGATTGCTTTCGGGGCACCTCTTGCCAGCCTGTACTATATACCTGCACTACAAAAAAAAAAAAAAAAAAAAAAAAGAATAGAAAAGGAAGTCATTGATGTAAAAAAGAAAAAATACCTTAGAGACATAAACGATTATAAAACTGAAAATATATACCCCTCTAAAAAGCCAAAACCTCAATTTAACAACCAGAAGAGAGAACCATATAAGAGACACAATTCTTATATACCAAATAGGAGACAAAATGAATATAAAAGGGAAAATATTTATGCACCAAATAGGAGACATAATGATTATACACCAACTAGGAGACAGGTGGAAAAAAGGAGGAGTAAGTCCCGTAGCAAAAGTAGATCAAAAGGTAGACAAAGGGAATATATCCCAAGATCTCTCTATCAACCAACAAGGGAATACCACCAGAAACAGGAAAGGGATTACAACCCACAAAGGTGGGAAAACCGAAACAACACATACTCCTCCCCTTTAAAATCCACCAACCATGAAAATTATAGCCAAGGGACACGATCAAAAGCTCCCGATAAGGTAGAAAGGAAGAACTTCTCTCTATTAAAGCCAACCCACCATAGGAGCTACAGTCAAGCCGTACGATCAAACCTCCCAGAAGGAAGGGAAGGGAGATACCCAATGCAAGAGGAGAAGGATAGAAGGAAGCTAGAAGATAGACACCCCACAACAACCCACAATAGGGAATTTGTTATAATAGAAGAAGAACCAGGTACATCAAAACAGGGATATTTGGCACCTAGTTTTTTTCGGAAGGACCCCATCCACGAGAGATTGAAGGAAACACGCCAAATCAAGATATGGGAGTCCCCGGGCAAACGACAGAGATCAACAACAAAAGAAAGAGAAGCAGTAGAAGAAGGAGAAGGAGAAGAAGACAGACACAAGGAGAAGAGAGGAAAGAGGTAAAATCTGATGGCATTTTCAATTTAACAGACACAGAACTACCAAAGGAGGAAATTGAGGTTCTGCAGAAGGGGCTTAAGTTCGCCCCTACTACAGACCTCAATAAGTTTGATTTCTACATAGACATCAATAAATTTATTAGGCATCTTTGCCTAAAAAAATTCTTCTTTAATAAAGAGAATAAACCGGATGAGGAAGCAGTATCAGAGTATATACACACTAACCTCAAAACAAAATCAGAATTCTTTCCTAAACACCTCATTTCAGATGAAATAAAAACGTTTGAAATGATGGTAATGAAAGAAATCAAGAAAATGAAACCACTGAGTAAATACTCCCAGAATTTGTCTATTAAAGAAAGAAAAGTAGTAGAACAATTACAACACAACAAAGAAATTGTTATTAAACCAGCGGACAAAGGGGGTGGGGTAGTTGTCACCACAAAAAGTAAGTATGTACAAGAAGCAAAGAGAATATTGTCAGACTCAGAGACATATAGAATATTGGATAAGAACCCTAGTGAAGATATTAAAAGGAAATTTGATGAGTTCATCAAGAAAGGTTTAGAAAAGAAAATACTAACCGAACAGGAAGCGGACTACTTATCCACCCCTTATCCTAAAATTCCGATATATTACCACCTCCCGAAAATACATAAGAATAGAGACAACCCTCCAGGGAGGCCCATTATATCTGGAATAGACTCCATCTCCGCCAAAATCTCCGAATATTTAGACCATCTATTGCAACCTTTAGTCATCCAGAATCCTGCATATTTAAAAGACACCATCCATATTTTACAAATTTTAGAGGAGACAACTTGGAATGAAGGGAATTTTTTGGTCACATGTGATGTGACTTCGTTATATAGCATAATACCTCACGAAAAGGGATTGGAAGCTGTGCAATACTTTTAGAAAAACATAATTTTAAAAAAGAACAAGTTTTATTTATTTTAGAAGGTATACATCTTATTCTAACCAACAATTTTTTCTGGTTCAATGAAGTTTTTTACCTACAAGTTAGGGGGACGGCGATGGGCACCAAGTTCGCCCCCAGCTATGCGAACCTGTTCATGGCTTATTGGGAAGAGCAGTGCGTATATCAAGGACACCCATGGGGGTCGAACTTGGTGAACTTTCGCCGTTATATAGACGATATATTTTTTATCTGGACAGGGAACGCTATGGACCTAAACTCCTTCATTTCCTATCTAAATGCCAATGAATGGAACTTAACTCTGACTGCACAGATCAACACGCAACACATTAATTTTTTAGATCTAGATATCCACATAACAGACATGAAGATTGCAACCAAAAATTATTTTAAAGAAGTTGATGCGAATGGCTACATTCGCAAAGAAAGTTGCCACCACTCTCCTTGGTTAATCAATGCACCCAGAGGACAGTTCCTAAGAATTAGAAGGAACTGTTCGAGTGACCAAGATTACTTAAGACAAGCTAATAAGATCAAAATTCAATTTTTACATAAAGGCTACGAGGAATCTTCATTACAGGCAGCCTTAGAAAATGTTTTACAAATACCGAGAAAGGAACTTCTGGTATACAAAAACAAAAAGAAAGACTCTAAATGGAGTAATAATAACATTCCTTTTATATGTAATTTTAATGGCAACAACAAGAAAATTAACAAAATTATAAACAAGCATTGGCATATCTTACGAGATGATCCAGTTCTCAAAAATATTCTGCCCGATAAACCAAAAATAATTTTTAGGGGAGCCAAGAACCTTAAAAATACCCTAGTACAAAGTTGCAATAGAGAAACAAAAATAAAGAAAAATTTATTTTCAATCGACAAAGGATTCTATGGATGCGGACAATGTCTAGCATGCAAGAATACTAAAAATAAAAAAAGACATATAACAGATCTAGAACCCTTCATCAATAGGAAATTCACAATAAAAGATCACCTTACCTGCCACTCCAAGGGAGTGATTTACGTTCTAAAATGTCCCTGCAACCTCCTTTACATAGGTCGCACAATTCGAAGCCTTAACACTAGAGTGGCGGAACACACAAGAAACATTAAAAATGGAGTGGAGTCACACAGTGTCTCCAATCACTTCAGAATTATACACCAAAAAAACCCTGAAGGAATGTTTTTTAGTGCAATTAAGCAAGTATCAAAAGATTGGAGAGGAGGAGACTATATTAGGAAGATAGGGAAGGAGGAAATGAAATTTATTTTTAATTTTAATACTATGATACCGTATGGATTAAACAAAGATTTTGAATTATGCCATTTTATGAATTAATATGCATTTTTAGTATAGTTTTATTTTATTTTTTATGTGCATTTTAGTATCCATTATGTTTTTACCTCCCTTTTTTATGTATTTAATTTTTAGTCAATCCAGCTTGTTCACCTACTGTGCAATATAAGGAATCACCTTTTACCATTCACTTTTACTATTATATTATATGTATGAGCCCACACTGCACGAACTTTATGCAGACATGCTAACTTTCCTGCTTAGTGGTCCCTATGGGAATCATTTCTCATGCATGGGACACTTCCTTATGCCAATAAAGCTTGTTGAATCACACACACAAGGAAGTCCGATGACGAAACTGATGTTGGAACGCACGGTGCGTTCCAAAAAGACGCAAACCGGAAGTGACGAAACCCGGAAGTAAAAGACGGAACTAGTGAAACCGGCAAACGAGGCATTTAAAAGCCACTAGAACAGACGGAAAATAGAACAGCCAACTGAGGAAGCCTTATGAAAAGGCGAAACGCGTTTTGGACTATCACTTTGAACTTGGGACTATTAAGTCTACCCAGTACTACCTGGGATAAGTATTCTTTTTTACTATATATATCTTGTTTGTAAAAAATTTTGGAATAAATTGTTTTTTAAAGAACCCTGACACACTGGGTATTTATCCCTATTTTGAAACCAGTTAGAAGGGCACAAAAGGAACCACTCAACATTCAACACGCTGCCAAAGAAGGGTCTGGACAACCCCCAAATGGTCCAGAGGCTTATACCACCAGAGTCATATGAGGGTATGACTCCAGGCTTGTGAGTTTGACATATCTTCCAATCTATTTTTTATATAGTGTGTTACAGACATATTGCACTATTTTCTGTTTGTATTTTATTTTCACAGAAAGCCTGCTGAAATTTAAAAAGCTCCACTTGTTTTATGTATGTATAATTTAAAACTGGTAAGGTTTAAAAAAAAAAAGTTTTTGTTTTTTAAATTTTCTTCTTTTTTTTTTTCTGTGTTCTGGTTTTCCCTCCTTTTTTGTGCTGCTGCTTGATTGATTGGGGGATTGTTCATTAATTGCACCTGTGTGGGATTGTTTCCCCATAAAGGCACACACCTAACTCACTGAGCTTGCTCAAATTACTTGAAAGCAGCCTCTATTAAGTAGACTCTTTCAAGTAGGAGTTAGAAAACCAGGAGTTGAAACAAACAAGGGGTTTAAACTACAAGGTAATTGTTTTCATTTTCTGTTTCTGGGGAAATGAGTGTTAGCAAGATTGCTGGTTTGACTCAATGCACATCTTGTTCCATGTATGGATGCCTGGATGTACCCATCCAGGGTCCATAGTTCTGTGATGGTTGTGTACGAGTGGCTTCTCTGGAAGCTCAGATTGGAGATCTCGAGAAGCAATTCGCAACTTTGAGGGAGATTGACAATCTTGAGAGGAGTCTGCTGCTCACTGAGCAGAGTTTAGTGGGGACAGGTAGTGGAGAGGGAGGAGATAAGACAGATGGGGAACAGGCATGTAGCTGGGTGACAGTGGGGCAAGGAAGCAGAGGGGGAGGGAAGAGGAAAGGGCTAGCTAGTCCTGATTTGGTGCAACCTAGCAGATTTGCCGTTTGAGGGAAGATGTTGGGAGCATCAGCTCAGGAGTAGCTGTATTAGAGGATGCTGTTACTTCTAACAGCCGAGCGAACAGCCCCCCTAGTACGGGTGGGGATCAAAATGTAAGGAAGGCAAGACAGGTTGTAGTGGTAGGGGACTCTATCATTCGGAGAGCAGATAGGGCAATCTGCCGCTCTGATCGGCTCAACCGGACAATTTGCTGTCTCCCGGGTGCTCGGGTCCGGCATGTTGCTGACAGAGTGGATGGATTCTTGGGAGGGGCTGGGGATGACCCAGCGGTCATGGTCCATGTTGGTACCAATGACAAAGTAAGAGGAAGATGGAAGGTCCTAAAGAATGATATCAGGGAATTAGGTAGCAAACTTAAGAAAAGGATCTCCAAGGTGGTATTCTCTGAGAGATTACCTGTGCCACGCGCTACAGTGGAAAGGCAGCGGGAGATTAGAGAGGTCAATGCATGGCTTAAGTCTTGGTGCAGGAAGGAGGGTTTGGGGTTTTTAGAGCACTGGGCCGACTTTGCGATTGGGTACAACCTTTATAGTGGTGATGGATTGCACCTAAATGGGAGTGGGTCTGCAGTGCTGGGGGATAGGATGGCTAGAAGGCTGGAGGAGATTTTAAACTAGTAGTAGGGGGGGAGGGTCATAGCAATCTACAAAATGGAGATTGGACAGAAAGGAGATGGGCTTTAGCACAGTTTAAGGGGGGTGGAGACGGGGGGAGGGGCAAGCTCAGAACAGAGAAGCTGTGTAATGTTGAAAATTCACAAAATATACAATTGACACATAATATTAAATGTATGTTTACTAATGCAAGGAGCCTAAATAACAAAATGGGGGAACTAGAGGCATTAGCATACACTAAACAATATGATATAATAGGCATAACTGAAACATGGTGGGATGAGACACATGACTGGGCAGCTAACTTAAATGGGTACATGTTATTTAGGAAGGATAGGAAAAACAAGAAGGGTGGTGGGGTATGTTTGTATGTCAACCATGATTTAAAGCCAAATGTTAAGCAAATGGAATGCGAGGAGGATAATGTGGAAGCTTTATGGGTAAATATCTGCTTGGGGGAAAAGAAGGGAAACCAACTATTGGTTGGGATATGTTATAAACCACCTAATGTTAATATTGACGAGGAACAACAGCTGTTTGAGCAAATTGAGAAAGCTGCAAATCTGGGTAACACTTTAATTATTGGAGATTTTAATTACCCGGATATAAATTGGGACAGAGGGACTAGTACCTCAGCAAAGGGAATTAGGTTTTTAAACTTGTTAAATGACACCTTCATGTCACAACTTGTACAAGCACCAACTAGAATGGACGCTTGTCTGGACCTGGTTTTAACAAACAACGTTGATCTTTTGACCAACATTCAAGTAGGTGAGCACTTGGGAAATAGTGATCACAATATAGTGTCCTTTGAAATAAACTCAAAAAAACAAAAGCACATGGGGAATACTAAAACATATAATTTTAAAAAGGCCAATTTCAATAAGTTAAGGGAAGCTTTACAATATATTGACTGGCATAAACTCTTTAGTGAAAAGAACACCGAGGATAAATGGATCATCTTCCAACAAATATTAAAAAGGTTCATTTCTCAGTATGTACCATTGGGAAATAAATATAAAAGAAACAAATTAAAACCAATGTGGCTTAGTAGAGAAGTAAAACAAGAGATTACAACTAAGAAAAGGGCATTTAAGCATTTAAATCGGACAAATCAGATGCCTCTTATAAAAGATATAAGGAAGCAAATAATGCGTGCAAAAAGGCAATTAGACTTGCTAAACTTCAAAATGAAATAATGATAGCTAAAGAGAGCAAAACCAACCCCAAAGCATTAAGTACATAAATTCTAAAAACAAAACAAAATGAAAGTGTAGGTACACTAAAAACTGAAACGGGGGTGTTAGTTAATGAAGGGCAGGAATTTTAAATAACTATTTCTCCGCCGTATATATTAAGGAAGAACCCATGGCAATAGATGTGCAAATGATTGCTACTAAAAACTTGCAGAATAATTGTAATTGGTTAACTCAAGACAAGGTGCTGCAGCAACTAAAGAAAGTGAATATAAACAAAGCTCCAGGGCCTGACGGTATCCATCCACGTGTACTTAAGGAACTAAGTGTAGAAATAAGTGAACCTCTGTTTTTAATCTTTCAAGATTCTTTTCTTTCAGGAAGTGTTCCGGAGGATTGGAGGAAGGCAGATGTGGTTCCTATATTCAAAAAGGGTTCAAAATCCTTGCCTGGAAATTATAGACCTGTGAGCTTAACTTCTGTGGCTGGTAAAATATTTGAAAGGTTATTAAGGGATAATATTCAAGAATTCCTTGAGAAGAACATGGTTATCAGCAAAAATCAGCACGGTTTTATGAAGCACAGGTCATGTCAAACTAACTTGATTGCGTTCTACGAAGAAGTAAGTAGAAGTATAGATCAGGGTGTTGCCGTGGATGTGATCTATTTGAATTTTGCCAAGGCATTTGATACAGTTCCACACAATAGATTAGTGTTCAAACTCAAGGAAATCGGTCTAGATGAAAATGCTTGTTCTTGGGTAGAACATTGGCTTAAAAACAGAGTACAAAGAGTTGTCATTAATGGTAAATTTTCAAGCTGGACAGAGGTGGCAAGTGGTGTCCCTCAGGGGTCTGTTCTGGGACCCCTTCTATTTAACATGTTTATAAATGATCTTGAAGACTGCATTGAAAGTCATGTTTCAGTGTTTGCAGATGACACCAAACTTTGTAAAACAATACAATGTGAGCAAGATATTACTTTGCTGCAGAGGGATTTAGATAGACTGGGGGACTGGGCACTCAAATGGCAGATGAAATTTAATGTTGAAAAATGCAAAGTTATGCACTTCGGCGTAAAGAATACACAAGCAATGTATACCCTTAATGGAAGCGAATTAGGGATAACAACACACGAAAAGGACTTGGGAATTGTTATAGACAACAAACTATGCAACAATGTGCAATGTCAATCAGCAGTGGCCAAGGCCAGTAAGGTATTGTCATGCATGAAAAAGGGCATTCATTCTCGGGACAAGAATATCATTTTGCCTCTTTATAAATCACTGGTAAGACCCCATATTGAATATGCTGTGCAATTTTGGGCACCTGTTCTAAAGAAGGATATTATGGCACTAGAAAAAGTGCAGAGGCAGGCTACAAAATTAATAAAAGTAATGGAACATATCGGCTATGAAGAAAGGTTAACAAATTTAAACCTATTTAGTTTAGAAAAACGTCGCCTGAGAGGGGATATGATAACATTATACAAATATATTCAGGGCCAATACAAACCATTGTGTGGAAATCTATTCACAAACCGGACTTTACATAGGACACAAGGCCATGCGTTTAGACTGGAAGAAAGAAGATTTCGTCTAAGGCAAAGGAAAGGTTTTTTTACTGTAAGAACAATCAGGATGTGGAATTCTCTGCCTGAAGAAGTGGTTTTATCAGAGTCCATACAGATGTTCAAACAGCTACTAGATGCATACTTGCAAGAACAGAATATTCAAGGATATAATCTTTCAATGTAGGGTAATAACTGCTTGATCCAAGGATACATCTGACTGCCATTCTGGGGTCAAGAAGGAATTTTTTTCCTAGCTTGTTGCAAAATTGTGCTTCAAACTGGGTTTTTTTGCCTTCTTTTGGATCAACGGCAAAAAACAAATGTGAGGTAGGCTGAACTTGATGGACGCAAGTCTCTTTTCAACTATGTAACTATGTAACTGCATGGAACTCAGAGCTCCAGCTGATCTACTGCCCTAAGCAACAGGTAGTCTTCTGAAGGGCCATATTAAAACTTTGTTCTGCATAGCATCATTTCATTATATTTTACACACCCTGAAATGCAGTATATCTGACCGCAATATATTTCTCTCACAGACTGACTTAACAGCTATCCAGTCTCAGAACTGCAAGAAACTCAGATACCTTCACACGCTGCCTCTCACCCACCCCACCCTAAACACTTCTCTGCATTTATAGATAGAATATCATACACAACTTTTGCTAAGAAGAAATGACTGCTGCAAACACTACCACTAATCAGCATATTCCTGCATTTTCTCCCACAGTATAAAAATTTCTCCTTGGGGAGGCGGAGCCAGCCCTGACAGAGATGGACATGTTTGCCTCAAGCTCCGCACCACATGTCTCTAAACTACACTGTCCCGACCAGACCATACTCTCTCCTGGCACATTAGGTGGGCGATCCTCACCTACAGAAAATAAGAAGGAAAAATAAAAAGCATCTTCCAGATCTCGGTCCTGAGATATAGGAACGCTGCTTTGCCAAACTCAGAAGCCTACTCCATCCAAGATGGCACCCAATGTGACCTACTCATCTGAGTCCTTGGAGGATTTAGTCTGGATTAGGACCTGCCAGCAACTTCCAGTAAATGGGTCAGTCCCCCACAGCTTCCCACCCCAGGTGATGAAGCCCCCTCCACTAAATCCGGCATTAAGGTTCTCTTAAAGGACAAATAGGCAATGTTCCAGCCGGACATGACCGTGATCAGGGAGGAGGTGACCACCCTTATAGGCTCTATAGCTGCCATTGAGGAAAAAGGTGGGGCTACCAAAGTGGCTCAAGCTGCCACAGATAAAATGCAGAAATCTCAAGCTACATTAATTATCCGAGTCAGTGCACTAGAAGATAGGGACAGAATGCGAAATATCCGTATCAAGGGAGTACCAAAGAGCATCATGAATGATAGGGTGCTTTTACACTATCTCCACCGACTCTTCTCTACACTCTTACTACCCAAGCTGGCTAAGCTACTCTCCCTGGTTTGTTGTTTGAGTATGTCCAATACACCAAGGGCACCACAGGAGGCCTTCAGAGATGTGCTGGCTAAGTTCCTGAGGGACTTGGAAAGGGCAATGCTTATGGAGGCTGCTGGAAACTACCCCACCTTGTTTGAATGGTCGCAACTTAAATTTTTCAGGAACTTCTCCAGGCAAGCGGTTCTATGATGACAGTCCTTCCGCTCGCTTACTAAGCTACTGAGAGAGAAAGACATCTCCTACAAATGGGTCCCTAGTGGCTGCTGGTGGACCAGAACAGCAAGACCAAAACCATCTCGTCCAGTGGGGAAGCTCTCACTTTTCTGCAAACAATGGGACTCTCTGGAGACTCTCTGCCACAAAAGTAGCTCCGCCAATTGAATGTTGGCACTATTATGCCCTTTGTGTCTGTACCCAGCAGGTCTGAGATGGAGAGACTCCCTCCACGAAGCAGTTTAGCAGCATTACTTTATATCTACAATCAATAATGTTTACCTGGCTCTGTAAGTTTCTGATCTGCCTTAGCTATGCAAACTATCCCCCTCTATCTATCTCTCCTGCTTTGATATGACATGTACCCTCAAATGTGCATTGTGCTACTCGTACTTAGGTACAGCACACTGGCTGAGTTTTACTACCTTTACACCTCACAATTTAGCTAACAGTTTGGCATCAATAGATGCCTTACTTTTCCATGGCTACTTCTGCTATCTTTTACACAAGAAATGTTACACAGCCATTGCGTTAACAAAAAAATGAAAATGTGGTCATTTGGCTATTTGTGCCTTTATCTGTTGTAAATTGCTCTTTCAAAAATAAAGAATTAAAAAAACTCTCATTGCACCCAATTCCCTCAACCCCCAACAATCTCCACATTAAAGAGACACTATAGTCCGCAAAACAACTTAAAGGATCACTATAGGGTCAGGAACACAAACATGTATTCCTGACCCTATAGTGTTAACACCACCATCTAGCCCCCCTGAGCCTCTCATGCCTCCATAAATATAGCAAAATCTTACTGTATTCAAGCCTGAAGCTGTAGATCTGCATGCTGTTTGCCTCAGAAAAACAAGCTGTCTGCTGCAGAGGCGTAGCGTGGGGGGTGCAGGGGGGGACGGCCGCACCGGGCGCAACATCTGGGGGGTGCGCTCGCACTCGCAGCTCTCTGCCCCTGCCTGGCTCACTCACTCTCTCTGCAGTGCTGGCTGTGCGAATCCGATCCGAGCCGCCAGGTCGCCGCCCACTGTGAAGGGGGGGATGCCAGGCAGGGGCGGGCTGGGCCGGGGGGCAGGGAGGCAATTGCCCCCCAGGCCACCCTAAAGCATGTTAAAGGACCACTCTAGGCACCCAGACCACTTCAGCTTAATGAAGTGGTCTGGGTGCCAGGTCCTTCTAGGGTTAACCCATTTTTTCATTATTATAGCAGTTTCAGAGAAACTGCTATAATTATGAATGGGTTAAGCCTTCCCCCTAATCCTCTAGTGGCTGTCTCATTGACAGCCACTAGAGGCGCTTGCGTGCTTCTCACGTGCGCATTCAGCCGGCGGGGCGGATCGGAGGAGGAGAGCTCTCCGCCCAGCGCTGGAAAAAAGGTAAGTTTTTACCCCTTTGCCCCTTCCAGAGCCGGGCGGGAGGGAGACCCTGAGGGTGGGGGCACCCTCAGGGCACTATAGTGCCAGGAAAACGAGTATGTTTTCCTGGCACTATAGTGGTCCTTTAAAAACGGCCGCTGGGCCGTCTTTAACGCAGGGCTAAAGGCAGCTGCCCCGGCCCAGTTCTTCCTAAGGGGCCACCAAAGCAGCTCTCTTGAGCCCCGCCGGCCGTGGCTACAGAATTCCGATCCTTCACTATGCGGCCGGCATTGCCGCATAGTGTAGGACGGACTGGCTCGGTGGCTCCTCCTTCTGACCTCCCCTGCGCCTGAACGCAAGCGCGTACCGTGACGTCATGAAATGAGTCACGGCCGGTAACAGCGCATGCGCATAGCCTCCACCTGAAGAACGCCGGGAACACCCTCACACCCTTTCTCCTAGCCGAGCATCCTGAGAGAGCAGCTGCCGGTATCTTCAGAGAAGTGTAAGTATTTTTTTTTTTTTTTTATATTGACTGTAAAGTAAATTATAGTTTTAGGAGGAGTGGGCAGTAAATGCAATGTGTTAATTGTGTATATAACAAAAAATCTGCAAAATAAGTTGTATTGGTGGAAATGTATTTTTAGGGGGTCGGGGTGGGGGCAGTAAATCAATATGTTCATGTATTGTAATAAGGAGATTTTTTTTAGGGGGAGGGGGTGGAGTTGGGGGGCAGTAAATGGAATCTGTATAGATAAAAAAAAAATCTGCAAAATAATTTAAAAAAGATTGTAATGAGGGAGTTTTTTTGGGTGGGGCGCAGTACAATAAATGCAATGTGTACATATATATATAAAAAAAATATGTTGTAATGGTGGAAATGTATTTTTAGGGGGAGGGGATGGGTGCAGTAAATCAATATGTTCATGTATTGTATTGTAATAAGGAGATTTTTTTTAGGGGGAGCGGGAGGGGTTGGGGGGGCACGAAATGCAATGTGTATAGATTAAAAAAAAAAAAATCTGCAAAATAAGGTTAAGGGGCGCAAATTACTTGCCTTGCCCCGGGTGCTGACAACCCACGCTACGCCACTGGTCTGCTGACATCATCAGAAGTGGTGACCTGGTCCGATCACAATGGTTCCCCATAGGATTGGCTGAGACTGACAAGGAGGCAGATCAGGGGCAGAGCCAGCATGATTCAAACACAGCTCTGGCCAATCAGCATCTCCTCATATAGAGGAATTGAATCAATGAATCTCTATGAGGAAAGTTCAGTGTCTGCATGCAGAGGAAGGAGATACTGTAGCCCCATGTAGCCAGAGCGCAGCTTAGCGGAAAAGGGCCTTGACAGGGGTTAGGAGGCGGGCATAGGAGGGACCAAGCAGGACTGGGGGATTATGGGATGGGGGCTGGCTATTTATTAGGCAGCCATTTTAAAATGTGCACATTAATTTCTACCTAGCTGTGCTTGTCCCACCCTCCCTCACTGTAATGGGTTGTTTCTTTTTATCCCGTTTTGTCACAGCGGCGGGATAGAGAGCTAGGGAAGGCAAAATAGGCTCTCCATGAGGAACGTGAGGAACATGAAGAATTGTGGTCACTGGTGGATGGTGGGTTTCGAGTCCTGTAGCCCCATGTAGCCAAAGCGCAGCTAAGCGAAAAAAGGCCTTGACAGGGGTTAGGAGGCGGGCATAGGAGGAGGGAAGGAAGTAGGGAGTTATGGGTAAGTAGGCTTGGCTATTTAAATAGGCAGCCATTTTAAAGCCTTCACTTTTAATTACTACCTTGCTGAGTTTGTGTGCACTCCTGTGTCCACAGATTTGGTTTGGTGGGGTCTTTGTTTTTCTCTCCTTCTGCAGGGTCGAAGGATAACATGGAGGAGCTGTTGGAGCGGATCCGGTTGGCGGCTCAAGGACGTGGCGTGGACTGGCTGCGGGCGCAACTTGGACCAGCCCTGGCGGGTGCTGCGGATCATGAGGGCGGCGGAGGTCGGCCTGTGCGGGCTCGGAGGCCGCCGAGACGGCTGAGCCCAGGCGCGGAGTCCGGTGGAGACGGTTCCAGCGGCCGGGCGGCGGCGGGACCAGGCCGAAACGGACCCGGTAGCCGCATGGTTGAGGCTCCGCCTCCCGGCGCGTTACCGGGACGTCGGAGAAGCGGTAGCCGGCGGGAGGCTACCCGGGAGTCGGACGGTGCAGCTCCCAGTGCGGGGAGGGCTGCGCCTGGAGCGGGGGCCGCGGGAGACATCGGGCGGCCCCCTGGAACCGGTGAGGACGCGGGATTGCAGCCCGGGAGGGCATCTACTACACCCATGGCGGGGACTGGCGGGGCCGGTGCGGAAGGAGCTCGCGGACCGCCCCTGGAACAGGCAAGTGCAGGGGGTTCCGGCCGGGACCCCCTTGGCGCGAATCAGCGCAGGAGGACTGGGCACAGGGTTCAGAGACCTGGGGGGGACGTGGAGAGGGGTCAGGTGCCTTCTAGAGCGGGGGCAGGGAGGTCTAGGGGGGAGGGTGCGCAGGGTAGTTCCAGGGTAGTGAGCTTGGAGCGAGGGCCAGTAGCCGGGAGGGTGGAAGGGCCAGGGGGTACGGCAGGGGGAAGTTTGCCATCAGGGGGGGCAGGAGGTCGAGGTGCGCAGGGCGTTCAGGACAGGTTAGGGGTGCGGGGTCTGGGGACCGGCTGGAGGTACCGAGGGGAGGGGGTGCTTCTAGTCGGGGGGCCCGCCGGGGTGGGGGGTGGGGATTTCCCTGCGCTGGTGAGCAGATAGGTGGGCGTAGTTCTGGGGGGGGTTCAGGTTTGGGGTCAGGTGATAGCAGCCCGTCACCGGTTAGGGCCCGGGGGTCCGGGGGGTTTAAGGGAAGGGCTCGGCGTGTTAGGTCCTCATCTAGTAGCTCAGGGGGGGAGAGTGTCATGGCCCCCAGGCTGGTTACACGGGGGCGGGCCTCTGGTAGAAACGGGAGGAGTCGTAGTCCCAGAGGCAGGGCCGATCGGGCCTTGGGTGGGCGAAAAGGAGTGGTTGCGCGACGGGAGGCTCTGGTGTCCAGCGGGCGCTCTCAAGGTCGGGACGGGGGGGCTGCTCATGACCAGTATGCTCTGCCCAGGACTTCTTCTCCTCGTTACAGATCTCGGAGCCGCTCCGCATCTGATGTGGCCGGGCACCGGGTTGGCTCCCCGGTTGGAGGATCGTTAACGGATGTCGCTCATCCTGGTCAGGGGACAGTACACAACGCAGCCCCAGGAGCTTCGGGGTCGAGGGGCTTGGCCGGTGAGTCCTCTGCTTCTCTGCACTCCAGTGCATTGGTTCATACACTTCAGGCACTTCTCCACTCACTGGGAGCGGGGGATGCCACAAAGGGCGGCGTGGGGCAGGTTTGGGCTCAGGGGGCCGGGGTGGCGGGCCCGAGCGAGGTTCCCTCCGCGGAACAGAGTTCGGGCGGGGACACTGCAGTGACGGTTACTGGGGCGGAGGCGACGAGCGAGCGGGCTGAGTTGACGGGGGGGGTGGTTCCTGATGCGGCCAGGCAACACGCATATGTGTCGTTTGCGGGTCCGCTGGGGGTCCACCTCAAACAGGAGGTGAAGGAAAAAATCTGGAAGGGTGACTTCTGCGAGATCTTTTCTCTTCTCCCTTTGGAGGATTTTATTGATCTCAAAGAGGACGATAAAAAAGATGAGAAGAAGGAGGAGGAAGAGAAGAAGAAGCGGTATCGTAAGATTCCCAAGTCTTTCGGTAACTGGCTGAGGGCCTTTTGCGTGTTGGCCAGTGTTCTGGGCGAGAAATCGCCGGGCCTGTGCTCCTCCCTGTTTTGTTATTTGGATGGCATTTGGGAGGCGTATCGCACCTATGGCGGACTGGCATGGTGGCGGTACGACGAGCAATTCCGGCAGCGTTTGGCGGCTAATCCGGGTATGCGGTGGGATCAAATGGACCTGCCTCTCTGGATGAAGCTGATGATGGCGCAAAAAGCGCAGCCATTTCAGCCCACGGCCGGCGCAAAGGGGCAGTCCGCCTCGTCGGCCGCCATGCAAAAGGGCTTCTGCTGGCTCTTTAACGAGGGCCAGTGCAAATGGGGAAACGCCTGTCGCTTTAAGCACGAGTGTTCGGGCTGCGGAGGCGCGCATGGGCTCAACCGGTGCTTCAAAAAAGGGAAGTCGGGGCACACCGGGGTCCCTACCTCGGCTGGGGGGGGAGGGGGAGTTTCGCTTGCCCCGGGGCCTAACCCCGGTGAGGCTAGACGCGATGGAGCCGTGGCTAAGCCGCTACGGTAATAAGGCAGATGCCGTGGCGCTCCGGGCGGGGTTTGGTCAGGGGTTCTTTATCCCTTTCCGGAACCGGGGGGGGACTGGGGTTCGGCGCAACCTTAAATCGGTGGCTGAGTTCCCGGGTGTGGTGCGGGAAAAACTGGGCAAGGAAGTCAAATTGGGGAGGATGGCAGGGCCGTTCCCGGCTCCTCCATTGGAGGGTCTGCGGGTTTCCCCGCTCGGGGTGGTTCCCAAGAAGGAACCGGGCAAATTCAGGCTCATTCACCACCTCTCCTACCCGGAAGGAGAGTCGGTGAATGATGATATTGACAAGGACTTGTGCTCGGTCTCATACGCATCATTCGACAGGGCGGTCGAGCTGGTAAGGAAGGCCGGGCGCGGAGCACTGTTGGCTAAGGTGGATATTGAAGCAGCGTTTCGGCTGCTTCCGGTCCACCCAGCGTGTCATCACTTGCTGGGGTGTTTCTTCGACGGGGGGTACTTTGTGGATTTGTGCCTTCCAATGGGTTGTGCTATCTCCTGCGCCTACTTTGAGAAGTTTAGTACTTTTCTTGAATGGGTGGTCAAAGTTGAGGCGGGGAGTGGGGCTGTGGTACACTACCTGGACGATTTTCTCTGCGTAGGACCGGCGGGCTCCCCCGCCTGCCTACACTTGCTGAGAACGGTCGAGTGGGTGGCTGGCCATTTCGGGGTCCCGCTGGCGGCGGACAAGACAGAAGGGCCGGCTCAGTGCCTTAGTTTTCTGGGGTTGGAGATAGATACGTTGCAAGGGGAGTGTCGGCTGCCGCTGGAGAAGTTGCGGCGGCTGAAGGAGGAGGTGACGACGGCGGCTCAAGCCCGTAAGGTTACATTGCGGCAGCTGCAGTCGTTGATCGGGATGCTGAATTTTGCATGCCGGGTGATCCCAATGGGTAGGGTGTTCAGCCGGAGCCTGTCGGCAGCGACGGCGGGGGTGCGATCCCCGCGTCACTTCATTCGGGTGTCGTCGGCCATGAGGGCCGACTTGGCCGTATGGGAGACCTTTTTGCGGGAGTTCAATGGGACGGTGATTTTTAGACAGGAGGGCGTGTCGGCTGCGGAACTGGAGCTGTTCACAGACGCGTCTGGTAGCGTGGGCTTTGGGGCTTATTTTGGGGGACGTTGGTGTGCGGAGCGATGGCCGAGGGAGTGGCGACTGAGCCCCCTCATGCGGAACTTGGCTTTCTTGGAGCTGTTCCCGCTGGTCGTAGCGTTGGCCCTGTGGGGGGATAGGCTGCGGGACCGGAAGGTGGTCTTTTTCTCGGACAATATGGCCGTGGTGCACGCTGTGAATAACCAATCAGCGGCATCGAAACCCGTGGTTAGGTTGCTACGTCATTTTGTTCTGTTGTGCATGTCGCTAAATGTTGTTTTTCGTGCACGCCATGTGCCTGGGTTCATGAATGATGTAGCTGACGCCCTGTCTCGTTTTCAGTGGTCACGATTCCGGACGGTGGCGCCGGAAGCCCAAGAAGTGGGGCAGGCTTGCCCAGACGAGATTTGGCGGCTCGGGGCGACCTGCTTGGGGGACTGGTGAAGGCTTCGCTGGCGCCGGCCACATGGGCCGCTTACAGTAAGGTCTGGGACTCCTGGGAAAGGTCATGGGGAGGGTTGGACCGCCTGCCGGCGGGGGAACTCGCTCAAGGATGCGTTCCTCTGGTACACCTGTCAATTTCTGGCGAAGGGGGCATCCCCGGCGGTGGTTGACAGGTCCATGGCGGCGATGGCTTTCTGGTTCAAGCTACATGGGGAAGAGGACCTTACTAAGGCCTTTGTCATAAGGCAGGCACTGAAGGGGTACCGGCGGGGCCGCAGACGGCCTGACACTCGGCGCCCAGTATCGGTGCGAGTGTTGAGTGACCTGGTCGGTTTATTGCCTACTATATGTTTCGACAGGTTCGAAGCATCGTTGTTTCAGGCGGCGTTTCTGTTGGCCTTCTTTGGAGCCTTTCGGGTAGGGGAGTTGGTCAGTGCCACGAGGACTGCGGCAGGAGGGGTACAGGTGTCGGGGGTCCGAGTGCTGGAAGGGAAGGTGGTTGTACACCTGGCAAGATCCAAGACGGACATGTTAGGCAAGGGCCGAGATGTGACGCTGCGGGCCCTGCCGGGCTCCGCTTTGTGCCCAGTGGCCGCGGTGGCGGGGTACATGGCACGGAGGCCGGGGGTTGGAGGATCGCTGCTGGTACACGCGGACGGGTCTTCCCTCTCCCGGTTCCAGTTCACCAAGGTTTTTCGGTCTGGACTGGGAAAGCTAGGACTGAGGGTGGATACTTTTGGTACACACTCCTTTCGTATTGGGGCGGCTACGGAGGCAGCTCGGTTGGGTCTGGGGGATGACATAGTGAAACGGATTGGGAGATGGGAGTCGGTACGGTTCCGTTCATATGTGCGCTTGGGTTTATTGGAGTAGATGGTGAAGGGCCTTTGGGGGGGATCCCCGGGGGCTGGGTGCATAAGGGGCTGTTATGATCTGTTTTCCTTCTCTCCCCCAGGCCGTGTCGCATGGATCGTGGGCCATTCATTTGTCTTCTGGGCCGAAAGGAGGGCTGCAGCTCGAGCTCAGGGCCACCAGCTGGGCTTTCATCGGGACCAGTTGGCAGTACAGTGGTTCGGGTACAGGGGTTTTTGTTGGGGGGAGGTCTGCGAAAGGGTGTTCCGGATGGTAGCAGGCGGGCAACGGCCGGACCTGCTGGTGCTCCATGCGGGGGGCAACGACTTGGGCCTCACTCCGCAGCGGCGGCTAGTGAAGTGGATGAAGCAGGACCTTAACGGTTTAAGGGACCTACTTCCGGGGGTGATGTTGGTCTGGTCGGAGATTATCCCTAGGAAGCGGTGGCGGCATGCTAGGGACCCGAAGGCTATTGACAGATGTAGGAAGAAAGTGAATAGCTTGATGGCAAGCTTCGTGCGGAAGCTAGGGGGTGTGGTAGTTCGACACAGCGAGTTGGAAGGTGGTTTGCCGGGGTACTACCGCTCGGATGGAGTTCATCTCTCGGCAGTTGGTTGGGATCTGTTGACCCTGGGCTGGCAGGAGGGCATAACTAAGGCTCTTTTTCTTCGGGGTGGCGGAGCTCAGACAGCTTAAGGAGTCAAGGTCTGAGCTTGTGGCGGGATAGGGAGCTGAAGGAGAAGAAATAGGCTCCCTAGGATGAACGTCATGGAGACGTAAAACTGTGGTCATTGGTGGTTGGTAGGTTCCGAGTCCTGTCGGTGGCTCAGAATCTGGTGGGGCAGGGGTATCCGGGTATACCCCTGCCATGGTTAATTTATGTTTGGCACTTTAAGTTGGTATGTTGGAATATGTTGATACGTATGTTATATGTTATATGTATATGTATATATGTTATTTATATGGGGGTCATTGCCTGTTATATTAACAGAAGGATTCGGTTACGAGGGCGGAGTATGGGGGCAATGACCCATGTTTATTGTTAAAATTATTATTGCTTAATAAATTATTATTATTCAAGATTGGTTAAATAAAGCTGTGGACAAATTTTCCCATATACCTTTGTGTCAGTGAGTTATTGGGTTGGGTATGTGGGAGGGTTGTCCTGGAGTCCGACTGCCCATATGGCGACTATACACCGGTCATGTAGCCCCATGTAGCCAAAGCGCAGCTAAGCGAAAAAAGGCCTTGACAGGGGTTAGGAGGCGGGCATAGGAGGAGGGAAGGAAGTAGGGAGTTATGGGTAAGTAGGCTTGGCTATTTAAATAGGCAGCCATTTTAAAGCCTTCACTTTTAATTACTACCTTGCTGAGTTTGTCCCGCCCACCCTCCCTGAATTTGGTTCGGACTTGGGTTATCCCGTTTTTTCACAGCGGCGGGATAGGGAGCTGAAGGAGAAGAAATAGGCTCCCTAGGATGAACGTCATGGAGACGTAAAACTGTGGTCATTGGTGGTTGGTAGGTTCCGAGTCCTGTCGGTGGCTCAGAATCTGGTGGGGCAGGGGTATCCGGGTATACCCCTGCCATGGTTAATTTATGTTTGGCACTTTAAGTTGGTATGTTGGAATATGTTGATACGTATGTTATATGTTATATGTATATGTATATATGTTATTTATATGGGGGTCATTGCCTGTTATATTAACAGAAGGATTCGGTTACGAGGGCGGAGTATGGGGGCAATGACCCATGTTTATTGTTAAAATTATTATTGCTTAATAAATTATTATTATTCAAGATTGGTTAAATAAAGCTGTGGACAAATTTTCCCATATACCTTTGTGTCAGTGAGTTATTGGGTTGGGTATATGGGAGGGTTGTCCTGGAGTCCGACTGCCCATATGGCGACTATACACCGGTCATGGAGGTGGCTCAGAACCTGGTGGGGTAGGGGTATCTGGGTATACCCCTACCGTGGTTACTTATGGTTGGCATTCAAATCGGTTCATGTTGGAGTAAGGTTAAAGCGTTATTTATATATATTTATGTGTTGCTTATGTTGGGTCATTGCCCTGATATTTAATGAAGGTATAGATGCGAGGGCGGAGGATGGGGGTCAATGACCCATGTTTTATATATATGTTAAATTATTAGTATCGTTTCTGTTTGTTAATAAAGCTGTGGACAATTTTTCCCATATACCTAGTGTCAGCGTGTTATTGGGGATAGGTATGTGGGGTGGTTGTTGTCCAAGGTTCCGACTGCCCATATGGCGACTATACACCAGTCATGAATGTTTGGATGGATTTTAGGCAGCCATGATCCAGGAAGGATCTCTAACAGCCATCTGAGGAGTGGTCAGTGAAGTTATCACTAGGCTGTAATGTAAACACTGCATTTTCTCTGAAAAGACAGTGTTTACAGCAAAAAGCCTGAAGGTAATGATTCTACTCACCAGAACAAATTCAATAATCTGTAGTTCTGGTGACTATAGTGTCCCTTTAAGTGACAGAGAATTACATTTCATCTATATATGTGCTAGCAGAATTGTTAGTAAATGTTTAGAGTTCTCTAAAACCAGAGCTTTATTTATTTATTTTTAAAAACTATCTTTTCTGCCTCCTGCCAGTCAATTCAGGCTCTGTCGATCATCACAGAGATAAGAAGGCTCTGAATGTCTGTTATCAAGGAAACACTCCTATAGGTGTATCTTCTGCTTGAACTCATCCTAAAGGAAAGCAATGCCTGCAAGGGAATAGAATGAGAGGCAGACTGTGTGAATGTGGCATTAGAGTGTGCAGAGAAATATCCAGAATGATTTATTGTGGCAGTTCTGGACAGACTCTGAGAATGGAGAGAGAGAGAGAACAGATATGTCAGCTTTGTGGTATATAAACATTTTGGGAACTTCTAACCTGTTATGAACAGGGCTGCCATCACGGGGTACAAAAGCGTCTCAGCCAATCCAATACTTTCCCATAGGAAAGCATCGGAAGGTTAGTGCACATTACAAAGCCATACTGCACCAAGACCGTCTGATAGAAACAGCCGAGTTTAAACTGTGCAATGTAAAGATTGTCTTTTCTGCAGAACATCAATGCTTTAGACTGCAGGGTTAAGCAGACAGGGACATGGCACCCAGAACACTCAATTTAGATTAAGTGGTCTGGGTGCCTGTGGACCCAGGACATACTTGAAAACGAGAGAAATCTCAATGTATCTTTCCTGGTAAAATATTTTATAAATACTGGTACATAAATAAATAACACAAACAAGTAGGAATGCAAAAGGAGTGAAGTAATGACTTCTAAGGTGTAAATGATAAATATACAACCTTATAATATAACCGCGTGGTAAGCAATATCTATAAAAAGATATATAAATTGCACATAGAGTAATAAAAGTGTAAATGTATAGACACGCAAGATGTATATATTGAACTCACAAGATATAAGTGAATATCAGGCCCATCGTCCTTAATCAGAAATGATCTTCAAAGTTAGATGGAGAAAATCTTCTTTAGCACTTGTAAAAATAAAGAAACCAAGAAATAGTGCAGATGGAATTAAAAATACAAAGAATTTATTACAAAATGCACTTACAAAGGTCCAGGTAAAAACAGCATATAATCCACTGTAAACTGGAAATAAAAGTACAGCAAGTGAGTCCCCAATGTAGTAATCCAATGCGTTTCGTCCACTGGACTTCCTCAGGGATTAAGATTCTATTCTCCCAAAAATCTTCATTTATTAAGCTGCCTTAAAAACCCAATTAGATTCATCTGTGTTGGAAATCCGTCGCGTGCGTGTCATGCTGGAACGCATAAAGAACGTCCGGCGTCACTTCCACTGTGAGTTCAATATATACATCTTGCGTGTCTATACATTTACACTTTTATTACTCTACGAGGGATTTATATATCTTTTTATAGATATTGCTATTATATTATAAGGTTGTATGATTACTTCACTCCTTTTGCATTCCTACTTGTTTGGTTTTTGCTTTATTATTGTATTGGTGTTTCAGAGGGCACACTTTCTTTAGTAGGTTTGCTTGTATATGTATTTTTAGTGGTTTGGTATTTTCTTTGGTGTATCTTTTGTTTCAGTCCCTCTATACCTCCACTACTTACATTTGTGTTATGCCTTCTAATTTATTTTATCAAGAACTTAGAAAAGAGAGAAATATTAAAATAGGCACTTTATTTCATAATAATGCCATCAGTAATGATGACAATCTTAACAAAAAGTTTATTCAATTAGAACGGTTACTTATTAAGGAAACAAAAAAATGGATATCTTCTTTTAACATTATTCCACGAGGTTTAAGGGTCACAAAAATGCTGGATTTTGGCATAGATGACACACAACTCATGGACGAATGGAATTTAGCTAGTGAAGAGTACTCTAGAAAATATATGAAAAGCCTTATAGAATTCCAAAAAAGATCTCTTAATCATTTGGAAACGGAAGTTAATTCTTTAGAAACAGAAATTATAACTATTCATGAAACGAATACTACAGAATAAAAATACCAAAAATTTAAAAGAAACCATTAAAATAATGATAGAATTTTGAATAATAAAGCTTCTAAATTTAAAATGGACTAGGAAGATTTTAAGGTAGGTAACCATAGAATTTTTTTCAGATCAAAATCCTATAGACAGCCTTATCAAAAAAGATCATATGGTAATGGTTCCTTCCCAAAAACATATAGATCCAATATCGATAGATCTAAAAGAAATTCTACATCATTATATCAGGGACCACCAGAGGCGTAGCGTGGGGGGTGCAGGAGGGGCCGGGCGCAACATCTGGGGGGGCGCGCTCGCACTCGCAGCTCTCTTCCCCTGCCTGGCTCACTCACTCTCTCTGCAGTGCTGGCTGTGCGAATCCAATCCGAGCCGCCGGGTCGCCGCCCACTGTGGAGGGGGGGGGGGTGCCAGGCAGGGCCGGCGCTACCATTAAGGCGAATAAGGCATTCGCCTAGGGCGCCGGCCTCTAGGGGGCGCCCACCGAGACGTTTCCCGGTGGGCTGCCCTGCTGTAGCTGTCCGGGGATGCCAGCGCAGCCACTCACCTGCTGGGCTCCCTCTGTAGCAGATTACCTGCTCGGGCAGTGGGGTTTGCTGTAACTCGAGCAGAGCACTGTGCTTCCTGCAGGCAGGGGGAGCCTGTGAACACCGGAAGCACTGTGAAGGGAGCAGGAAGTAGCCTGTGCTCAAAGTGCACAGCTCTCCTGCTCCCCAGGAGAAAGAGCAAGATCCTGGATCCTGCAGCCTGGACCTCTGCTCAGCACAGCACCCAGGTATGGCATGGTTAAGGGGGATTGCTTATTGTGTGCATGTTTGTAAATGGGGGAGTGTTAAATTGGTGTGTGTGTGTAAATAAAGTGTGACCTTATGTAAAGTTTGTGTTTGAGTGACAGTGTGTGTGTTAAGGAGAGTGTGCAAGTGACTCTCTCTCTCTCTGTGTGTGTATGTGTGTGTGTTAGTGAGAATGTGCAAGTGACTCTGGGTGTGTGTGTTAGGGAGAGTGTGCAAGTGACACTGTTAGTGAGTATGTGTTAGGGAAAGTGTACAAGTGACACTGTTGGTGAGTATGTGTTAGGGAGAGAGTGCAAGTGACAGTTAGTGAGAGTGTGCAAGTGACACTGTTAGTGAGCATGTGTGACACTGTGTGGTGTTAGAGTGTGTAACTGACAATGTCTATGCCAGTGATCGTGTGTAAGTTAGAGTGTGGGTGTATAAGTGAGAGTATGTAGGTGACACTGTGTGTGTAAGTGACACTGTGTATGTTAGTGAGAGTGTGCAAGTGACAATGTGTAGGTCAGTGAGAATGTGTATGTGTTAGTGTTTAAGTTAGAGTTAGAATGTGTAAGTGTGTATGCCAGTGAGAGAGTGTGTGTATTAGTGAGATTGTGTAAGTGACACTGCAAAGGTAATTATTGCAATTTTTAAGAAACTTCAATAATTACCATTCAGGGTTAACTCCTCTAGTGGCTATGCATGGGGACGTCCAGTCACGGAAATACCACTGCGAGCGCGGCCATTGAGGAGCTAAGGCGGACCCAAGCCAGCACAAAAGACATTGGTGCTGGACCCAGGTAAGTGACAGAAGGTGTTTTAACCCCTGCTGCACCACGAGGGGGGATGCGCTTGACGGAGGGGGAAGCTATAGTGCCAGGATAACAAGTTTGTTTTCCTGGCACTATAGTTTCCCTTTAATATCTACTCAGTGCGCCTCTTTCCCTAAATGTCTCTTTAGTGTAATTCAGAGTTTAGTGAATAAACTTCTGAGGGAATGTAGTTGCATTCATAAGGGGGCGTCAAAATGTATTCTTGCCTAGGGCAGCAAGAATCCTTGCACCGGCCCTGGTGCCAATAAACTTGTATTTAGATGCATTTTACTTTAATTACATAAGTATTTTCATAACAAACAATACATGTGCTTGGGGGGTAAGGGTTTCTTTAACTAATCTAGTGGAAGAGACTCGAGTGCTAAAATCCACGGGTTAGGGGGCGCAAATTACTTGCCTTGCCCCGGGTGCTGACAACCCACGCTACGCCACTGGGGACCACATACCCCCAAAAAAGCCTCTGTGCATCAGATAGAAAGACAGGATACAAATTCAGAAACTTTTTTAGACAAGGTGCAAAACCGAAATACACATTTCCTACCCACTCGCAACAGATTGCACAATGTAAGATCCCCAAACAAAAAAAGACCATATGTAGAAACAGAAGATCACCCACATTCTTCTCATTCCACGAATTGGAACAAACTCCATTAAAAAATACTGAAGGCATTTTTAACATCTCCAATATTGATCTTACTCCATATCAACTCTTCCTTTTACAAAAGGGTTTAAAATTTGCTCCAGCCGCTAATCCAAAACCTTTTTCCCCTTTTTTTTCGACAACCAAAAATTGACCAGAAAAGGATTTTTCGAAAAACGTCAGAAGGAAAGAATTTTAGAATCAATACCTAATGATATTGATATCTCTGATAATCGAGAATTATTACCGATCCCGATAGTACATTCAAAATAAAAAAATAAATCTAACTTTTATCCCCGTATGGAAAAGAATAAATATCTGGAATTATTCAATGAACTTGTCCAAGATGATCTGGATAAAATCACCCATAATAAATACACTCAAAATCTTTCTAAGAAAGAAAAGGAGGCAATAAAACAATTGACTGAAAATTTTGACTTGATTATAAAAGAAGCCGACAGGGGGGTGGGGGGGGCATAGTAATAATGCGTAGACAATTTTATATGAAAGAGGCCCATAGGATTTTAGGGGACAATACTACTTATAAAATTTTACTTAAGGACCCTACACAATCATTTCTACAGGATATTAAAGGACCACTCTAGGCACCCAGACCACTTCAGCTTAATGAAGTGGTCTGGGTGCCAGGTCCAGCTAGAGTTAACCCATTTTTTAATAAACATAGCAGTGTCAGAGAAACTGCTATGTTTATGAATGGGTTAAGCCTTCCCCCTAATCCTCTAGTGGCTGTCTAATTGACAGTCACTAGAGGCGCTTGCGTGCTTCTCACTGTGATTTTCACAGTGAGAGCACGCAAGCGTCCATAGGAAAGCATTATGAATGCTTTCGTATGTGACCGACTGAATGCGCGCGCAGCTCTTGCCGCGCGTGCGCATTCAGCCGCATGGGAGGAGAAGAGGAGGATCGGAGGAGGAGAGCTCTCCGCCCAGCGCTGGAAAAAGGTAAGTTTTAACCCCTTTCCCCCTTCCAGAGCCGGGTGGCCGAGTATGTTTTCCTGGCACTATAGTGGTCCTTTAAGACACTTCTATCAGTTGGAATAGAAAAATAAATAATTACAAAGGAAGAATTTGATTACTTATTTAATATAGCATGTAAGACAGCGATATTTTACTTCCTTCCAAAAATCCACAAGGATCTAACAAACCCCCCCGGTTGTCCCATTATTAGTGGGATAGATTCTTTATCTTCTAGATTATCCGAATATGTAGATTTTTTTCTCCAGCCTTATATACAAATGGTTCCATCTCATATCAAGGATACTAAACATATATTATATGACCTTCAAAAAATAGAATGGAAATCTACTTATTTTATGGCTACAGTTGATGTATCCTCTTTATACACTAGTATCCCCCATTGTAAAGGGCTGGCAGCCATTAAAGACATTTTAGTATCTAAACAGCAATTAAATATATGTCAAATAGACTTTTTGATTGTATTAATTTTGTATTAACTAAGAACTACTTTTGGTTCGACTCTACTTTCTTTTTACAGCTATGTGGCGTCACCATGGGGACAAGATTCGCCCGAGCTTTGCCAAACTCTACGTGTCCCATTGGGAAACCACGGCGATCACTGTGTATGAGGCGGCCGGGGTGGTCTTGTCCTATGGTGACGCTACATAGACGATGTCCTAATTATATGGGAAGGTCAGTCAGAGGGACTCATAGCCTTCATAAATAACATCAATTGTAACGACTACAATTTACATTTTACATCAGTGATTCATTCTACACATATCGACTCTTTGGACCTTACCCTCTATGTTGAAGGAGGACAACTTGAAAGTAAGACTTTTTTTAAGAGTACGGATTGTAACACAGCTATTACTAAATCAAGTCTACATTACGGCCCATGGCTTACAAATGTCCCTAAGACGTAATTGTACAGATTTATCAACGTTTGAGGAACAAAACCAAATTATTAAAAATAGATTTTATGAAAAGGGTTATGACGTGAATAAAATGAATTTAGATGAGAAACAAGTAAAAAGTCTAGAAAGACAATCGCTGTTAAATAATCAGGGTAAAATAAAAAAGAATAGAACTGACAATAGTTTTGAATATGCCTTTATTACCAGGTTTAATTCTCAGGCCAAAAAAGTAGAAAAGATTTTGAATAAACATTGGCATATATTAAAGAAAGATCATGTTTTAGGAAAAGTCATCCCAGAAAAACCAATGGTGATATATAAAAAAGCAGAAAATTTAAAAAACCAGTTAGCATCCAGTTTATTACGGACCAAGAGAATAGATACTCAGTTGTTTAACCTTAAAGGTTTTTACAGTTGTGGAAAATGTTCCACCTGTAAATTTCAGAAAAGAACCACACACGAGTTTAGAGGTACTTATACCAACAAAAAATATGAAATTAAAAAGTTTATTCAATGTTCTACTACGTTTGTTATTTACATCTTACAATGTGGAGCCCAATATATAGGGCGTACAATCCGAAAATTACACACTAGGTTGGCAGAACATTTTTATAATATTCTGAATAATAAAATAGAACACAGTGTTCCTAAACACTGCAATTCATGTCCATCTTTTTCATGGGACAATTTTATAGCGATCGGGATAGATAGAGTGGAAAAGAATTAGAGAGGAGGCAATAGATCCATACAACTGAATAAAAAAGAAGCTCAATGGATCTATAATTTAGGCACTCTTAAACAGGGTCTGAATAGGGATATAGACTTTACAGGTCTAATTTAACATCAATGTAAAACACAGAAGAATACATAAATACCCCCCACTCCAATTTAGTATTTTGTCTCTTCTATGTATTTATTGGGCTGTTTCCATGAGTTTTTTTCCTTCCTTTTCTTTCTTGTTTAAGTTTTGTTTTATAGTAGCTATTGTGTTTAACATGTGTTTTGTTTTTAAGTTTTAGATATCTTCTGGAGTACAGTATATTGCTTGATTATTAACCATTATTGTTGTTATTATATAATTTTTCATCTGTATTCCATTATTTTTATTATGTACTATACCTAAATGTTATATCTGTGGAAGAGGTGTCCTATTTGGATTGTGTCATATATATCAACCAATTTTTTTATATTTTTTTTCACTTGTATACATTTATCATCATTTATTATTTATTCCTTTACCATTTTGCCTTATCGATTTTTTTATTATATATTTTTATTATATATTTTTCTTTGAATATTGTATATGTACCCCTTCTAGATAAGACACTTCAATACATGTTTTTTTCGATTTATTTTTCTGGTCCGTTCCATTTTTTCGCTGTTGCGTTCCAGCGTGGAATAGAATCCTGTTTTAGAGGAATCCTGTTCCAGCGTGGAATAGAATCCTGTTTTTAATAAGATGCTATGGAGCGAATGTTACCTTTCCGATGTAACTGATTATGCGAGAGCGAGCTTACCCAATGCTGACTACGATACAAAGCAAAACATTTCCCTGTTTTATGGTATATCAGAAACAAGGTAAATAGTAGGTTGTGCATACATTAGCCAACACTAGGCATAGTCATGTGAAGAGAACGTGGATTCAAACTTAAACATAACTTGTCATGATTTAGTTCAGGCTAGGCAAATTATGAGGTTAACGTTTACGAATATAACAGTAAAGGTAAGGTAGGCACGCAAGTCAGCTGGTGTACACTGGGCATGTAAAATGTACAATCGAGGAACATAATACTCTTGTCTGACTGTAGTAGATGCGTATGCGTCTGACTATGTGGGCTCACCAGGTGCGTAAAGGCTAGTTAATACCTCGATAGGAGCATACATGTATAGGCTGTACAACAGAATTAAGACAAGCTATTCATGGTTAGCCTGGGCGGCATTTCTATGAGACTGTGGAGACGTGTGTGTCTTGGTGCTAGAAATGTAATAATGGTACGCTGGGTAATTTGTATATACATATAAGGAACTGGCTTAATGCTGTATTCAGTGTCCTGAATGTGTGGATCACCCCACTCCCGCTCTCACCACGGTGGTCCCACTGTAAGACCAAAGTCCAGTATAGACCTGCCCTATGGTATAGTCTAGGCCTATATACCGTGCATTTGGAGTGGGTTAATTTTTGTAGGCATTGAACGGCATTTAATGTGTAGAGGCTATTCATTCATAGCTAAAAGTTACTTATGTGTGGCTTTAATAGCCTGCTTGTGAAAGTTGGGCCTATGCACATGAGTGGGGAGTCTGCGGCAAGCCTGGCGTTCCACCGTGACAAGAGTATGTGTGGTGATAGATTTCTGGTGCCGGTGGCTTACATGAGATGTCACAGTGGGTTTAATATGCTTGTGAGTGGAGGGTGATAATGTGGACATAGGTGCCTGAGCTGTGTCGTCCACCTTAAATTAATATTATAGTAATCCTGTAAGGCATCATGTTATGTGTGTTGAGGTTACATGGCTAATGTATAGACATACAATAGGACCAACTGACTGGTGTCTCAAACCAAGGCTGGCTGTTCAGGTATGTGAGCTAAGACCCATAGAAGTAACAGAAAATGCTAAAAAAAAAAAAAAAAAATCTTTTGAAAAATAAAATGTAGTTCAACTATGTTAGTCCGATTGTCAGGCTTGGCGCCCCCCCCGTGGTGCACAGGTCAGACTCTGTCAGGGGGTATTGGTAGTGTTGTATAGTTCCCCATGCAAGTCCTGCAAGGTATGTCCTGTTTCAAGTGGTGGCCGTGGCGTATGGGTCCGTGGTTGTTCTCCGGGGTACAAACTCCGGGGCATCGGTTGAGTAATTTCTTTGTGGGTGCGTTGGGCCTGCTGGTCGTGTCATCGGTGCCAGTGAGTCCGTGGGGAGGCCAAGTAGACTCAACGTCCCAGTAGCCTCTTGCATGTCGTGAAGAGTGTGTTTGTTACCTCCTGCTTCAATGGTGAGGGTGCGACCTTGTCCCCAGCGGTACTGTATTTGATGGAGGCGCAGGAGAGGTGTGAATGGGCTCATGTGTCTCCTCCACGCCAGTGTCCCTCCCGACAGGTCCGCGTAAAATTAGAGCGTCATTGCCTCAAAGGGATACGTTGGCTGTCCTCTAACGGTTTCTAGGACTGCTTTTTTATCCTTAAGTGATCGAAATTGGAGAATTAGGTCCCCTGTTGCAGTTGGTGGGGCCTTTGCTGGACGCAGTATACGGAATATGCCTTCCAAGGCGGTTGCTTTCGCTGCTTTTGGGGTTAGTAGCTCTGTAAGTAATCTCCTAACGAAGTGTGGGAGTTCGGTCTCTGGAACGGTGTCGGCTACCCCCCTTAGCTTTATATTGTTCCGACGATTTTTATCTTCGTGAGCGGCAATTTGCTGTTCTTGGTGCCGAGCTTTTTGTTGCAGGTCTCGGATCGCTTCTTGGAGGACGGCAATCTGGTTGGTGTCACCGGTGGAGGAGGCTTCTACTGCTCCCAGCCTGTTGGTGATGCCTTTAATGTCCTCTCTGAGCAGGGCTACATTATCTGCAATTTTCTTATGAGGTCGGCCATAAGTGCTCCGATCGCCTCCATTGTGACAGGGGTGTGGGGCTTAGTGAATGGCTGCGCCTGGGTTGGTGACTGGGTCGGCATGGACCCCATGGGGTCTCCCCCGTCATCCTCCGAGGATCCGTCCGTGAAATCTGAGCAGCCGCCGTGCAAGGACGCCATCTTGGGGCGTCATGTCTTGCTTTTTTAGTTTTTCTGCCCATCGTGTCTGTGGGGTCTTGGGATCGTCCCGGGAGAAGTTTGGCATGGGTTGGAGTGTCGGTAATAAGGCTTATTTTGCTTGTCGGTCCGGAGCTCCACGGCCATGCGACCGTTCGCTTCAGACGCTAGGCTCCGCCTCCCATGGCGGCCATTTTTTTGGAGCCACATGGGCTCCGTGCGTTGCAAACAGCCCGGTCTCACCCACCGAGCTGCCCTGCTGCTTGCTGGCCATGTGGTCAGCCTCCCCTCTCCCTGTATCAGGGGAGATAGCCAAGTTTTTCAGCTATCCCTCTACTTAATGTGCCTGTCTCACATGTTGCATATGTAACAGATCCTGGATAGCAGGATCTGTCCCAGGCACTCCCACAGCTCACAATTGCATCTTACTATACTGTCTGATGCAATGTGATCATGTCTTCTATCCTAGCAGTAGACTTGTCACGCTTTTTACTAAATAAATGTGAATTTTAGGTTTAAAGGGGCATGTTACAGCTCAAATAAAAATCATTGTTTAAAAAGATTATGCCACATGTGACATCTGCTAATCAAGTCTTTCCTTAAGGTTCAGTCAATTTCTCATAATAGCCCGTTTTTCAGCATCTAGCTCCCCTGTCTAGGATTTGCTGCCCTTCCTGCAGGGGACTTCAGTTTCTTGCCACTATACATACATTTCAACAGTGTAACCTAATATAATACCTGAGTGGTCTGTAGATGTGAGTCAGCTTCTATCTGTACCCTTCTATTCGGACCCTTCTACCCCTCAGGGGGGCTAACTGGCTCTACATACAACCCTGTTATTACAGGGGGTGACCCCCCCCTGTCTATATTTCTGCGGCACTGCCCTCTACTGGACCATAATAATGGACGTGTGACACTATTGTGGGTTTGGTGACCCCCTCCCTCTGGCGACATGGCTACCAATGAGTACCCTGCAGGCTCTACGACGCCCTGTAGGATTAATGCTGAGGGTGACCCCCTCCTTCTTCCTACACTAATGCAACGGCAATGTCCTGTTATTATCATACCGAGGGTGAACCCCTCCTACAATATGCACTGCTGGACCGGCAGCGTCCGGGCATACCCATAAAGGAGGGTACCCCTCCCACTGATTGCGCTACTGTTCTTACAGTGCCCTGCTATACGCAAATACTGAGGTTGACCCCCTCCTGTGGACTACTCTGCTGGACCTACCGTGTCCCGTTATAACCATAATGAGGGTGACCCCCTCTCACTGACTGCACTACTATGTGTAGAGACCCCTATGATACCCACACTGAGGGTGACCTCCTCTTACCTATTGCACTGCTGGATCTGCAATGTCCGGTTATTGTTATATGAGGGTGACCCCTCCGGCTGACTGCACTGCTGGATCTGCAGTGTCTGATCTTTATTATATGGCTAACCACTACGGCACTGTACCTACAGTGTCCGATTATGTTCAGATTGAGTGTGACTCCCTCCCCTGCTGGCCTATACTGCATGGTATGCTTGTGCTTGTTGGGTGATCCCCTCTTGCATGTTGGGTGACCCCCAACTGGCCGCACCAGGTATCACTCCGACAGTGTTACCTCTATGGCAGTTATGCAATCACGGCTGTCCGATGCCTTGATCGGCAAAATCATACAATTTATAGAACTGCACTCTGTAGAGGATATGTATCAAAAAGTGTTCAAAATAGTGATCCAATTAACCTTAACTTTTCTTTTAAGATTTAATGTTCTAAACATGTAAAAAGTTATATTTTTCTTTTTATTAAATTCCAATAACTTTCGCAGAAGTTTAATTTCTGAAAATTAGAGTGGAAGAATAAAGCTAACCAGAACATCTTTCTGCCTAAAAAAGTAACATAAAGATTGATAAAATCATTGCTATGCTGAGTATTATCGCTGGGGTGCAAAATAACCAACAGTTGGAAAAACCCAACAGAGTTAATACATTACATAGAAGTATCTGCGACAACTGATAAATCTCCTCCTATACAATGTTTGTGGTTGCATTGTATACCCATGCATTACAAGGGCCCCTGGAGGAGTGTAAACTTTTTGAGGGCTGAATGAAAATATCTTGCATTGTATCTAGATTGGTGGAGTTTATTTTTATGTTGATGGTTCTAGTGGTATATGGTGGACACCAAATGTAAATACCCAGCAAGGTGAGTGCCGGTCAATAATAACAGCATCTACAGCACACATGCAGTAGCTGATTTGAAGGCGAGCAGTAAAAAATAACCTGTAGGAAGTATTACCTAATGCTTGTCAATCAAACCTCAACATACACCCTATGCCAATGATCTCAAACTGTGGTTCCCCAGATGCTGGTGGCCTACAACTCCCTGAATTCTTCCTATGCAATAGATGGCCAGAGAATCATGGGAGTTGTAGTTGATGCCTTCCCTGTATCTTTGACTACACATGCAAAGAGTATATTTTTAGTTAATGTATAATGATGACATCTATTATTCTCTACTTATACCTCTTGATCTTCCTTCAACTTTTGACACTGTTGACCACCTGCTTCTCCTCCTAACTCATTGCAAACTTGGGCCTTGGTGACCGCTCTTTCCTACCTCTCTTCCTACCTCTCCAACTGCTCCTTCAGTGTCTCCTTCTCTGGTTTCTCATCCTCTTCTGTACCTTTCTGTCACGGCCCAGGGGGTCTGTAACGACGCGGTAGCGCCTGATCAGTGCGGCCACGCCGATACTTCAAATAAAAGTAAGTCCCTGATGAGCACGGCCGCACATGAGCTGGGCGGTCGCGAAGTGCCGCCTGATCCTCCAAGAAGATGGGTTACGGCTGGTGCGGTGTTCTAAGGGCTGCCGGCTGCTGCAGTCCCATTCTTACTGTTAAAGGGCACACTGCCCACATTAAAGATGGCGCCGGCGTTCATGTGACATCACATTATCGACGCACATTTTGGGGTCAAAGGTCATGTACTAACCAATCACAGCACTGAAAGGCATATTTAAACCCTGTAATGCCTTTTCTCAGTGCCCTGTCGTGGTTTCCACTTGTTGTTGTCAAAGAGCGCGTTCTTGGTATATTTTTCTGGTTATTGACTTTGGCTATTGTTTTTGACTTTCCCTTCTTCTGGTATCCTGACCCTTGGCTAGTTATTTGTATTGTCTCATTCTTACTTCCCCGACCTTGGCTTGTTCTTTGACCATTCTCTTTTATGTTAAGTCCAGCCATTCTAAGGTCCGGTATATGTTGTTTGTGTTAATATAGTCCTGCTTGTTGGGTCACACAGTAATCGTGACATTACGACAGGGACATGGACCCTGCAGGATTGTGTCAACACATGTTGATTAGCGAGAGGAGACTGGAGGAAAATTATCGCATGGATCAATTTGCCCAGGCCTTCCAAACACTTTTAGCCTGCACGGCTCATCTTCAGCCCACCAGATCCACCATCAGTTCCTACCCCTCCTGTTGTGAGTATTTCTATTGTGTATAATGCTCCTTCGATATCCTTATCACCTCCTCCTCATTTTGGAGGTGATGGTCAGGAGTGTCGCGGATTTCTTAATCAAATAGAATTTCAGGCATCTCCTGGATCATTCCCTTCTGATAGATCCAAAAAAGGTTATCTAATGAACCAATTGACAGGTAAGGCCCTAACATAGGCCAATCCTCTATGAGAGAGCAATAAAACTATAGCTTATGACTAGAATTCCTTGCGGAGTTTAAACTGACATTTGAGCCATTGGGTAAAGAGAAAACCGCTGCCAAAGCATTAATGTGTATAAAACAAGGCAAATAGGTCTGTTGCAGAGTACGCCATTGAATTTCGTACCCTTGCTTCAGAGGTTGACTGGACTAACAGCGGTTTAATCACTGCCTTTTCCGAAGGTCTGTCTAATGCAGTACCTGATGAGACTGCTGCTAATCAAATCCCAGAAAAACTTAATGAGTACATCACTTACATGATGCATAGAGACAGAAATAGAACTAGACGTTCAAACTTGTCTATTGACCCCCCGTTTTTCCACTCCTATTTTACCTGCTCCATCTCCACCCTCCTGAACCCATGCAATTACGGGTGATGAGATTAACCGAGGCTAAAAAACTATATAGGAGAAACAAAGGGCTCTGTTTATATTGTGGAAAAAAAGGGTAATTTGACAATAGTTTGTCCTATTCGGCCGGAAAACTTGGAACCTAAGAACGGTCCGGGGAATGGCCTTAGTTGTGATGTATATGTCCCCTGGTATGCCTCATAATAAGTTTTTGCTTTCTGTTTTTGCCCAAAGCAATAATGTAAATTTCTCGTGTTATGCTTTGGTTGATTCTGGTGCAGCAGAAAACTTTATAGACCAACTGTTTCTTACCAACCATGTAGTGCCACTCAAAGAATGAACCACACCTTTGGCCACTGTCCCAACCTTTGATCACACAGGAAACCTTACCTCTTACCTTAATGGTAGGGGCTTTACACAAGGAACTTATCACCTTCCAAGTTATTTCATCTCCTTCTTGTCCCATAATACTTGGTTTTCCGTGGCTTTTCAAGCACAATCTGCGTATTGATTTGGTTAAGGGTGAGAATCTAGAATGGAGTGGTGAATGTAGACTTAAGTGTATTTAACCCATTTCTAAGAACTTTGGCATGGTTAATGTACCTACTACTGCTCCTCTTTCTACTGAAGTTCCTGTCCCCTATTTGGAGGTTAAAGAAGTGTTTAACAAAGTACACACTGATGTTTTACTGATGCTCCATTGATTTGCTTCCTGGAACTAAACCCCTTAAGGTTGGTGTACATACCTTATCCCCTCAAGAAAGCAAAATCATGGAGGAATACATAAACGAGTCCTTGTCTAAAGGTAATATATGCAGATCTTCTTCTCCAGCCCGTGCTGCTTTCTTTGTTGTATATAAAAAAGGAGATCAACGTCCCTGTATCGACTATAGTGCATTAAATAAGATCACTGTAAAAAATGCTTATCATATACCACTCATTTCCGAATTATTTGACAGACTATAAGGTGGCCAAGTTTTTACCAAACTTGACCTTAGGAGTGCGTATAATTTGGTAAGGATAAAGGAGGGACATGAGTGGTAAATGGCTTTCAATACTAGAAATGGGCATTATGAGTATTTAGTCATGCCTTTTGGCTTATGTAATGCCCCAGACGTATTTTAGGATCTTATAAACAATGTACTTAGAGAATTCATTTGTATTGGTGTATCTCGACGATATAGCCATATTCTTCTGATCTCTCCACTCACCACGGGCATGTAAAACAAGTTTTACAAACACTACTTAAACATAGATTATACTGCAAACTTGAAAAGTGCCTATTTGATCAGAGAGAGATTCAGTTCATGGGTTCCTAATTTCTGCTTCTGGTTTCCAAATGGATCCACGAAAACGTGAGGCAGTTCTGCACTGGCCCCTACCCAGTGGACTGAAAGCTATTCAGCATTTTATAGGCTTTGCCAATTTTTATTGTAGGTTCATAAAGGGGTTCTCTACTGTTATAGCCCCCATTACTAACCTAACTCCTAAGGGTGTAAACTGTCACATATGGTCATAGGAAGCTAAATAAGCATTTGATAATTTCAAGACCTTGTTTGCTTCTGCTCCCATACTAGTGCACCCTGATACCAGTACACCTTTTATACTTGGGTTAGGTGCATCAGAAACTGGGGTAGGTGCTGTTCTATCACAGCGGGAAAGACAGGACACCCTTTTACACCCTTGGGTTTTTCTCCAGAAAACTGTCGCCAGGAGAAAGAAACTATGATATAGGCAACAGAGAACTGTTAGCCATTACCCTGGCCTTAAAAGAATGGCAACATCTTTTGGAGGGTTCTAAAGATCCACTTTTGATCATCACTGATCACAAGAATCTGACTTTCATAGGTGAAGCTAAGAGATTGTCTTCCAGATAAGCCAGCTGGTTTCTGTTCTTGTCATGCTTCAATTTCGTGATTACATACAGACCAGGCACAAGAAATGTCAAAGATGACACCCTATCTAGGCAGTATGATTCTGAGGAAGAACAGGAGCAAGAAATTTCTCCTATTATACCTCCTGAATGCATTATTGCCTCTACTGTTCTTACGTTGTCCTTGCCTCTCCTTAGTACCATTATGACAGCTCAGCTACAGGCTCCCAGCGACAAACCTACCTATTGAGGGTATTTCATGACAATGTAACAGCAGTACATCCCGGTGTAAGCAAAACGATATCTGCTGTCACCAGAACATTTTGGTGGCCTTCTCTTAAAAAAGATATAAGAGAGTATGTTACAGCATGCACTGTTTGTGCTGTTTCCAAAGTTCCACATAGACAGGAATGTGGTTTGATACAACCACTTCCTATACCTCACGTTCCATGGTCTTATCTAGCTATCGACTTTATTGTCGAACTTCCAGTCTCAAATCATTTTAACACCATACTAATGGTCATTGACCGGTTCTCTAAGATGGCGCTTTTCATTCCACTTAAGAAGCTGCCTACCTCCCATGAATTCGTACACATATTCATAAAGGAGATATTCAGGTTACATGGTATTCCACTGAATATTGTGTCTGACAGGGGTTCTCAATTTGTATCTAGGTTTTGGAGATTTTTCAGGAAACAATTAGGTATATAGTTATAATTCTCCTCATCCTATCATCCACAGACTAATGGTGCAGCTGAAAGAGCTAACCAGTCCCTGGAACAATACTTACGTTGTTTCATTAATAACAGGCAAGAGAACTGGTCTATTTTGTTGCCATGGGCTGAGTTTGCTAGGAACAATACCACTCATGATTCCTCAGTTCTAAGTCCATTCTTTGTTACTAATGGTCGGCATCCTACTGTCTTTTCCAATACTGCCATTCCGTCTTTGGATTCTCATTTGAATCTCATACGTGACACTTGGACTCAGGTTCATGATGCTTTAAACGTTGCTGCTGCTAGTTTCAAATGTGAGACGGACAAGCAGGGTGGTGCCACGCCTGTGTACCAGGTTGGTGACAAGGTTTGGCTTTCTTCACGACATATCGGGTTGAAGGTACCCTCTATAAAGTTTGCAGCCAGACACATAGGCCCTTTTTGTGTCCTTCGCAGGATCAACCCTGTTTCTTACTGTCTTGCCCTTCCTGCTAATCTTCGCATTCCGAATACCTTCCATGTCTCCTTGCTTAAACCTTTGGTTTGTAATAAGTACACTATTTCTTCGGTTCCTCCTCCTCCTGTGGTTGTTAACGTTCAAGAGGAGTACGAAGTCAGTTCTGTTGTTGATTCTAGGTTGTCTTGTGGTTCTCTTCAATATTTGGTCGATTGGAAGGGTTATGGTCCCGAGGAAAGGTCTTGGGTTCCTGCGACTGAGGTTCATGCTGGTTGTCTGCTCCGATCTTTCTATGCCAAGTTTCCTCTCAAACCTGGTCTGGTCCGGCCCGCCCGGTGGTCTTCGAGTTGGGGGGTACTGTCACGGCGCAGGGGGTGTGTGTCGACGCCTGATCAGTGTGGCCGCGCCGATACTTCAGATAAAAATAAATCCCTGATCGGCGCTGCCGCACATGAGCAGGGTGGTCACGCCAAAAAGGAAAAAAATTTACTTACCTGGATTGCGGCTGAGTGCCGCCCAATCCTCAGAAAAGACGGGTTCCGGCTGGTGCAGCATTCTAAGGGACGCCGGCCACTGCAGTCCCGTTCTTACTGTTAAAGGGCACACTGCCCACATTAAAGATGGCGCCGGTGTGCGTGTGATATCACGTTATCAACGCACACGCACGTTTTGGAGTCAAAGGCCATGTACTAACCAATCACAGCAGTGAGAGGCATATTTAAACCCTATAATGTCTTTTCTCAGTGCCCTGTCGTGGTTTCCACTTGTTGGTTGTCAGAGAGCGCGTTCTTGGTATATTTTTCTGGTTATTGACTTTGGCCATTGTTTTTGACTTTCCCTTCTTCTGGTATCCTGACCCTTGGCTAGTTATTCATATTGTCTCCTTATTATTTCCCCCGACCTTGGCTTGTTCTTTGACCATTCTCTTTTACGTTAAGTCTGTCCATTCTAAGGTCCGGTACACATGGTTTGTGTTAATATAGTTCTGCGTGTTGGGTCACACAGTAATTGTAACACTCTCCCTCTGAAACACACTAGACAAGTTATGTTGGGGGGGGGGGATTTTCAACTGTGAGTGAACTGCAGGTCTTCAAAACACCTCAAGTACAGGTATATGTGTGTCTGTGTGTTGGGAGAAGGCCAGAAATATATCTGCTCTCCGCACGTGTATTTACGCTGATAACCACAAGGTGGTGCAGAAACACAAGAACAAGATGCGCTGCAGATCTCCTCGCTGTGCTGAGCTGCATGTCACCATGGACAGAGAGGCTCCTACTGGTATTAAGATCCTGTTTATATAGGGCAGTTTTGTTATCCCTTCCATTAGCTTGGGCTTTTCCAATACAGACCCCTGGCAGCTGGTGTAGCTTTAGTGCATTTCCAATAATTATTGCGGAATGCAAAATAAATACACTTTTGGAGAGAGATGAAGGAGGCCATGTTCTGTAGTTTGGGTTCAGACTGGGATAAGTGCATGTGTTAGAGGGCTCTCTTGTGTGGTCGTGTTAACTCTTTACAAGACAGAACGTGGAGCACTCTGTTACTCAGAGGGTTAAAATGTGACTAGCTGATGGTTTCCTGTTTCCATGGAAACACCTGGCAATGCAGAGACACAGAAGGAGGGGCTGCCAAGTACCAGAGAGCCTGTTTCACTCTCTGCGCCCCCTCTCTTTGTGCCTCTCTCCCCCCTCCTTCCACTTTTACATTGTTCTGTTTCTAATTCCACCTCCTCCCTTTCCTCTCCCACCTCCTTCCTTTCCACCTTTTCCCTCCTCATTGTTCAGCTGTGTAGCTTTATCCTTTTCTGTGCCTGCCCCCTCCCCAAACCTGCCTCTCCTGTTCTTTCCCAGTCTCTTGCTGTGCCTCCCTCCCCCTAGCCATGTCCTCTCTGTCCCCCTCTCCTCTGCATCACAAGCTAGTTACACCCTGGAATGTGTTAAGGTGGATCCTGACATTATACTATTAACTCCTTCCCTTTCAGATTTTAGAACTTAAACCAAATCATGACTGTTAATAATCACACTTGATCTCTGTTTATGCTGGTTAAAGTTAATTATACACTGGGTCAGCCTTTGAGGTGTGTGATCTGAGCAGCCTTAAAATATGCCAGACTGTTAAGAATAAAATTTACAACAGCATCTGCAGTCACTGCAGAATTTCAGAGCAATCTGCTTATTTTTTATAGGGAATGCCCACTAACGGAGGGACAATGTTTTACAAACTTGGACAGGGCTAACGAATCATCAGAAGTCAGGGGATGAGCTATTGTGGCCATGTGTTATTAAAGACCAGGAATCTCCTTTTGGTTGGTCTGAGTACAATTAACAAGTACCTGGTTTAGTGACACATCCTGATTTTGAAATCAGAAGATAGTCCAGTAACCCATGTTGTTTGCTTAGGGGAAATCGGGTGCAAACTTGATGGTTAGAATAGTTGAGAGTGTTAAGATGAGTCTTTTGTAGACCAGAGAATATTATCTTTAGGAATCTTGCTTTGGCCAACGTCGTTCATGTAAAATTAATTCAAAGAGTTGCCAGTAGGGATGTTTGGACAAAGACGCAATGTTCCAGAATGTATTCTAAAGCAGCCATCACTATAATAAGAGTTAAGTGGAACCATCTCGAATTTAAAGTAGTACAGCAGAATGTACGCTAAAATAACTGACTGTAGTTGGATAATTTTTCCAGATCTAGTAATTTTGCCTAAATATTGACATTCAACCATTATATATGCTAGTTAATAACAAACGGTGTGGGTGTGTGTGCGTTTTTATCATATAAGTCTATAGATGTTGGTTTTTATACCATGGTATAGAGATTTCATTTAAATATTCTAGTAAGAGAAACTATAAGCCTGAGGCATCTGGATCTTTGTGTTCAACTCAATGTCGGTGCACAAAATCAAATTTGGACGAGTCTATATTTTCAGTTTTAATCTAAAATGTACAATTCCCAGTTTAGTGAAAAAAAAATCCCATAATAAAACATCCAGGCTGGGAAAATTTAAGATTTTTTATCCCGTTTGTCTACTTAACCTACAATTTGTAAATCCTATTTTCTTATTAGTTTACATAGTTTTACATATCAATTAAAACAATAATTACTGGATTAGCCAGCTTTTC